>RCWM02000247.1:600000-1045000 GCA_003667255.2 Euschistus heros
GCAGTTTGTGATTTAGTGCCCTTCCAATGCCCAAGGGCGGCCTAGGTCCACACTGTGTGGGAAGGGCTTTAGATAGATTGCCGAATGCCATTTATTATTATCCGACCTCAGGGGAATAATCAACATTCAATATCGATGAGTTTAAGCAGTTTATGTTTTGAGGTAAACGAGGTAAATATTATGAATACAGAAATACCAATGAATGGAATGGTTGTATTAACCATTTTGATTATATTACAAAAAATCAAGCAAATATATATTAGTTTGTTTTTCCATTTATTGATATTTACAACTGTACAAAATAATATATTAGTTTAAACTCAAAATACTAAAAGATGCAAAAAAAAAAAAATAGTTTCAAACTTGGGATTAATTTTAATTAGATCGTAAGAGAAGATGGCCTGGGATGCAGTCAGGAGGGGAAGAAAAACATGCCCAAGCTAAAAAAACAAACAAATTTAATAGAGTTCCGACGTTTTGTCGACCTGCCTTGAAAGTCTTCTCTAGGTCTAAAATTACAAAAAAAAAAAAAACATATATGTGCCTATCATAACAAACAATAAAATAAAAATATAATGATATAAAGAATTACGGTAAGGACAAGGGAAAGGTCCTGTCTTTATTACAAGATCTAGGAATTATTGCGATTGTTACCCTTCAGGAGTACTTAAACTCATGATTTCACTCTCCTTATGCTCTTTCTCTTTATCTTTCAAAAACTCTTCAACCTCTCGGAATGTTTTTTCTCCAGTTCATCTTTCCACTTTTTCCCAGGTTGTCGCGATATTGGTAATTCTAATTTTGCATTTTTTATTTTGTAACGGCATTAGGTGCGTTCTTCTAGATTTGTTATATTGTTATGTTGTCCCTTTGTACCTCTTCCAGCCATTCTGTGACGCATTCACTTGCTGTAATAATATCGAATATTTTCTTTAATATTCTGAATTTATCCATCCTGTAAATGTGTGTGTAAAATTTTGCTCGGCGTTTTCTGATTTCTTCTGTTATTGTGTTTGTCTTTTCATAGAGTTCATGTTGAGGTCTTTTCATTCAAATTCCATCTCTATTAATTAGGTATTTACTAGGAATGACCGTCTATTAGTATTGTTTCGGGTGCATAGGTAGCATCTGGAAGAATCGCTGTTTTATAATGTCTTAATTTCGCATCATTCAAAATGCATTTTTTGTTGTTGTGACCCCATGTTATTTTGTACGTTCTGGAGCTTGCTAATTCAATGTTCATTGGCGATTCGGTTTAGTCCCGAGGACTGTATGGTTTCTCCAAAGAACGTGAAATGTTGCACTTGTTGGATTTCCCCATGTTTTGTGATTAAAGTGTACTTCTTTTCTGGCCATGTTTCCAAATAATGAATTTTTCATAAGAGATTTGCAGTCCTATTTTTCGTGCGATTTCGTGTAATTTCTCCAAACTCTAGGATATTATTATATTTTTAATGTATTTTTAGTTATACCATGATAATTAGGTCATTCTTGATTATAATTATAATTTAGTCGATTTGTCGATTCTTGTTCTGTCAGACGCCTCAAAGGGTTAATGGGTATTTAGTGTGAAGCAAGTTGGGAAACTAATGAATTCGAGTAATTATGGAGCTTATCGTGGAAGTTCAGGTATCTGGTTATACAGCTGGTTAGAGCCAGGATACAGCAGATAGATCTAATTACTGTCATGTGATCTTATGTAAATTTATGCGTTGAGCGATAAATTATATATAACATTTTTGAGATCTAGTAATGATAAAATTTTTTCTCATTTTATTGAAATTTACAACTGTACAATATATACATCTAGTAAATAGGTTGATTATGATTACAACAACATGCCTAGACTTGAAAAGGACTACTCATCAGTAGCACTTCAATATAAATCTACACTAGAAGGTCTCTAGGCCATCTTCTTTTCAGACACCTCGGAGGACTATCGGGAATGGAGTGGGAAGCAAGTTGAGAGACTAGTGGATTTGAGTGGTTGTGGAGCTTACTATGAAAGGATAGGTATCTGGTCTGGGCTAAATCAGCAACAAATGGGACATTAAGATCGTTATGGATAAGTTTGTTTTTAACAAAGTAGGGAGCAATAAGGATTTTTTGAAGGATTTTGGAGGTTTAGTTGAGCCCCAAAGCTCAACTCCATATGTCCAAATAGGTCTGATAACTGTCATGTAAATGAGTCTTTTGTAGTAAATCGGAAGGTTTGAACGTTTGTCTAATAAATGTTGTAGAAGTCGAAAACGACGAGCGGTTTCCTGTCGTTTTAGTCTTGTATGTGGATTCCAATTCAGACGTTTGTCTAGTTGGAGTCCTAGATAGCGGATCTGTTCAACAGGAATCAGTGGGATATTATGGAAAGATACGGTTGGACAGGAAGTCGTAGGTTTACGGCGAAGGGTAAAGGTTATTTGATGGGATTTGCTTGGATTTATTTTAATTCTCCAATTTTGACACCATTCTTGAAGGTTGATGAGATGAAATTGGAATGTTTGTGAGGCATTGAAGGGATCATTATTTACTGATAACACACATGTGTCATCAGCATACGTGGTGAGGACGGTGCAAGGATGGATCGGCATATCTGCTGTATACACCGTGTAGAGGATGGGACCTAGGATACTACCTTGAGGAACACCGACAGTTTGGACAAAGAGGGAAGAATAGGAAAAGTTATGGTTAACATTGAACTGTCTGTCACTGAGATAGGAGCGGATAATAAGGAAGTATGTAGGAGGACGAAATTTACGGAGTTTTTAAAGCAGTCCCTGGTGCCAGACTCGGTCAAAAGCTTGTTCTACGTCGAGAAAGGCTCCAGTGCAGTACATTCCGCGCTCCAATGCAGACGAGACGACGTCCACCACACGATGGCATTGCTGGATAGTGGAGTGTGACGTTCGGAAACCAAAATGGTGGTCTGGGATAATATGATTGGAATCTAGGATGGGATACAAGCGTTTCAGAATGAGTTTTTCCAGGATTTTTCCCAGAATGGGCAGGAGTGATATTGGACGATATGTAGATGGGAGTTCAAGTGGCTTTTTGGGTTTAGGAATCATCTTCACTATTGATAATTTCCAAGGATCAGGGAAATAAGTGGTGCGGAGAACAGCATTATATACCATAATAAAATTTAAGTTTAAAAAAGCATTTTTTTTTTCTATTCAAAAGTATTTATTGCATTTATATATTAAAAATATCATCAATATATTTATTATATAAAAAGCTCCAGGTGCACACTTAGCCACTACGAAATTAAAAGGGATCTCATTTTACAACTCTTACCAAACTACTGAATCCACATATGTACATGTTTATAAATATATATATATATATATATATATATATATATATATATATATATATATATATATATATATATATATATATATATATATATATATATATATACATTTTGTTTCTGTGTACTTTTTTATTTTATTGTTTATTTTTGTGGTGCCATATAAGAAGTTTTTATATCACTGTAAAATGAAAAAAAAAAAAAAAATTACTAACAGATTTTTTATTTAAACATAGAGATGCATTTAAGCACCATTTTACAAAACAAGGTTCTGGATAAATCATAATTATAAATGTATCAAACATATATTTTTTTTAACCTAAATTAACATTTTAGTAACGGAAAGAATCTAAAATCTATATTTTATATAACCATGGCTAAAATAATGGGACAACGGATGACTTGATAAAGATGTAATAGAAATTTGAATGCATAGATAAGGTTTTATGTACTTTTATTTAAATTTTTTAACTGTTTTTATATTATAATATATTTTTTTATTTATCATTCCATTTAATTTTATGCATCATAGTACAAAAATACTATGATCGATGCCATCCTAAACACGGTGTGCCCAGGAAAGTCAGGTATGATTCAAAATACGTAATAAAAATCTGAGGATCTATCCCGTGTCCTTCCTCACCTAGTTTCAAGCTGGAAATGTTTTCGGTTTAGACAGTTACGTAATGCTGTATGATTCACTTTAATACTTTTCTAGATCTAATTTTCCGATATAGCAGATTATGAATCCGGGTCATACTTTGCATACTATTTCCATGTCAGACCAAATCTCTGAATAACATCGGGGTATTTTATGTCTGCTTGCGCAGCAATGTTCTTATGCAGGCAACTATTATTTACTTTAGTGATTTTTTTTTTTATATTTATGCATTAGAAATTTATTTTTCTCAATATTACATATTTTTATTTTGTGGTTACTAATGTAATAAACAATATGAAATATTCAGTAAAGTAATTAAAATCAATAATGTAAAAACTAAATACAATGATAGTAAACAATGATTTTAATTTTATGGAAATGATCACTAAGATTTATTTTTAAAAAAATATCTTTTTCATTAAAATTAAAAAAAAACAAAAAAAAAAACAGCTTTTTAAATAATTTTAAAAGACGACTTTTACAACAATTTGAACATAAAATTAACATTTCAGAACTATTAATAATGGTATTTAATAAAACATTACAAAAATGCTTAGTAAGGATAGCAATATATTATTCATTATTTTTAATAATGACAGATCGTAACAAACAGAAGTAAAATTTAAAAAAATACAACACATATAATTTTTATGCTCAACGTAAATGTTAGAATTTTAATAAGAATTTCGGATATGAGCTATTAGATGCCGCAATTAAATTTGATCTTTTGTCAGATTTTAGTTCTGGTTATTAGAACTTTTTCTGCAGTTCTTCGAATTTTAGATTATATATAATCGACTTCATAGAATTGAAAGAAAACGTTTTTTTGGGACTATGTCGATAGCGTATACTATGATAGTATTACATAACATAAAAATGATCATAAGATAAATGGAAGTGAATACTGATTCACATTGTAATAGAAAGAAAAAAAAACTAGAAACAGGAATACAACTGTCCTCACCACGTATACTTATCTGTAAACAATGATCCCTTTAAACATTCCAATCACATATCCTAAACATGAGAATGGTGTTAAGAATGGAAAATAAAAATAAATCCAAACAAATATCACATGGAGTTCAAACCTGTGTTGCTGATTTAGCCCAAACCAGATAGATACCTATCCTTTCATAGTAAGCTCTATAACCACTCAAATCAACTAGTTTCCCACTCCGTTCCCGATAATCCTCTGATCATCATCATCATCAAAACGGCGCTACAACTCAAAGTGAGTCAAGGCCTCCCGTAGCATCAATCGCCAGTCATCTCGGTGTCTTGCTGCTGCTCTCCAGTTCCTCACTCGCAAGATGGACAACGCATCCTCCGCCACTCCATCGACCCATCTCAGTCTTGGTCTACCGACTCTTCTCTTGGCAAATATTTTTTCCTCTAATAGTTTTTTAGGGACTTCATCTGGATTCATCCTCGCCACATGCCCTGCCCATCGGAGCCTTCCAATTTTAATATATCTTATAATATTTGTATCTTGATATAGCTGTGCGAGCTCTGAATTGGTTCTCAGCTCCAAGTGTCGTCTCTGAAAACTGGTCCAAAAATTCTTCTTAGAATCCGTCTCTCGAACCTCTGGAGTAAGGCTTCCTGCATTTTAGAAATAGTCCAGCATTCAGAGGCGTAGGTCAGAATAGGTCTTATTAAGGTTTTATAAATCCTCTGATGCTTCTGAAAATAAGATTTTTAATGAAGTGCTACTGATGAGTAGTTCTTTTTAAGTTTTGACATGTTATAGTAATCTTTATCAACATATTTACTTAATGTATATATTTTTACAGTTGTTAATTTCAATAAATTGATATAAAATAAAAGAAACAGAAAAGAGAAAAAAAAGTAGTCAATACAGGAATAAATATTATATACAAAAATGTAGAGAGGGAAAAAATGATTATGAAAAAAAATCGTTAAATAGGAACTTCTACGACTAATTGTACGTTGTGTACTAATGGTCAAACTGCTCAACGTTCAAACTTTCACTAATGAACAAATTAGTTTTTCTTTATAGAGAACTAGTAATATAATTCTATTTATAGTTTGGAATATATGGGTGTTTCCAAGAGGTTTAATATTCCGAGAATTCCAACTATTTCTCTGATCGGTTGTATTCTTGGAAGTCGACTGTAGTTTCTTATATATGTGATGGGTTAGTGCAGACAAGTTCTCTTGGAACCGCTAGATTGTATTTTTATCATCTCTTATTATTTTTTTTTTAAATTCATAATTTATAACTATTATCGATTAAGATGCGGTCTTATATTCTAAAGGTCTTTGAATTAATCAGGAGTATTTTGACAAGAAAATTACCTGTCTTCCATTTCCAAGGTAGCGGTTCTCGACTAGATGCAAGTAGAACCGCTTACCCTAGGATTGGTAGATGTGTTCCTTTGTAAGCCGGAATCCAACCCAAGTGGATATTGCTCGTGGCATTTACCTCCTGTGACGGGGTCTTTACATGTCAGCAGCATCCACTCTATATCTAGATATTTAGCAACACCGGCTGGGGTTTCTCTTTCCATCAACCTGTCGGCGAAGAGGCTCCTCTACGCCTCAAAGGAAATTTCAAATATAGTGCTCCGTAAACGAAGTGTGGGAAGAAAGGGTTGCAGAGGTTTCATGAACACGAAGTATCAACGTCAAACTTTGGTTTATGTTAATTAAGTCCAAAATAAGATTCAATCATGATTAAATGAACATTGCACCGGAGTATGATAGGACTGAAAATAGGTATGCACTTTAAATTTATAGTACAAATGTATATGGATAGTAAATAATTTTCCCCACTATATTAAAATAGATGGTTAACCCTCAAATGGTAAGGCTAGGGTCAGAATGACCCAAGAAGTGCGCAGTGAAGCCGTGCGCATGCGCCTCTTCGACTACTCCCGCCAGATTCTAGAGACCCTATGTTTCAGTCCCCATCTACCTTTTGGCCAAGTTTCGTTACTCAGATTAGTAGCATTTTTAACCTATGCGTAATAATGTAAGACATAGTCGAACTCTGGGTCAATTTGACCCACCCTTACCGTTTATGTGGAAAATGTTGTACTGTTTCAACGTTTTAATATTTATTTGTTTTTCTAATTTTTAGACTTGCAATGGATCGAGTGCGATTATTTAGAATTCCTGAAGAGGTTTTTCAAGAAATGCGTCGCCAAGAGGAGGAATCGGAAAATGAAGGTGATGGTATTGAAGATGGCTCAAGTTCAGAGACAGAGGATGGTCCCATTCCCAATGATGATGACCTGAGTGATTTATTTGTCACTTGTAAGAAGAAATAGAATTTAAAGATCCAGGTATCGACATAAATTTCGATTTGGGGAAAGATTATGAAACTATTTGGGCTGATCAACCTTTGCAATCAAAATATTCCAGAACCCAGTCTTCCAATATTTTGGAACCCAGTTACTCATCTCCCTGGGCCTAAGCATGAAGCTAAAGGGGAAATAAATGAATTGAAATTATTTTCCCTTTTTGTAACTGACGAGATGCTTGAAGAAAAAGTAATTTTCACCAATGCTGAGATTGAAAGAGCACAAAAAAATTACAATTCGGAGCAGGTGTTTATACATCCTTCTGATCTCTTGGAAATAAAGGCATTGATAGGGCTCCTGTATTTTAGTGCTACTTTAAAACATTCTGGTCTCAATCCGGAGGATATATTTTCCCCTTTATTTGGCCCGCCTCTTTTCCGCTCTACGATGACTAAAAAAAGGTTCGATTTTCTTTTGGCCAATCTACGAACACGAGAGTTATCCGACGAACTAATGACAAATTTGCAACAATGAGAGGACTATGGAGTTCTTTTTTTTCGAACTGCTCAAAATATTATATCCCATCGGAGTACGTTACTGTGGATGAGACACTGCTAAGTTTTCGAGGACGGTGTTCGTTCAAAACATATATACCGAACAAGCCGGATAAGTATGGCCTGAAAGTAATATCTTTTTGTGACGCAAGGACGTTTTATGTCATGTCAGGAATTCCGTATATAGGGCGAGAAACCATAGAGAGAAATGAGCCAACATCTTTACCTACACAGTATGTCATAAAACTAACAGAAACCATTTGGAATACGAACCGGAACATCACTGTAGACAATTGGTTCTGTTCTTACGAATAGGCCGAAGAGTTGAAAAAGAAACAGTTAACACTTGTCGGAACTTTACGGAAAAACAAACCGCAAATTCCTCCTTCAATGTTGGCCGAACTTCCAATAATGACAACCAAATTTGTATAGCAATACGACAAATTATTATTATCACATAGTGCTAAAAAAACATGAATGTCCTAGTATTGTCGTCAATGCATTTTACAAGCGAAATAAACCTGGAAACGAAAAAACCAGAAGTGATCGAATTTTATAATATGACGAAAGGCGGTGTTGATGTTATGGACAAGCTTTGTCATGATGTGACAACAAAAAGAAAAGTCGCCGGTGGCCCATGCGGTATTTCTTTGCTGTACTAGATATTACCGCTGTAAACAGTTTTGTACTGTTCAAGTGGAATAAAAACGAATCTTCGTATGCCAACAGAGCCAGATCCACTTTTTTGAAGGAGCTAGCATTTTCGCTTGCAAAACCACAAATGATTTTGAGACTTCAATGCAAATTCCTTCCAAGAGAACTTCGGATCACAATAATGAACATTACAGATACTGAAGAAGTAATTCCTAAAGAACTCCCACAAGGATTAAAACGAAGGAGGTGTGATCTATGCGAAAAAGGCAAAAATAGAAAGAGCGGCCAGTTCTGTAAAAAGTGCCGTAAATGCATTTGTGGTGAACATCAAATTACTTTATGCCCTTATTGTTACTATGAAGAGTGAACAGTTACAATTATTTATTGTTTCATACGTTTTCGTAGGTATATATTTCCATTTAATTTTATGTTTTTTTATAAACAATATTTTCTTATATTATTTTATTTATTGATATATATTATATTACATGTTATTTATATTTTTAAAAATTGTGATCAAAGTTCCTATAAAATCATAATTAATTATATTATATAGTTATCTAATATCTTGTATTTTATTATATATCTTTAAAAAAGTGATTGCAAAAAAAAGTTCCTGTGATACTTGTCATTATAATAATTTTTTTAATCAATTTTCTTCTTTTCTTAAGAATTTTGCATGATGTGTACTTTAAAAAAAAAAAAAGTTTTATGTTACCAAATATATTGTAGGTATTTTATTAATATTTTAAGACTTGAATGAAAAAAAAAAAAAAAAGTTCCTGTAAGATTTGTCATAATAATAATTTTTCTACTTTTGTAAACACTTTTTCAATAATAAATATTCTAAAATCTATGTTATTATTTTTATAATCCCAAAAAGCTATTAAAAAACACAAAAACTAATATAAATTACTTTCGGGTCAGAATGACCCAGCCTTACCATTTGTGTTTCACCCTCAAGCCTTACCAATAGATGGTTAACAAGCTAAAGATAGAGATGTGCTAACTAGTTGGTTGATTTTGTGGTTGGGGACGAGTTGAAGATTTGTCATTTTTATTCATTTATAATTCTACGTTAAAAAATAGGTAGATTGAAACAAAAACATGGCCAATATTGATTATAATTTTTATTTTTATTTTTAAAGTTTATATTTATTGTTGGAATAGACTAAAACTACAAGAAACTGCCCGTCATTACAGATTGCTTCAACATTTACTAGTCAAACGTTCAAAGCTTCCAATTAATTACAAAAGATTTATTTCCATGACTGTGGTTAGACCTATTTGGTCATAAAAATAAAAACTACGCTAAATTTGTATTAAAAAAATAACCAAAATGTCCTATAGAGAGAGATATATGCTTTATTGAGACAATAAACAATAAACACAGTGCTGCCCAACTTTAATACAATTAAATACAACAATATAATTTATAATTTAGTTAAAGTTCTATAATATAATACCTAGTACTACCTAATACTAGACAAACTAATAACATTTTTTTTTCCTTCCTCTTTATTCATTTTTTTTTTAATTTATTTATTTTGTTATCCTTTCCTCTCTTTTTTTTCCCTTTCTTTTCCTATTTCTCTTCATTCTTTCATTTTATGTTATTTCCCCCTAATATTCACATATCTCGTTGTACTTCTTATTTCCTTTCCCTTTTTTTCCCTTTTATTATTTTTTTTTCTCCCTTCCTTTTCTCTTTCTCTACAATCAATACTACTCTTACCTACCACACATTATAAAAAATATGTTTTTTTTTTGTTTTTTTTATAAAGTGATTATAGCAGTGGCTAGTTTTTCAGGGAATGAAGTGTAACCTCCACAGCATTGAAATAGTCACAATAAATCCATGCATACATATTAAATATGACTGCAAAAATACATATACAAACTTATCATTATTTTAAAAACTGCGATATACTTTGAATTTACTAAAATGAGTGAAAACATGTTTTAACTTTGCTGTGTCGGCATTATGGTTATATATAGTATATAGAGTATTATTGTACTTATTTTTTTTTTAAATTTAAATATTCTTATTTTATTCATAACTCGAGGGTACGCTGTACTAAGGTAAATTGATGGGTAATATGATTTCTTATTGAAAAAAAAAATATATTAGAAATTGGTTAAATAAACATAAGAGCTCCAGACCAATGCCTTATTAACATCTTATATATGCAATAAGGAGTTTTTATGGAATTTTAACGAATAAATTGTCTTGCTTTTCATCAGAACAGAGTGAATTTTGTTTTATTTATTAAGTATAATTGTTTTAACAAAAGGCACGTTCGTATCATCGTATAATATTCGATTTGAAATTTACCATAGTGCGTAGATAATTTAAATATTAAAGATTGAAATCATAGTATTTTATTTATGCGTTCGAGTGCTGGCCTTTTTGCAGTTCAATTTGGCAAAGGATGGTATTATAGTCACGATCACATGTCTCCCTATTTATAGTCACAACTTTTCAATATTCAAATTTCGAATATTATTTTTCAAAAAAATATTATAACTAACTAGTGACATAATTTTATTATATAGAATTTTGGGAATTATGAAGTTTCATATAGAGGAAATATATGTAGAGTGATTTAATCAATAATTATCAATATAAATATGAATATATTATAAATATAAATATCGCCGAGTAAAGGGTTTATAAGTAAATAAATCTTATTGTCAGTTGTACAGTGTAAAGTGAAGAGAAAAATTGTGACTTGTCGTTTGCAGTACATCTAGCGCCTGGTGAAATAACAAAATTGCCAATAAAATTTTAGTAGTAACTAGAGCTTTTATCTATGATTATTTATCTAAGTTTCTGTTGATAAAATACAAATGTTCACAAGTATTTATGATTATATCGACAAAGAAACCAATAAGCCTGAAATAATAATAGATTATAATATGACTAAGGGGGTGTAGATATTGTTGACAAACTATGCTCTAGTTATTCAATAAAAAGGGTACTAAGATGTTGGCCGATAGTAATTTTTTTTTAGGTGTTAGTGAAGGCAGTTTATAAAATAATCATTGCTTATTAAGAATAAGCTTTAACTACGTAAATAATAATATGTTATATTTGTTAATAATATATTTTTTTTTAATGATTAGTGATATAGAATAATTAAATTGAAAAATGCATTAGTAATAGTTTGTGTATTATTTTTTTTATTTTATCCTCCAACTCATCCTCACCACTTATGCTGATGACATATGTTTATTATCAGTAAACAATGATCCCTTCATTGCTTCACAGACACTCCAATCCCATATCCTAAACATTCAAGAATGGTGTCAAAAATGGAGACCCTTCGTCGTAAGCCTACGACGTCCGGTCCTACATTATCCTTCAATGATATTCCACTAATTCCTGTTGAACAGATCCGTTACATAGGGCTTCACTTGGACCAACGTCTTACTTGGAATCCACATACAAGACTAAAGCGACAAGAAACAGCTCGTCGTTACTGACTGCTTCAGCATTTACTAGACAAACTAAAGCTACCAATTCATTACAAAAGACTTATTTACATGACTGTGATTACACCTATTTAGACGTACGGAGTTGAGCTTTGAGGCTCTACTAAACCGTCCAATTCATCTCGTACCCAATCCTTGCAATCCAGAATCGTTCAAAAAGTCCTAAATGCCCCTTACTTTGTCACCAATAAACTTATCCATAAAGACCTAATGTTCCATATGTTGCTGAGTTAGCCCAAAACTGTTACCTATCCTTTCATCGTAAGCTCCATTACCACTCATATCCATTAGTTTCTCTACTTGCTTCCCACATACATCTTAATATTAATCATAGTTCTACAGATAAAAAAAAAATTAATAAAGACAAAAAAATAAAAGTCAGCTGTCAATGAGAAGTAAGATTTTACAATGGAAGGTCATGGCGTATTCTGGTAAAAAAAGTAGTACAGTTTCCAGAGGATTTGTATGCGAACAAAAACATTTAACGTATATAATCCAAAACCATTTGGTCGAGTAGTTGGAGCTTCTCTAAAAACAAAATATGGCTCCATTAAGTTGTTTCATGGCCTCGGGTGTTTGTATTTGCAGTCAATCCGTCCGTAGGGATTTCTTTTCTCTAAATATTTAAAAAAGTTGCTATTAAATGTTATTTTGAACTATTTTTTATCATTTGTGTTATTAAAAGTATTTACTAATAATATTATTTCAAAGAATAATGATTTTTTTCACTATTAAATATTAAATCTGTAGTAATATCATATAAGTAAATACCTAAAATATAATAAAAATGTTTAAAAACCAATTGATGAAATTATGTATACAACATTTATTTCCATAATGGCCAATTTCTTTCATTCTTTATTAATTATTATTTGCTCTGTTTCCTGTTTTCATTCAGTTATGTTATTGTGTAAATTTTTATTTAATTTGATTTCCAATTCAAGCAGAAAAAAATTGGCTATATTAATTAAATTTAGTGGCATAACTCCTCATATATTTTCATTATTCCTCTACATGTTTCTGGATTTTATTATAACTGTACACACTTCATAAATATCACCTAATTAATTCTACAATTTTACATTACAATTAATAATTTACCTCTTTGCTGTGATTTTTACGCAATGTTATTAATTAAAAGTCACTTTACACTTTATGTTCACTAAATAATGTTTAACTATTGTTTACACTTATGGTTTCATACTTACCAACTAAAAATTATTTATACAAGAGATTATTTTTAACCTATTAACAATTGCTATTTCATATGTCTTGTTACTGTTGTTTAATGTTCATCCGTTTTATATTTAATTCTTTTTAATATATTTTACTTTATCCTATTATTTAATATTTTTTTTAAATGTTGCTTTGATACTAATTATATTAATTATTTTGTATATAATTTTTGCGTAATTGGTTCCTATGTTTTCTATATCTGCATTATCTATTTTATTTTATAAGGTACCACATTATCTATTGTTTTTAATGATGTATATAGCTTCTAATAACTTTCTATTATATGTTTTATGTTCATGGTTTATGTACATAAAAGCCATAAAAAAATCACAGTAAAGAGGTAAATTATTGATTTTAATGTAAAATTGTAGAATTGATTGAGTGATATTTATGTAGTGTGTACAGTTTTGGAATCCTGAAAATGGGACTGAAATTCCAAAACATATAGAGAAATAATCAGAATAAATGAGAATTTATGGCACTAAATTTAATAATTTTATTTATATATATATGTTGTCTTATTTTGAAAATGTCTAGGCCAGATACGATATCATTTTCTGTTATGAAATGTTATTCGAAAGGGACACTTCTTTTTGTTCACTTGTTCTACTCTATTCTATCCTAAAAATAAACCAGATTTAAAAAGCACCGAGTTTTTTAAATATAACTATTACTTTAAGGTAATGGATAGTTAATACTTCAATAACTGAAAAAAAAAATCGTTTCGTCTTTTGGTTTCACATACTAAAAAGTAACTATCAAACTATAAACTGATTTTTTTTTTCTTTTTCTTTTTTTATTTTTATCCAAAACCTTAACCACATTTCATCACTTGTTTCATATATCATTGTTAAGTATCTCAAAGATAAGAGGAATAGTTAAGCAAAACTTTTAATGAAAAAAACAATAAATATTTGAATAGTACATTTATATTTTAAAAGAAACAGTAAAGTTTTAGAATGAAATATAACTTTTTTGAACATGAATCTTTTTAAATACTGTATCTGTGATTCTATAAAAATCTTTTCCAGGTTTAAAAATAAAACATTTAAACTGTTTAATGGGTTTTTATCGTTTTTTTTAATAATGAATATTAAATCTATTCTGAAAACAAGTAATTATTAAACAAACAAAAATCAGATTCCCGAAATTACCGTTCTTTATTTATTAAATTAAAAATTATTTAAAAATTAAAAATTAAGCTTTTCTTAAAGTTTCATGTCTTAATTTTGTTGAATTATTTTCATTCGGTAATAGTAAGTAAATATGAAATAAATATACCATTTAATATAAGTACTGTAAATGTTTATTTAAAGGATTATACAAGTATACGATACTGCTCATTGTATTTACATAATACATGGTTAATGCAATGAAATCGACAGTTTAAAATTTATTATTATTATACAATATAATATTATTATAATTGATAAATCTGCTAATTTTAACAAAATTTCTTAAAACAAATTTTAAAATAATTTTCTTCAAGAATGTGAACTAATTTTTTTTCATTTAAATGAATTTTCTTTATAAATTTTACATTCATAAAACCATTAATAGCTAGTTTTAGCTTGTAATAGCTAGGTTTTACTTCATCAAAATATTGGTTATGTTCATAAATAATAAAATAAACAAAGGTAGATTAATATTGACTATTTAAATACCCCAATATATTTTTATTAGTACTGAATCAATATAATATTTATAAAATGAGATTTTAATAAGAAATATAGTTAATACTATAAACGATAAAAAATGAGTAAAATCCGTGTCTTGGATTTATACTGTCTTACATTTTTCTTCTTTTCTGGGAATAATTTTGAAAGCAAGACAGTGCTTTTAAGACTAATAAGAAAGAACAGACCAGACGCCGCAAAGGGAAGAATCGTGTAGTTTCACCGCAGCTTGTTTTAAGGATTCTCGGAGAAATTTTCTTTTTATATCAATTTATTATTTGTAGCATCCTTATTTTTATCTAAAAGATAATGTAAATACGGTAAGATTATAAATATATTTAAAATGCAATAATAATTTCGAAGGCCTCATATTAATAGTAAACTGATCTCAAAACTCAATTAATAAAATGCTGTGGTATATGATCTTATTCAACATTTAAAATGGCTAAAAAAATTATGTTTAATACTTTTTTTATGTACAGGTATTTTAGATATTTTTTCCTATGACCCACACCGAGAAATCGATTATCAATATCGATAACTCTGTTTAAAAATAAATAGCTTTTGCAAAAAATAACCCATATCAGAGTTAAACAAGCAAACAGATCTAATTTAACAATAATTCAAGACTCTCTCAGGCGCATTACTAGTGTGAGAATCTCATGAAAGCTGAGAGGAAGCGCCAGTCACTCAGGAACAGCTGGCCTTTGCCAGAACTCCAGTAATATATATTTTTTACAATAGGTCACGGGGCTGTTGCCGTTTTAATCTGCTAGGAGGGTTATAAGGATGTGATGGATAATGAATGTGCCAGAAGGTTAGAGTGGTTGGAAAGGTTTTGATGGAATTTAGAAAACTTAAGGGGTATCAGGTCAAAAACAAAAGTTATACTGAGATCATTATGCAGGATTTGTTATAGACATAATATGGAGCATTTTAAATAGTACGAAGGACTCTGGATTGGAAGGATTGAATGAGTTTGATATTCGATTGAGTTTGATGACAGGTCAAGTCCATACGTCAAAATAGGTTTAATGAAGGTTTTGTATATGAGGAGTTTGTTTTTAATGGAAAGGTGAGATGTCCTATTTAGAAGTCTATACAATTGGCTGAAGCGTTTGTTAGTTCCTTGCCTTTCAAGTCTTGTTTGCGGGTTCCATTTAAATATTTCATCTAGGTAGAAACCAAGATACCGTACTGGTCAGCTATGGGTAATGAAATATTTTTTGGATATTAAAATAAATTTATAAAATGTTTCAGTTGTCATCCTATTGATTTATTCTTACATGGTTAATTCGATTCAAACTAATATTCATTTATGGGGAGCTAGATAATTCAGTGCGTAAGACACTAAACTCATAGCTCACTTACGAGTGTTCTGTTACTTTAGTCATTATTTCGTGCTCTAAAAGTCCTCGAGGGACACAGCCAGCCTCTATATACGGTAGGTACCTCTTAGTGTAAAAAAAAAAAAAAAAAAAAAAAAAAAAAATGGGTGAAACTAGATCAAAAAAGAAGAAAAATGCCGCAGACCTTACATTTCTATACCAATCTGTTGCAGATATACGATAATTCAAAGACTTTTTTTTAGGAAACCACGTTTATTACCAAAAAATCCGTAATATCTCTACTTTGTTTAAATATTTTCACATTCTCGAATTGAGCATTAAATTTCATATGAGAGCAGAGTAAATATAACCTTCAATTTTACAAACTTGAGACCTAAATAACAGCTTCATCTTCACCTTATTGAGGGAAGTTGCAATGTCTTATAATACTTCAACGCTCACCATATTTCGAAAAAACTCTCCGCAAATCTGACAAAAACTTGTAAAGTTAACCATCTTTCACAGGGTATGATCAAATTAATGATCCGTATCGATTTCGTGGAGAAATTTACTTCTAAACCCGGAAAAACATGGTGTTTTTATTTGGCATACAAATCAGTTACTTGTGTAAATAAGACATTACGATGATTGATTAATAGATATATGCATTTTAAACATAATGCATTCTTTATTGGAATAAAAAGCAAAGAAAAAAATTATTCTTTAATAGAAGATAAAGGAAAACTGCCAATAAAGTGACACCAGATCAAAGGATTTTATGTTATTCCATTTATTTATTTATTGTTATTATTTTGGATTTATTTTATCAGATTTTCAATGCAAGGTTTAAAACCCAATGATAATGAACATAAACCTCAATTTTGCCGTTAGCTTCTGAATGCAGATGATGTTGAACAATACCACTTTTTGAGGTGAAATTTATGGACAGATGAGTCTGTTTTTACAGGGGTAGGCATCTCTACCTATTAGGGTTGCGCGATAGTCGATAGTTAGCACTACCGATAGGCCGATACTATCGATCGCTATCGATAGTTTTTCAATATTTACTTCCTTTTTTTCCCCAAGCTATTCAATAAAGAATTTTAACTAATTTAATTAAATTCAATTATCTATTTACTATTTGAAATTCGCAGGATTATGAATTATAAGATTATATCATAAAGATGTGAGAAAAAAACTAATTTGTTTGAATTTTAAAAAAGTATTTACAATTTAAATGGTTACACTAATAATAAACAAATCAAATCTTCAGAGAAGAAAAATAACGAAATAGGTAATTTCAAGAGTCAAGTGTGCTCATTGAGCCACATATTTCCCGAAAGAAAAACTAGCATTTCTGCTTTCCTTTGGCTTAATCTTTGAGAGAACCCTTGAGCTCTAGGAATTCCGAATTCAAAGAACTCGACACTGGACAGTACAGATCAGCATAATTCCGAGAGTTTCAAAACTTGAGGGTAAAAGAGATCTATCGATAGTCGATATTATCGATAGTGACCATCGATAGGCATGACCTACCGATATATCGATAGTAACTATCGACTATGGCCCAACCCCACTGCCTATCCATGTGGGGTATTGTTGGTATATTAATTTCTGTACTGCTGTCGAATAGTGTTGGAAAATCATAGTTTTCCCAATAGATTGAATGATGAGAATTATTTGTATTTGTTAAAAAATATTACGTCTTTTATAGAAAAAAAAAAAACGTGGTTTTCAGAAACAGGTCTTTGAATTATCGTATATCTGCTACAGATTGTAATAGAAAGGTAAGCTCTGCGGCATTTTTTTTCATTTTTGAGTTAGTTACATAAGTATACAAAAATATTTGTTATATTATTATAATAGTTAATTTGTTAAGAACAGTTACATTTTCATTTGAATGGATCACAACTGGGTCTTGTGTCAGGTAAACAGATTAACCCTAGATTGGTGGAAGACAGTAGTAATATTTGATTACAAACCGTTTTCATTGATCACTAATGGAATGAACAGTGAAGGCAAACAATTATTAAATAGTTAATAGCGAACAGTGGAGAGGAGGCTCCTGGCTAGAGCTCCAGACATAATGGTTCCACTTGAAACAAGTTGTTAAGGGATAGTTGTGCGACCAACTGGAGGGCCGACAATCGACCCAGCCTTGGTCGCTATCACCAGTCCATTCAATGGGCTCATCAACAATTTACAAAAGGCATTAACCATTTAATTACTGCGATAATCTAAGTAGGGCCCTTGTCGTTCCGAGTTAGTTTCATTAGAGTTTAGCCTGGGCAAAATAATAAATACTTAAATTTTGTATCTCCTCAGAGGAGCGATCTATGACAAATCATATATTAATCGATGAATGAATATATTATTATTAGAAAATTACAATACTAAATCAGTCTCTCGAACAATTTCTATAAATAAAACATAATAAAACTATTTAACATTTATGATCATTCTCTCAGTATTTCCCAAAATGCCGATGTTTTTTGTAATTAATAAGTGATTTCAGTATCAATTTTAGAAATTATCACTATGCATGGTATACTATTCGAAAGCAGTTTGTGTGAAGAATAGTGCACGTTTGTAACATATGTAATATTTTTGAGAAAAATGCAGTCAATGTTTTGGAACGGAATTAGAAACTTGCTATTTCATATGTTTGGATTAATAAGGTAAATACTAGACGCCGCTAATTTTAAGTCTTAATAAATTTATTTTAAAGGAAATTTAATCTTTTTTTCTAATTAGCATATTGAAATTGCTCTAGGTTTAATAGTTCGGGAAATATAGACCATTATTTGTCAAAAATTAGAATTTTTTTGAAAAACATAAAATTAAAAATAGATAAAACGGATTTTTTTGAAAAAACATAAATTAAAAATATCTATAAAACGGATGAGAATCGAGCTATAGTTTACATGAAATAAATTTTGTTGCAAATGATGTTCCCCAAAATTTCCTCTCGAAGTTACTGCAGTCTTATGCTGAACACTTTGTGTATTGTACAGCTGTAAATTTCAATAAAAGAAAAAAAAAAAAAAATATGTAATGTTCTTACAAACTGTGCAGTAGTAATATTTTATAATATTATTGCCGACTCTTTTAATTGTTATTTATAGTTTTTGTAGATCTGATCCTGAACTAGAGTTTTTTTTTTAATTCATTAGGTAGGTCTATGCGTAATGATTTTCCGTTTCCCTGGGATTTTTTTTATTCTTTCTACTCTCTTAACTTGTTTTGTCAGTCTGTCTTTGAACGATAAATATCAAAATGCGAAGTAAAATTTGATTTTCGATGTGAGAAGGTTTAGTGATAAGAAATATTACATTTGAAATACTTAAACTTTTTTTGTTTTCTTTAAAATATTGAATATAATTGAAATATTATTGTTTTTTTTTTAAAAGAAATTATTATATTTATTGAATTTTAAGTAGGGTTTGTTTATTTATTACATTTGTTTGAGCTATTATTATCAAAATTAAAAAAGAAAAAAAAGGGTGCTTTGATCAGTGACATCAAAATAACAAAAAAATGTTATGAAAAGAGCTGGGAGGGGGGAGTATGAACTAGTATTGGTATGAATTCAGGCTTAAAGCATATTCATGAATCTATTTATAGTTCGGAGGAACTTGTAACCGTTAATTGAAACAGGGAGGGGTTTAAGGGGGGGGGGCGATAGAACATCTTTGATAGATGGTCTCTCTCCACTTCTTATAAAAGGTCTTAATCAATCTCTGTATCTCCGCGGATTCCTGAATTAATTCATCTGAAAAGATCGGACAACCTTTGTATTTCTAAAATATATTCCTGCATTTTCTCCTATTGTCTATTATCTTTCAACTTCTGTAATAACAAAAAAAAATTAATTCAATCATAAAATTATAAATTAAATAATGCATTCGAGAGCTCCACCTTTTTTCAACTTCGGGGCTTCACTAAAAGACACATTTACCAATATTACAATCACAGCTGATCAATCATTATTAGTGCTGACAAGTCCACATTCATAGGATATAATATTTAGCCTATCAGTGCTACCTTCTTACCCTCCAGACCTACGCTCTCTAATTATATGGACGTCCCATAATGATTGTCATTCTAGTGTATCAGAATAATTTTTTATTTTTTTTATTTATTTTTTTTTAACTCTAGGCATCATATGACTTCACTATCTGTTATGTAATGGTATAATAAACACTTTCCTATAATGAAGTTTTCATTTTATTCCATTCGATATTTGAGGAACGTCAATCAATAAATTTTAATGAATTTATCAATAAATTAATGAAAGAAAAAACTTCATAATTTGAACTCAATTTGAGAATATGTTTTCCGATATAGAAAATATAAAAAAGAAATATCGAAGTTTAAAGCAGGATTTAGTTCGAATATAAATAGATACTAAATTTATTCTAACCCAGCATGCAAATAAAAAAAGTGAAATAATAGGAGTACCGTTTCACGAAGGAGAAAACCTAAATAAATTAATCCAACAAGTGTTAGATCTACTAAAATGTGAAATAAATTTCAAATATTTAGACAATTATTACCGTATTAGAAGAAGAAATGGTTCTTTTACAGACATAATAATTCTTGAGTTTTAAGAAAACTAGATAGAAATATATTCATGTCTAAAGCTAGAGAAAATAAGGACAATCTAAATCTTAAAGCACTAAACTTATAGTACCTAAAGAAGCGTGATTCGGATAGGATTTATATAAACGAGGCGCTGTATATAACTAACATAAGTATAATAGACAATTATTCTCTAAAGTGAAATCACTTCAGAAAGAAGGGCTTTATAAATATGCATGGCAGGAAAATGGGAATATATATATATATAAGAAAAGCAGAGGGGACAAATCGATTACAGATTCATACAGAAGTATTATTATAAAAAAATCTATAAAGACACTGGACAAACTCAGTGACACATTTTCTCGCACCAACCGGATAGTAAATTTGTAACTGGAAAAAACAATAATCTTGACAATGAACTTGAAAGTACGGATCCCCCACTCATGGTTAACAACACGAAGAGCAACTGTTTACAACATTTAAAACCCCGACCTCTAGATACACCAACCTACCAATATCAATATTGCCAACCGGGAGGATTAGCCAAACAAACACCCAGGTGAGCTAGAAAACATCACTAATAACAATACTAAGGAAAGTAAAAACATTTACGATATTAATGAAAGTGATGTATTTTGTGATGTAATGTGGTAATTTTAATTTAATATTTTGTAATATATGTGGATATAAAAATATTTGGAATATAAATCCATCTGAAGTCAATATTTCAGAAAACACATTAGCAATTTGTATCGTAGAAACATGGTTAACAAATAGTAATTTCAAAACTCCAATTTGGCTAAGAGAATATATCCCTTTTGCAAGCAATGCAATAAAAACTAAAACTTCTGGAAGAGCTAGTGCTGGCTTAATTACATTTATTAATAGGAATTTAACAAAAGATGCAACTCTTCTTGAATGTGACCAATATTTTATAATAATAAATGTCTTTCTAAATAATAAATTGATTACATTGGCTAACATATATTTACCACCGGGCTGTGATTTTGATATTTATTTAGACAAACTAGAGTGTGTGCTAAATAATATAAATATTAATTTTCCACACAATCACGTGATCTTATGTGGAGATTTTATTTCTCATGTGGGTAGTTTGAATGATGTGGAAGATGATTTATTTGAAAACTCATTACTTTACTCCAAAAGAAAAGTCAACCATTTAAATATTAATCGCCGCGGAAGATTACTTGTTGAATTAATGGAATCTCATGGGTTTTTTTATGTAATCGGCGGACTGTTTCAGACAGACCAGGCAAATATATGTATTTTTCAAGCAAAGGAAAAAGTACAATAGATTTAATTTGGATATATGAAAATTGTTTTTACCATATTTCAAGATTTAAAGATAACTGTCTTTTCCGATGAATCCGACCATTTAGGCTGCAATATCTCAATTTTAAATACTACCAACCTTAATAAAAAAAACATAGTTAAACAGGAGTCAAAATCAATGAAAATTTCAGCACAGTGGGACAAAAACAAGACTAAAGAATTTTATAAAAACCTTCAAACATCTAACAGGATTTATTACAATGATAATGACATCAACAAGATATATGAAAATATGATTGCCTGCCTTACAGATTCACTTCTAAAATCACAACCAATGAAGCTGAAAAAATATCATAATAATAACACCAACTCGCAAAAAAAAATATGGTTTGATCTCGAATGTAAACAATTAAAGAGACTGTATCACAAAAAATATACTATAATGATCAAACGTAATTATGAAGAAAATTCGGTTCAAGAATATCTAAATGCTAAAAAAAAATATAGGAAAATAATATTAATAAAATAATACCGTACTGATATTATAAAAAAATTACAAAACGTTAAAAATAGTACAGAATTTTGGAAAGTAATCAAATCCCTTAACCGCCCTCAACTCATAGAAACGAAATAGAAATAAAACAATGGGTAGAATATTACAACATGTTATAAGGGAAAAAAACAACATTACATGTTAATTTCTTTTCTGTTACCCATCCATTCCTAGATATCCCTTTTTCACTAGAGGAATTACAATATTGTATCAATAAATAAAAAAAAAATAAGTCTCCTGGATTTGATAATATCACTTAAGAAGTTTTTAAGAATTTAACTCCTGAATGGGAACACTACCTCCTAAACCTCTATAGCATGATCATGGACACTGAGAAACCCCCGTCTCTATGGTCTATATCAAAATTACATCTAGTCCACAAGAAAGGGGACAAGAAGGATCTAACAAACTATCGCGGCATCTCTTTGATAAACAATGCTACGAAATTGTTTACAGCTATGCTGTCACAAAGAATCATGAGATGGGCGGAGATGGAAAAATTAATTCCTGAAGAACAAGCAGGTTTTAGAGAAGGAAGAGGATGCGAAGAACACATTTTCACACTTTCTTCACTAATAAATATTAATTTGCGCGCTAAAGGAAGCTAAGTATATCCTATATTTGCAGATTTTAAAAAGGCGTTTGATTCCATAAACCATAATTTACTATGGCAGAAATTGTTTGATGTGGGACTAAGTGGAAAAATTATCAGAGTAATGAAAATGTTATATGATAACGCAAGCATGCATATAAAAGTTGGCAACGAGGTTTCTGAAAACATCAATATTAGCTCAGGTCTTCTTCAGGATGAGAGCCTAAGCCCAGTACTCTTCATTTTATTTCTTTCAGATATTTTATTATATTTCCAAAGTAATGGGGCGACTGGGATTTCCATTAATAAAAACAAAGAGGTTATAATGCTCCTATTTGCTGACGACATTGTCCTTTTAAATAATTCATGGCAAAGTACTCAGAAGAAGTTGAAAATACTAGAAACATACTGTGATAAAAATTCGCTATTCCTAAACCCAGATAAAAGCAATATAGTAGTTTTCCACAAATCCCCTAAAACAGAAAAAATAAAACCATTCTACTGGAAAGAAAATCAACTACAAATAAAAAAGGCATATAATTATCTAGGAGTACCATTTACCTCAACAGGAAAGTTTGCAAAAGCAGCTGATCACTTTGTACAAAAAGCAACTATTGCAAGCGCAAAAGTAAAAGCAATACTTATAAAGGGTAAAAGTGATTCCTGGGAATCAAAAATGGCTCTTTTCGATGCTATGGTCTCATCAACACTTCTGTATGCAGCTCAGATATGGAGTTTAAACTACCTGGAAACTATCGAAAATATTCAACTTAAATTTCTAAAAACACTATATTTCTGGCCCAAATGCACACCAAATTATATTGTAAGATTAGAAACAGGACGGAATCCGTTATTCGTCCCAGTACTAAAAAAAATAATAAATTTTTCAATTAAAATCATGGCATTACCAGAAAATCGGCTACCCCGTATCTGCCTCGAAAGACTTTTAGATTTACATACCAATAAACCAGATTTTCAATATAACTGGGTGTCTCAAATTAAACAATTAACCATTAACGGCAGTATCCCAGAACACTTCAAGATTTTTTCAATTTACAAACATTATTATCTAATAGAAATAACATAATAGAAAAAGCCACTAATCATTTACTATCGACAGACATTGATCGTACTTTAAATACAAGGTATAACTCATTATTTATGAAAATTTAAAATTTTAATAACCCTCAGCCGGAAGATTATTTAAAATATAACATTAATATTACCAAAATAATAACCGTTAGCCAAATGAGAATAGCCAAATGTGACTACGTGAAAATATTTTTTAAAAATAACAATTTGCAAATTAAAGGTAATGAAAAATGTGAAGATTGTAGCTTATTCATAGTAAATAGCTGTAAACATCTGTTGTTAGAGTGCCAAAGACACGATAATTTTAGAAAAAAATACCTAAAAGACTATATAGTTCAAACAGATGATAGTCAATCTATCATACAATAGCATTGAAAAGATTAATAACGTCTTCCTATTTATTTTAAATGTTTTAAATGCTAGCAAAAAGTAATTGATTTATTTCTTTTGAATTAACTAAATAAAATATTGGATTCTATTGCAATTGCTGCTACAACTTCTGTCACCCTAGACTATAATCAATATCGAATATTATAACTTGTAAAAATGTATGTTTTTATTTTTATTTTATTTTTCTTTGTTCGTATATATCATTATAGCTTGTAAGAAAAAAAAAATCTTTTGTTCGTATAAATTATTATAATATGAAGAAATACTTTTTCTGTTAGTACTAATTATATAACATATAAAACTCTTTTTCTATTTGTATTGCTTGTTGGTTTACTATTATGTAATTATTATTGTTATTGGCTAACTTAATTGCCATAAAGTTTATACTTTAAAGCAATCAATAAAAAAAATAAAAAAAATTCATAATTTTGCTTTTTTCAGTAAAAAGTTAAAATCATTTTCACTACAGAAATGTTCTCTTATGAATAGTCGATATTTTAACTGCAGTCGATAATTATTAACTGTAATCCTATTTATATGGAAATACCCTATGAAATCCCATCTTATTTAGAATCATTTCAGCCAGACAAAGTTGGTTGGGCCCCAAAGCAAAACCTCCAGAAATACAGTCTAATCGATTCATTAGGCGGGCTTAGGGTGTACCCCAAGGAAACCTTAAAGCCCTGAAAGGAGGAATAAAACTCAGTGAAATTTATGCGGAATAAGAAAGCCGGAAGATTAGGCTGCTTTTCCAGGGGAGAAACATCAGGGGCTGAAGAAACGCTCTGTAAATTCCAGGCTCTAAGGCTGTTTGGCAGGCGATAAAATTTCTTCTGATACCTAAATCTTAACGAATGAGTAACTTCTCATGATTTTCTAGAGTCTAATAATTTATTGTTATGGCTTAGATGTTGTTGCCTCTAGGACTATTTGTTATTGTCTGGATAGAAAATCTTTTTATTAAAAAATTACTACAGTTTCTTAAACCATCTTAATAAATTGCAAAACCCTCTTAGGGAAGGCTACTTACAATCTGAAGTAGAGTAATCTCTTTTATGAGATAAGGCTAGAAGCTGGTGTTCATCGTCTTTTAGTAAACCTAAACTATTATAAAAATAATATTAGGTAGGGGCCCCACTAAGCCATCTGGTTCACCTAGTATCCAATCCTTACAATCCAAGTCCGTAGGAAAATTCCTAAGTACCTATCCATAAATAACTTGTTTTCCCATATATTGCTGATTTAGCCTAATCCAGATACCTATCCTATCATAGTAAACTCTTCAGCCACTCAAGTCTCTCAACTTGCTTCCTACTTCATTCCTAATAACCCTCCGAGACGTCTGAAAAGAAGACGACCCAGAGAAATTCTAATTTATAACTTATATTGAAGTGCTCACATTTACTTGATGTATATATTGTATACAGTTGGAAATTTCAATAAATATTTTTTAGCCCTAGAGATCTAGGAAACCTTTTGTATACCCTTTCACGACTCTTTCGACAGTTATACTTTCCTATTATTGTCTTGTCTTAACGAATGAATTCTCTCAAACTGTCATTTTTATTGGAGTACCATGTGTTCCGCCAAACTTCAAAAAGTTTTTTTTCAAAAAAGCGTCGTTTTTCTGAAAAAAATACACAACTTTAAAAGTTGCTAATAGTTACAGCTAATTCTTGTAAATATTGTACTTAGCTTCTTTTTAGAATAAGTGTACAACAACGGCAAATTAAAAACAGGTGAATCTTATTGCGAGTACATAAATAAAATAAAAAAGGAAAAATTATAATATCATTGTAAACCTTTTTAAATTTTTTTTTCTGTTACCTACGCGTAAAGATGTCATTCCTAATTAAAGAAGGAATATTTAAAACGATTATTCAACTATTGCAGGAAAACTTAAACTATCAATTTAGTGGAGTTTTTATTACATTTTGCCTTTAGGTCATCGTTGCAACAAACACGACTGAGATGTTAACATTAGATATAGTTTATTTACACTTACCTATGAACAAAGAATTTCCAAGTGGGGGTTCTAGCCTAATCGTACCTTCGACGTTTGACTTTTGCACTCCTAGAATCCCTGTTTTCCCCACTGTGCGACGTTTTGGCTTACATTGCATGACTTAATAGAAAATAGACGAAAAACAGATGTGACAGAAGATGAATTAAAAATAGATGAAGACGATACGTAAGAAAATTTAAATACTATCCAGGTGAAAACATACGATTACGACATTTCAATCCATCAATCCAGACAATGATTATGTAAATAAATAAATAAAACAGGTTATGAAAATAAATTCGTTTAATAATTTTGTATACATTTGTTGTTGTTTTTTTTCGATATAAGTAGAGTTATTTTTTTACAGTCCACACAATTTATTATTTCTATTGGTTAGCTTGGATGGAGCTCTTTTTATCTTAAAACATTTATTTAAAAAAAAAAAAAAGTTCTCTATTTACATACAAGAACTGAGCTAAAAGTTTTAGGTTGAGGTTAATAATTCAAATTGTTATTTCCTTTTTTTTTTTTGAGGATAAAAATATCAAGCTAAAAGTTATCATTGAGTTCATCTGTATAAATTTAGGACATTTATTTTAATTCAAGATTTTAAAATAATTCCATTATTTCCACCATTTCATGGCAGTGTGTTTTCTTTTTTTTTTATACAATCAGAAAACTGCTACTATCCTTAAAAAAATGGCTGGAGAAGGTGTCCGACATACCGAATACATAAAATTGAGTCCTATCACGTAATTAATACTAGAATAAATTTAAGCATTCACGTGGAAAATCGATACTTATTTAGGGCAAAATTTTCCTGACAAATTAAGCCAAGCAGGGGTGGCTGTCATATAATAATATTATAATTAGCGAAATATATGGAGCTAATATATTTCAAATGCCATCTATTTTTGAACACCTTTATATTAAAAAGCGCTCCGAAAACTTTCTGCTTGATTTTGATTAGGTAACACTGCACAGGAACTGATTAATACAGATTATTTAAGGCCCAGGAAATAAATCTAAACAATGTGTTAAATTAATAAAATTAAGAAATCTTTGATAGTTGGGTATTTTTAAGAAATTTTAGATGAACATTACGAGTAATTTCATTCCTAAGTAATTACTTCAACGACGAAGTGAATAAACATTAACTAGTTCTGATTTTTCAAGAGATAGCTTGATCGAAAACAAGGCAACTTGGAGGTACTCTTACCTTTAAAAAAAAAAAAAAAAAAAAAAATGAAAAAGAAAAAAAAAATAATCTCTATCTGGGACACCATGTCTCAAAGAATAACATAAAAAGGTATTATTGTCTGGCTGAGTGCATATCCGACTGCAGCTTCTGTAGATTATAAGTTAGATATAAATATCTAAGGTAGAAATTACAACCTAAAACTAATCTTCGAATTCATAGACTAAGACATTCTTATGCTAATATATTACATAATTTCGGAATATCAATATTTATTATGAATAATTGTGGAGGTGGATGAATAAATTATGTTTAAATGAGATAAGAAGCATTTCAAACTAAGGCTCCACAAATAATAAAGCATTTTTCAAAAGAGGCAGTGATAAGGGATTCACAAACCAATAGGTTGAGATCTGGTATTCAAATGATGAATGAAAGAACGAAGGATATCTTAAATTTATAAAGTTTTTTGTTTAACTTTGAAGGTTACTACGGGAGCGAGAGCTTGATCATGCTGGAAGAGCAGATCAGCAGAATAAGTAGAGCCGAAATAAAATATCTATATAGGGTCGTAGGAAAAACAAGAAGAGACCGCATAAGAAACGACAGGATTAAAGAAGAATTAAAAATCCCTGCACTAAAAACCACTATAGAGAAAAGACAGATCAAGTGGTCCGGCCACGAATGTAGGATGCCTAGAAAAGTGGAGGAAGCTCAACCAACTGGCAAGAGACAACGCGGAAGGCCTACGCTATTATATGAGGAATATATCCAGAGAATAGGAGGAAGAACTCTCTATCAACTGAAGCAGCTCTGTAGAAACCGTGAGGCCTGGCAGCGTTGTATTGAGACCCCTCCACGCTGGTTATGGCAAAAGGATGAAGATAAAGCAGAAGAAGAAGATTGGAATAGAAAGGTACCGAGGAAGTATTTTCGTCGGAAACTTGGATAAAGCTGCCTTAACTCTTAAACCAGTTTATGTGAGGATCCCATGGATCCCAAAATGAATCTTATAAGGGAATTTAGTATATAGCCATGTGGGATCAAAAAATTTACTTCTTTTTTTTCCGTCCTTACTATTATCTCTATAGGGGTAAGATAAAGAGAAAGCCCAGTTTTAGCAAGTAGAGGTTAACAATAATGTGTAACTACTCAGCTGGTCTTTATAAAACTTAGGAAACAAGATTCTTTTATAACTATTGGGTTGGTGCAAAAATAATGCAGGTTTTTATATGTGACAAAAAAAAGTCATTATAATTTTGTTTGGTGTATAATTTTGAGTGGTCAACACTAATTTCTCTTGCAATGTCCTGAGTAGTATTGGGAGGGTTTTCTTCTACCAGAGCCGTCAGATGGTTGTGATCAACATCATAATGCCTAACCGCGACCTTTTTGGTCTTCGGTCTCTTGGACGAAATTTTTGGAACCGGCGCGGTTTGGGCAGCAATTCGACTAAGTTTAAACTTGTAAAAATAAATTTGACGAAAATATTTTTTGACATGCTAAAGGAAAAATAAAACTTAAGAGATGTTTTAACTCTTTGAATTAGGAAAACTAGATTACCTAATTTTATGTACATTGAAAATCGATACACTCTTTTTAGTTACCAATTGAAAGTGACTCAATTGATGTTCTAAAATAGATGAATAAGTAGCTACATTAAACAGTTGCTTAAAGTTTTACGAAAAATGAATTAATTATCCTTTACGAATCGAGTATTCTTAAACTTGCAGTTTCATAAACATTACTCCATTTTATTCACATCGATAAATATTATATACTTTTATAAAAGTCGTTGAGGATTTTGAGAGAAAAAGAAAATAAAATCACTATTGATTTACGATTAAGAACAATTTCACCATTTGTCACTCCTGAAAAATTTAATTAAAACTTCCATCTCTCTGATCAAGATTCGACATTAATAAAACCTTATAGAAAATTATCTTTTCTCAGATTTTCCGGAGATTGGATTTGAAGAAAGTTGGAGACTTTGTTGTACTTTCAGTTTAAGACAGGGGCGTAGGAGGGTTGGAACTCAAGTTTGCATTATGAACGCATTGAGGAAGGCCAGCCGAAAGCCCATTTTCGTAGAATCATTCAATTATCATCTTCGTTCTCAAGTGGATAAGTGGTCTAATTATGTTAGCTTAACAGGTCAAGTAAAAGAGGAAAAAAAAGAGTTATTTTTATCTAAATTTGACCTCTGGGTAGGTCTTTATCTCAAGTGCAAGTAAAGAAGAAAAAAAGAAAAAGAAAAACACTCCAGGAAAACATTAATTTAAATTATTTTTTTATTTTTTATTTTTAAACAATATCTTATAACATAATATAAAAATAATAACACTTACTCGACAAACGTACAAATTTCTCAATACCCTAACTATAAAAGGCTCATTTACACGACCATAATTAGGACTATTTGGACTTATGGTACAGAACTATGTGGTTCCACCAAACCATCTAGTATCCAGTTACTCCAAGTTAAAACCCTTTCTAAATTCGTCAATGAACTTATCCATTGTCATAATTTTTCATGATAACAGATTGATATGGTTTTGCCTAAACCAAATACTTTCTTCTCATTCGATTCTCAGAAACCTTCCTTTGCGTTTGAAAAGACGAAAGCCTCAAAATTTACTGAAATAGAACTTTATTTTAAGTAATAACAATTCACTTGATATATATTTATATACCGTTTAAACTTCTAGTTGAAAAAATATTCCTTTCTCTTCACTAATAACCTTTCACTGGTCGCGCCAATTTCTGTAACACAAGCGGTCATGTGTTGTACACATTGTACAACATTGTACAAGACCCTGTTTTTTAACCGTTTTTTTCCAAATTTTATATTAAATATATAAAAAAAAATATTTTCACCATTCTACATTTAAAATAGAATACATGTACATTTTATTACCTGAGAGAATAATATTTTGAACGTAAATGAAAATATGTTGATGAATCCAATAAATAAAAAACAAATTTATTACTAGTTAAATTTAAATATTACAAATTTATTTTATTTAAATATTACAGTCAAATATAATTATTTACATGTCTATTTTGGTTGTTTTTATGAACAATTATTACAAACAATTTTTTTTTTTTTTGAGGAATGATTTGAACAAATAAAATGTTGAAATCCCGCTATGTCTTCATCACTACCCTGAATCGTGAACTAGATCATTTTCTATTTTCTCTTCACTCGAATATTTTGATTTTTTTTTTTTTTTCTTTCTCGTCTAGCTCCGGAAAAATTCGAGGAATAGCTTACAATTTTATAGGTTTCTTCCAATGAAAACATTTCCAATAATTAATTCTTCACTCCCTAAAATAAGTGAAAAGAATCCTACATATCAGCATATCGCCGAGAAATGGACGAGAAAAAATCAATTTTCCATGTAGGAAACTATCCCTCCTACCACAGTGGAAAATTACTGGCGACAAATATAGAGGAGTGTCTCGACGAAAAACTTAAGCCAATTTTCCGAGAAGCTTACTGAATCGAAAAGAGAGAGAAAACAATAAGGGTGTTGTACAAAATACAACGGCGCGACCGTTGGAAGGTTAAACGTACACATAATCTAAACTATCAATATTGTGCTGATCTGACTCAAGCTGATGCCTATTCATACTATCATCATACTATCACTCACAGCCTCCAGTTTCTCAACTTGTTTTCTATTCGATTCCAATAACTCCATCATGTTTTCCTTTAATATTATCCCACTGATTCCTGTTAAACAGATTACCAATCTGCAAAAACCAAATCTGCTAAAACTTGGATGCTCATCGTTTTTCCAAAATTCAAGGTTTTTAAACGGGGATGAACTTTCCATTAATCTTGTATCCAAATCTCACTATCATAAACCCTACGAAAATTCTCACTGCTCTTTGTTATATCACAAATAAACTTATTCATAATGATCATAATGTCCAATATGATGCTGATTTAGTCTGAACCAGATATCACTCCCACAATGCCCACTGGAATCAAGTAGACTTACCAGCTTGCTTACTATTCAACTACCGATGACCTTCCGAGGCTTCGGAAAAGAAGATGGCTTTAGGACCTTCTTACATTGAACTTTTATTGGAGTACTGTTAAATGGCCTTTACAAGTCTTTGCTTTGATAATCACATTTAATAGATATATTGTATATATTTATAAATTTTATAAAATAAATAGTTAATAAAACTGAAATAAAATGTTTTACTTCGGTAACTACCTCGCATAAGGCTTTTGAAGACGACGTACTATTTATGTGATATTTATTGTTAATTTATTTATGGTTACCATTTATAGAGGTTATTGACAGTCATAGTCATACACTTTGGTAGACTGTTTTTTAGTTTTATTTTATTTTTTTCTCACCTCAAATAGCGAAACATTTATATCGATATGTTATATTATAATATTATTTTTTTTCTTTTTAATTTATACGATTTAAATTTCCATATAAACTCCCCGTCAAAAGTACTGCCACACCCATAATTCTCGAGATTTTCCTGGTTTTTACCTTAATCTATACTTGGTTTATATTCAAATTAATATTATTTATCAAACCTGAGACATTAAGGATTGAACATATCAATGTTTTCCCTATTAATAACAAACGATGGAATTTTAGTCCAGTGTTTATTAATCGTTTCGTTATTTACAAGTATGCCAAACTTGGAAGCAATCATTCAAGCCAGAGGAGGCAATATGTCTTATTAAATATAAATTTAAAATATAAAAGTTAAATTTGTAAAATATTCCACTAATCCCTGTTGAACAGATCCGCTACCTAGGATTCCACTTGGACAAACGTCTTACTTGGAATCAACATACAAGACTAAAACGACAAGAAACTGCCCGTCATTACAGACTACTTCAACATTTACTAGACAAACGTTCAAAGCTCCCAATTAATTACAAAAGACTCATTTACATGACAGTGATTAGACCTATTTGGACGTACGGAGTTGAGCTTTGGGGCTCTACTAAACCATTCAATTCATCTCGTATCCAATCTTTACAATCCAAAATCCTTCGAAAAATCCTCAATGCTCCTCACTATGTGACCAATAAACTGATCCATAAAGAAAGTAAGTTTTCTTTTTTGTTCCTTAGAACAATTATTGTTTATGTCTAGTTTAGGAATGTTTATTATAGACTTCAGAACCTTTTTTTATCATGAAAAAAAAAAATATTTTTTTAAAAAATTCAAATATTCCAAAGTGTTAGACGGGGGCTTTGTTCGATAATTCATTGCTATAACACGAAAAAAATATAATATATTTTGGGTGTGTTTTTTCATTATAATTACCTTATAAAGCCACTTTGGCATTGATTCCACAAGTTTATGTGTGTAACCCAGGTTTAAAAACAGTTTGCCATTTTCTTGTGAAATTGATATTACCATATTTTAGTTATCCATTCAATAAATAAATTCATTTTCATATTCAACAATTAGCAGTCCCTATTAAATAATTTATTTCATTTACTTTTAAATACAATATTTTTGCTGCAATTAATCGATACAGCAGAGCCCAATTTTCAGAATCACCATTTAGGATAGATTGTAAAGTTACGGGTCTAATTCAAGATAAAGCAGATTATAATCATTATGAGTAATCCATTTACCTGCATGTACCACGTGATCCAGGGCATTAAGAATTCAAGGAAGGATTATGGATTGTACAGAATGGATTCAGGAGAAATGTTATGGTTAGTGAGAAACTCAGATCTCACCCTGAATGCTTAATAAGCCTATATTAACATGTTGATATTATTAATGCAAATAGGAATTCTAGAGCTTTCATAAATTAAATGTTAAATGAGTTTGTTTTTCATTCATGTTGTAAAGTTTTTAAATGGATACTCTTTTATTATTTAGGGAAGGTAATGTTGCCTCGATAAGATGTATCCTAATACTTTTTTTAACGAAACCATTGTTGAATCAACATTGTTTAAAAGTTTATCCAGAGATTGATATTTATATTTCTAAATATCTTTTATCCTAAACGTACTTTTTTTACCACTAATTGCTATTATTAATAAAAACATATTACTAGCTGTCGAAAGAAGAATTCGAAAACTTTTATTCCTTAACCTGACAATGGCAACACCTAGCTTTTTCTTATCTTATAAAAATATATATATATATCCCTAAATATATATTTTGTAATAAAAATAGATTAATTGAAAAATCAGACCTAAAATACAGAAATTAACCATTGTTCACCCAGAACTATGTTAATGGATACATTTTTATAAATCTTGGAATGTATTATTACATTCTATTTATTTGTTATTTTGTTTAATAAAATTCAAAGAATGTAAGATGCAATTTTTTTTTTATAAATTCAGGTATAATTTACGTAATCAACTGCTCAGAATGCCATTTTAAAAAAAAATGTTTTATGTATACATACTCGTATAATATATAATTCTTTTTTATATTACAATATAAAAAGTATTTTTAAAGTTACAAATTGACAAAAAATCAATTTAAAAATCATATAATAAGCCATTGACAAATGAGCACAGGTACTCGGCAGTAGCACAGGCAAATCGGTTTTCAATAAATAAAAGTTCTACATGAAAGAGTCCCGAGCCTTCTTATCATCTAAGGGCTAAGGGAATAGAATGGGAAGCAAGTTGGGAGACTAGTGGATTTATATGGCTAAGGAATTTGCCTTTACCCATTTGGACTAGATCAGCAGCATATTTATGGATAAATTTATTTTTGACAAAGTAGGGAGCATTAAGGAATTTTCGAAGGACTTTAGATTGCAAGGATTGAATACGAGATGAATAAGACTGTTTAGTGGAACCCGACATCTCTATTTCGTATGTCCTATTGGTCTGATTGCTGCCAAGTAAATGAGACTTTTGTAATTAATCGCTATTTTAGAACGCTGGTTTAGTAAAGGTTAAAGAAGCAGTTTCTTGTAGTTTTAATCTTGTATGTGGTTTCCAAGTTGAACCTTTGTCCTGGAGAACAAGGCATCAGATCTGTTTAATAGGAATCAGTGGGATATTATTAGATGTTACTGCAGCACAGGAAGTCGAAGGTTTGCGACGAAGGGTATAGGTCCTTTGATAAGATTTCTTCTTAGAGGTTTGTGATATGAGGTTGGAGTGTATATTTTTGTCTTGAATTAAAAATATATGAAAGAAAAATATTTAATTTTCGTATTATGCCTTACCAATAATTTCTTAATTTTTTTTTTTTTTTTTTTTTATTGACAACGTCTCACCATCCGCTATGTTATAACTACATATATTTCTGTTTGAGTGTTTGTGTTTATGGACAAACACACACCCTTAAAAGTTGTTGACAAATATTAGAGTAAATAAAAGAAAATGAGAGATGAATGGCTAGCGAAATGATACGGAGGGTCGTTGGTGCCAGAACCGAGAGAATATGCTTCACAAGTTACGCCGCCTTACTTGGACAGACTTGGGTCACTGCCAGGATGTCTTTAACGGGGCGAGCATTGTATGAAAGGATTAGGGTGTGTGAATAGGTTAGGGGGAAACTTTCTGGAAGGGAATGGAAAAATCTAGAACTAGGTGAGCGTAGAGGAAATTCATAGCTCAAAAACACACAGAACTATTGATCTGGTCCTCTATCCAGATCAGCAAACATTTCCAAACATAGAACTCTAGAAATATTCGTTTGGATGTAAAGAAACTTCAATATCAGCAAGCTTTGTAAAGTTTTACTTCCGTATTTATCGTTAAACACAAGAAAATTTAGTTTGCTTTAAAATTTTAGAGACGTTGTTTCGATATTGTGCTTACAGTAGAAACTTTAACGAAAGTAACATTAAAAACTAATGTTTTCTAAAACAAGAACATACAACCCGTAACTAAATCAAATATTCAAAAACAGGCTTGTATAAAATATACGTACCGATCCTGTATTTTTTTTTTTAATAGATTTTTACTTACATATATTTCTGTAGTTAACTATTCCTGATCGCGTTATATAATCAGAAGAATGTATCTAGATAGGCGTTTTAGTAACGATAGTTAATCTAATTATAAGAAATGGGATACCCTCATCCATCTACAGGAAAGTTTCTCATTGTCAGATTCTCTCTTACTAGTCATTTATTAAGAATAACCATTCTATTGTTTGATCCCGTATGGTCAACTTTTGGCTTCACCTCGGTGAAAGCATCTAAAAAATCATAGAAAAATTGAATGTTAAGGCATTGTTTTTTAAAGAGAGATGAATAGGAAAAATGTTAATTAGCAATCAAGATTTTATCACTGAGATAGGAATGGATAGGTTTTAAATTGTTGACTTCATAATATTGGTATCTCACTAAGTATGTATGAAGCTTAAGTGGTACTTGTATGTACTTATAGGCTAATGTTTAATTAATAAAAAAATACTTTATAATTTTAAACATTAGAAAATTCATCTCGTATCCAATCCTTACAATCCAAAATCCTTCGCATAATTCTCAATGCTCCTTATTTTGTGACCAATAAACTTATCCATAAAGATCTTAATGTTCTATATGTTGCTGATTTATCCCAAACCAGATATGCATCCTTCCATAGTAAGCTCCATAACCACCCTAATCCACTAGCCTCCTAACTTGCTTCCCTCTCCATTCCCGATAATCCTCCGAGGCGTCTGAAAAGAAAATGGCCTAGGGACCTTATAGTGTAGATTTTATTGAAGTGCTACTAGTGAGTAGTTCTTCACAAGTTATTTAAATGCCATTGTATTCACTATTAACACATTTACTTAATGTGTATTATTTTGTACAGTTGTAAGTATCAATAAATGAAAAAAAAAAAAAAAAAAAAAAAAAACATTAGAAATAAGTTTGTTCATATTTAAGTTGTAAAATAAATTAACTAAAACGATAAAATAAATAGGAATATCAGTATAATAATATATATAATGTGATATGAATGTTAAAAATAAAAATGAATGTTGAATGCATAAAAAAATTGGTGTATATCTGTCGTGTGTCTGTAATCAGACCTCAACAAATTGTCGATATATCTACATTTTTCTTACAATACTTTTTTTTTTTTTTTTTTTTTATAACAATTTATTGAAATTTACAACTGTACAAAATTCATACATCAAGTAAATGTGCTGTTAACTATTACAATAACGTGACAAAACTTGAAAAAAACTACTCATCAGTAGCACTTGAATAAAAATTCTACGCTAGAAGGTCTCTAGGCCATCTTCTTTCTAGACGCCTCGGAGGATTATCAGGAATGGTGTGAGAAGCAAGTTGAGAAATTAGGGGATTTGAGTGGTTATGGAGCTTACTATGAAAGGATTGATATCTGGTTTGGGCTAAATCTGCAACATATGGAACATTAAGATCTTTATGGATAAGTTTTTTGGTGACAACGTAAGGTGCATTGAGGATTTTTCGAAGGATTTTGGCTTACAATACTAAATTTGAAATAATAATATTGAATATTACTGTTAAGGAGGATTGTTGGGAGGCGAATGATTTTTGATATTTCTAAGGAATGAAATGCTTTAGAAACTTTGGAAAGTTAAATTTGTACACACAAGTTCAGACTTATGTTACAGGCTGTTATTTAATAAATCATTAAATAACTAACGATTAATCTATTATTTGACGCGAATGAATTTCGTTTTAAATGATAGGATTGTGTTCGACTTCAGGATAGGGCTTAGCGTCGCTTAGCGTCAATAATGTCAAGTTCAATACTAATTGGTGAAAGCTCTATAGAATCAAGAATAATGAAGCAGGCATCTCCAGCTTTGAGCATGTCAAGATTAGACCTAGTCCTAGACTACCGAGCCTGACCTACTAATTTCTAAAGTGGGTACCGCAGTAGTCTGGTACCGAATCCCGGAATCCCTGCCCCTCTGTCGAGGTATTCCTCGAATTCTATTCAATCCAGAAGGCAGGGATAGGCCATAATACCAGCCACAGCCTTTATGATTGTAACTTGGCAAAATAAGCAAATCACATGACATAATTGTAAACTTATAGTCGGTGTGAATAAATGATGTTTAACACTCCAATACACGTGAAGTATGTGAGAGATACATAGGCTCAGTTTTATGATAGAATCGTGGCATTTGCGTGGACTTCATTCCCACCACTTCTATTTCTTCACCGCCGGTCCCTTTACCTAATCTACCCTCCATTTTTTTTAGTTTTACATTGTATGAGTTTTACATGTTTTATTTTTCTAGTTCAGTTTCACTTGTCTCATTTAATTTTCCTTGTATTTTATGTCTCTTACTTAATTTTTCCAGTCTAAATTTTAATTTTTTCACAAAGTGTCTTCACGAAAAAACTGATTTATTATCTGTGTTATTAGATTTACCTTGTTTTACCTTATTTACTTTCTTATTTAGTTTTACTAGCATTTCTTATTTTACACTTCGCTAGTCTTGTTATTGTTCCTTATTTCACTAGTCTTAGTTTTAAGTTTGTTACAGGCTACTTCAGCACTTTTCAAGCTCCCAATTAGGATGTACGGAGTTCAGCTTTAGGGTTCCACAAAACCATCCATTTCATCTCGAATCCAATCCTTACAATCAAAAATCCTTCAAAAAATCCTCAATGCTCCTAACTTTATCACCAATAAACTTATCCATAAAGATCTTAATGTTCCATATTCTGCTGATTAAGCCCAAACCAGATACATATCTTTTCATAGTAAGCTCCATAATCACTCAAATTCACTTGTTTCTTAACTTTTTTACCATTCCCGATCATCCTCCGAGGCATCTGAAAAGAAGATGGCCTGGAGACCTTCTAGTGTAGAATTTTTATTGAAGTGCTATTGATGAATAGTTCTTTTGCAAGTTTTGACATGTTATTCTAATCGTTATCAACACTTTTACTTGATGTATATATTTTGTATAGTTGTAAAGTTTCAATAAATGGATATAAAAAAACCGTTTTAATTTTTAACTGAAACGTGTCTTTACAACCGCAACTACTGAAACTATTGTCTGTGTTACTATAATTAATCAGTGCCAATTTTATACAAAATAATTTATTCCAAAATGAATGAGTAACTCTTAATCTAGAGAACATATTCCATTCTTGACTTGAGTTCCGAATAAGTTATGTTAAATTTCATAGTTTTAAGGAAAGTTAATTTTTATGTGTTTTATGGATTTATTAATTGTTTTATAGGTAACACATTATTTTGACAGAGTTATTAATTTGAGCTGTTAACACATTTTTTACCTAAAATATTATTAAAAACGATTATTAACAGTGTAGAATTTATTTTGTATATCACAGATACATTGCGTGTATGACGCATATATTAGAGTGTTAAAGTGAGATTAGGAGTATTGCGAATTGAATTGGGTAAGGAATTTCGAAATAAGGCTGCACAAATGATAAAGAACGCATTTTGATAAGAAGGAATATACAAATCAATGGGCTGAGATATACATTAGACGAAGGACTAGGATGTCGTAAATGTAGAAAGGTTTTTGGGCTTAATAATATAAGAGAAGAAAGGTACCTGGGGACGCCCTCCCTTCCAAAAAAAAATAAAAGAATATGAAGGAATTAAAAAGCCTCTTCAACCTCATTTCGAGCTCATTCGAGCCAGACAGCCCTCAGTAACTTAGCCAACTCTAACCGACGTAGGGAAGTATTAAGGAAAACACTAACAATTGTTGTATTGGGTGGAAAAATACACAGAATCTTTAGAGCTATTTGAGGATTGATATGGTTTATCGGGTGATTTGAGAAGTATGGTTAGATAGATAGATGTTCATAGAAAACTATTCATAGGTTTTTAATAGAGTTTCTAAACTGAATAGGGAAGAGATCTAGGTAAAGCGATGGGTAATAGGAAAGTGAATTAAGGGAGGATTTTGATCCAATTAGCTTTGCGATGGTTTTTTCCGGGTTTAGCCGTATTTATTACAATATTTATACAGTCAAATGCTCAACCAAAGGGTGAAAAAAGTGGTAATGATTAAATGTTAAACCATGAATAGTTAAAAATAGGAAATGATTTTTATTTATAAAAAAAGAAACATTTATTATTCAGAGCTTTCATATATAAAATTTTTATCCAGTTGCTTTATTTGTTTTAAATTTGTTTAGAGCTTTATAAACTATTTACATTACTTAAACATTATTGAATACGATTCTTCAATGTAATTTTTGTTAGAATTTACCATTGTTTTCAACTACATTGACCCTCCTTTCTGCCAGGAATTGGATTTGGTAGCGTAACTACTCCTTCCTTTTTGTGGCGAAGTATTCTTCACATCCAATTTTACTTCCTCGTTATTGCGCCTTTCATTTTAAAGATGAGACATTGGTCTCAAAAACCATAATCCGACGGTGCAATATCTTCGCTAGGAGCAGGATGAGGCAGAACATTGATTTTGATGTCTTTTTGCAGTTCCAATAATTTTTCCTTGAAACAAAAACGAGTCTTTGCTGAGCTTTGTCTTGTTGCAAAATGATTGATTCATTTTGTTCTGGATACTCAGCAAAAACAGCATGAACTCTCGTTTATAGTAAAGGTTTGAGTCCACTTCCCGGATCATCTAAATGAAAATCAAAGCGCAAAACGCCTTCAAACCACCAAACACTTTTTTTTTATTATAAGAGACATACAATCTGCAATATAGTGAACAACAGTTCCTAAATTTTTTAATTTCTGTGGGATTTATTATTTTTTTCATAGCAATTTTGAGATATCTAGACAGACGGACTTTGATCAATTGCTTTTTTTACATGAACTTTTTTTCTACATGACTTCAAATTGTATAAATAAAACTGACTTATTTATCTTTATCACTTAATACTGCGTGATTAGATGTGGCGATATTTTTTACGTTTTACAGGGTACAAATATATTGCTCGAAATGTTTTTAATAGTGTTTAGAAACGGGAATACAAATCAACTAACTATCGTTTATGAATTCATATATATGTATTTATATATTATATATATATTTATATTATATATATTATATATATATATATATTTTATATATATATATATATATATATATATATATATATATATATATATATATATATATATTATTTTTTTTTTTGAAGAGAAAAGATTTGACCCGGTCGGGATTCGAACCCGAATTTCCACCTCTCCACCTCTCCACACCATAGTATATCAAGAAAAATTACATATATATATATATATATATATATATATATTTTTTTTTTTTTTTTTTTAACGGTTTCTTTAAAAAGTTTAGAAAAGCTAATTATTGAACTTCAAATTTATAAAAAAACTATTCCACTACTGTGTTTTACAAATGAGTTACTAAGCGATGGCGAGCCATAATTCAAATTAGCAGTTAAACTACCCTTACACCAAAGCGATAAGAAGAGTTGGAAGGAAATTACAGGTTTTTTTAAAATTGTTTTCATTGAAATTTATTATTTATTTCTTAGATAATAAGGATTCACCTCGTAAATTGGTTTCTAAATGTTTTTGATATACCAAATAAGTCCATACACAATGGAAGTCCCCCAAGTATTTTATATTTGCATTGATAAAAATCTTCCCTCTTTAGTCACAGACAAAGTCTTCTTTATTCTGATTGGCCCGCTCCCCCCTCCCCAACATTCTTTAGATCTATTTCCTCTAGGAAATAACAAGTTTTAAAAAGAGAAATAGAAAGATTCAGAGAGAAATGTGAATAGAGGCACTGCGCATATATCCGAGTTTTATCTGAAATGTAATGTATTTATTTATATATATTTGAAAAGGGGAATTTTTATCCTTCCTTTATGTATTTGATTTATCCGATAATATTATAAATTTCATTGATGTGATTGTGTCATTTACTAAGGATGATTCTAAGTAAACGTTGTAAAAATAATTGTTTTGTTTTTTCATTTCCTTGGCTAAAATTTTGATTATTTAGTAATTGTTTACGTCCCCATATACTTTAAATAGAGCATATAAAACGCATTAAGAAAATTAAGAACATTAATTATATGACATGTATTTTTTATTGTTTGGTCTTGATTTCTGTATTGTCCTATCCAAAGTTTTTTTTTTTTTTTTAATTTGAGTTAATATTCCGACAAATTCCTTAGTTATTCGACTATAAGTTTATTTGTTAAAAAAGTTATGAGTATTAAGGATTTTAGATTTTAATTGTTAGATACGAGTTAAACCTGGATTTTTCGGTGGATCACGAAAGTTCAACGCCGTATGTCCAAAATGCTCGGGTAAACGTTTGTTTGATAAATCTTGATTATTATAAAAGTAAAATAGGCCTCATAAATGTTCTTCCATTAGGGTTTAAATATTGAATACATGTTAGGAACTGAGAAAAAATCTGAAATATTTTGGTAAATACCACAATTCATCACGAAGACATGATTTTAAATTTTATTTATTATCATAAACCTTTCTAAATGTTTCAGATTCACAACAAGGACCTCATGAAAAACGCCTCCTCCATGCACTTCTAGACCATTACAACGTCCTCGAACGACCGGTAGCCAACGAGACAGACCCCCTTCAGCTAAGCTTTGGGCTTACACTCATGCAGATAATTGACGTGGTAAGAAGGCACAGGCATCTTCAATTACCCACAACTGTTGGTCACTCTAACCGCGTTTCGGAAACGATAAAAAAAAATTAATAAATTCGAAAAATAAAATGCGCAACTTAGAATCAAGAACGAAATGTATTCAACATCGCTTTGATAACTATTACCCCAATATCCATAGCAGATAAAAAAAAAATCACTTAACGAAAATTTCCTTTTGTTTTTTTATTTATTTTTAAAGCAGAACTGCAAATCGATTGTATTGTTGTAATACTTTAATCATAATCACAAGATTTTATCGAAAAAATAAAATCATAACTTATTAAGTGGCACACAGACACTTACAGTTTACCTTCATATTTACATTAGTAGTTGTATAAAATTTTTTTTTTTTTTTTAGCAATTTTATTTTCACATTTAACAACATTTTATTATATAAAGGGTCATTTTAACAAGGTGTAACATCCACTGTTTTGTGTCTGTTCCAGCCATCAAAACAACATTGAAATCATAAAACCACACTTATGACATTGAGGATGAATTTAAATTAAAATTTTGTGATAGGACCGTCAATTAAAAATTTAATATTAGCAGAAAAAAATATTCATACTACGCGATACCTGAAAAAAGAAGAAAACAATTGTTTTTAATTAATTCTTCCGATTAGTATAAATGAAAAAAAAAATCTATATATTTTCGGAGCATTTAAATTCAGCAAGAAGTATTATTACCGTTAAATTGAAAAAAAAAAAAAAAAAAAAAAAAAAAAGGAAAGAATTCATTTGCAGTTTATATTTAAATAAAATTAAAAAAAAAAAAAAAAAAATTGAATCCTTAATTATGAAATTGTTTATACAGTGACAAAGATGGTTTCCCGGCAATGCTGTGTATTGGCTATATCATTTATTTATAATTATATTTTAGATTGCATATATGTATGAAAATTCAAAAAGGAACACATATCTTACAATCATTCAAACCATAAGGTGGGTAGCACATATATTTTAAATGTGCTTTTTGTAAGCATATGTAACTTATGTAACTGGATGTAACTAGCGCTTGGCTGAGTCAATATTTACTTTTTAAATTATTTCATATATTTTTGGAAATATTAAGTTTATTTAAATATCAGAGCAATTTCGTTACACACCGAAAGTGAAAGGTCAACGCCACAGCTAACAAGTTGTTAGAATAATAGGATCTGTTATTTATTATTCAGTTATTTGTGAAGTGGTGTTAATAGAAAAAAGTAAAAAAAAAAACCTCAGTTTTCAGTGTATTGTTTCGAAAAAAAAAAAAAAAAAAAAAAAAACCTGAAGGTTCAATACACCTTAGTTATGGAAATATATTTTCGAATCAATAGAACCATCAAGGAAAAATTAAACATGCAAAGTAAATTTTCTGATCGTAATTAGTCATGTTTGGAGATGACCTTTTCAGAAGTAAAGCATACGCATAAAATCAAATCAAGGGAACCTCCCATATTTCAAAATCACTGTGTAAAATGGACGGTCTGAGATATGTGAAGTTGATCTCCTTCGGAAGGGAGGGTGGTGTAGTTTTCATTAGCCACCATGGCGTGGTTAGGAGTGCAACGTGCGTTCATTGAAGAGAATTTTTTCAAAAATGGTGAATCTGTAACTGCTACTCTAAGGGTCTTCCGCAGGTTTGTCATGGCCTGATAGTGTTTTCGACCAGAAAACAATTTTATCTTGGGTGCAGAAATTGAGGGAAACATCTGCGCTAAATTCGAAGAAAAAAAAAGTCACCGTCAGAACCCCCGAAAACATCGCTAGAGTGAGAGCGTTCTGCACGGAAACATGCATCTGCTCTTCAGATTTCAGTGAGAACAGTATTGTGGATTTTGCATACCTATCTCAATTTGCACCCCTTTAAGATCATGGTTGCCCAGGAATTATCCCCAACGGACTGGAGGTGACGTGTGGAATGTTGTCATGCGAGCCTTCAAAAAGTGCCTTCCACCGCGATTTTTTGGACGAGTTATAAAGCTCAATTTCATATCTCAGGGTGTGTGAATAAACAGAATTTTACTCTGGCCTTCACCTAAGAACCTGGGAGAACTCAAGACTGCAATGTAGAAAGAAATCGTCCAGATAACCTCTTCTACACTAGAGAAGGTCATGCGAAACATCCACGAAAGGCTAAATATGCGGGTTGCCATTGTCATCATTCGGACGATAAAATTTTTAAAACAACCTGAAAAAACTACTTAATATAAACTTTCTGGCAAAATATTTTTTTTTTTTTTATTAGCTAGTGTACTTTTGTTTTACCAGCGTTTTTAAATGTGGGAGGTTCGCGTGCCCCACCCTGTATTTCACATATTTAACCATAAATCACCCTGCAGTATTACAGCAAAAAACAAATTGTATAATAATTTGTTTTATTGTTTTATAGTGGCTCAACGTCTTGGTGCTATCCAACTAGGCAGGACGAACGAGTTCATTATAACTCAATTTTTTTTAAGGTTCCAGACATATTTCTATATTTAAAAAGTCTACATTTATATTTTCTATAGTTCCTTTATTAATTATTGGTTTTTGGCCACAGGAAAATAAAAAATAATATCGATCAGAAAATGGAAAAAAAAAAACTTATTTTTTTAGAATGTTTAAAAGATATTTTATAAAGCACGAAATTTCAGAATTCCTTTTTCAATTTTTTTTTTTTTTTTTAATTAGCGAAGATGGCAACTAGTTTGCTTTTAGTTAAATAATAATCTCACAAAAAAAACGTTAAGATCCCAGAAAGCGCATAATTCATTTTGGCTCCAAAGTATCTTTTAAGGGTTTTAACAATTAAAACATAATTCCACAAAAAGGGGATTACAGAAGAGAGTTGATCATTTGTATATAAAGGAGGAATTCTCAATAATACAGAAAGAATTTGGGACAGCTTTGTATTCATCAGGACAAATCCGCATTTAAATGTGTGGATTTATGAAAACTTAATGCCGACTCTTTGTTACTTTAGTTTAATTAGAAGTTTCTGTTATCCATGTTTAATTAAAGACAATAATAGTATCTGGCCTTCGTTTTAAGCTGTCAGAAAATCTTTTGAACTGCTTTTCTCATCCTCTCGTGGACTATTCTAATCACCTTTCTCGACTTGCTTCACCTTCGTTTTATATACATACATATTTAATTGACTCAGCAATTTTGATAAGAAAACATATTTTGTTAATGTGGTTCTTTGCCTTTCCAACATTGAGAAGCGAGCAGATTTTTCTTTTATATTTTGATCGTTTCTATATTCTGTTAAAGCTCTTGATATATACTTCTCCTTCTTCATTGACGGGTCTAAAGAGACTTTATTTGCCTGCTCACTCTTGCAAAGATTTTTTTAAAAATCTTCTTCAAGTTCTTAATACTGTTGCTAGTAGAACAGCTTCTTTGTAATGTTTTCAATCTCCATCCAAAGCAAATCAATCCGTCTCAAACGTTGCATGAAGTTCGACACCCACACATCGTCATAGATGCAGTAAATTTCCTTTTTTCTCCGCCTGATGCCATATCATATTCTCTCTTTCTGCTCACGTACATCTTTAATTATGTTTTATACAATAGGTTTCAAGATAGCTGCTTCTTAGAAGGGGGCGATGGAGCATAAGGCCTAAATTGGTAATAACTGTTCTACCTTTCATATTTTCTTCCTAACAAAAATTAATCCTGTTCCCAAGACATTTTAAACTCGTGGCATTGTGATAATTGTAATATCTAGTCGTATATACATTTTCTAGGTGAGAAAGGCCTTTGCTGTCATAGCCATTATCTTCTCTTAATTTCCTTTTAGTCCAGATATCTGAGTATCTTTTTCAAACATTCAAGTGTGTCCTCTATATTTTAAGGAATCTTCCAACATTCACTATTTTTGTAAACCAATATTTAATTTTTCGTTAAAAAGATAGCTATCCAGTTTCATGTGCAAAGTCATATTAACATTGAATAGGAATGAAGCAAAGGATCACCCTGTATGAACCCAGTTAATATAAAATGAGCAAGTAACCTTCTTGATGATTTTGACACAGCTGATTTTATTTCTCAATGAGCTCATAGTTAGATTGTTAAGTTTTAGGTAGATAAGCCCTTGACAAGTGGAAACTATCACATAACTATACCTATATAACTGTACCTGTCTGCCTTTGTATCTTATTTAACATAACCTTTCAGGAGGTGGTAAAGAATGTTTGTTATACAGTAAGTATGAGAATGCTTTAGAGTGCACAGGAAGATCCTTGAACACTGCTCATATTGGTTGCAGCCAGGGTGAACTGGTCGATGTTGCCTAAACAAAAAAAAGGGATCTCAAAAATAGCTGGTTCTCTGTAGAAATTTAAGTGATTTGAGTAAAGAAGAACCTTTTCAATCAATGTAACTTTTTTGTGATGAATTAAATTATTAACAATGACATTTCACAACCCATATTATAATATGAAGCATAAATTAAGACAATAATGTTTGATAATTAAATAGTTTCTTCTTATGTTGACCTATGCTATTGAAAGACAAGGATGGTCGAGAATAGGTATGTATTTGATATTCATTCTAGACTCAGAGATGAAATTTCAGATGAGATCCCTCTGTAAACAAAATTTATTCAAACGAAAAACACAAGAATCAATGATGAGACTTAGCAGGAATTGTTAACAGACTAAATTCATAGAAGTGGATTAATGTAGTTCATCCATAAACAAAGAATGCTAAACAATACATTACCAAATATTAATGGAAAGCTGAAAAAGAGTAAAAACCATGACTTTGAAAAAGATAGAAGAATTCCATATTGGATAAAGCAGGGATGAAAGAATGAATTTTACAGAGAAGTGCATTATAAATGGATCCAAGCTATCTGTATATTGCATGTTACAAAGTTGGAGATAGATAAAACAATTTATACCAGTGTAAAAATAATAACACTTTCATCTAGCATAACATTTCATTTGAATACTTTTTTAGTCAAAGAGATATTAATATATATTTTAATTTTTGTTAACTAAATAAAATGTTAAGATAAAATAGGTTTGAATTTGTACTTTATTATTAGGTTCAGTTACCTGTATTCAAAAGAGGAACTATTGTCATAATTAGATAATTCAAACGATGCTGTTCTTTAAAATCAGATGTGGCAAAAGATTCAAAATAATTTATGTACCTACTTGGAATAATTTATTTTTATTTACTTTAAGACTAGAATGTTTCACTTAGGAATAGTTAAAAATATTTTGCCGACTCAGGAATATTATAAAGATTCAGCCAAGCGCTAAGTTCTTGAACTGTTTTAAGAAAACAACATGAACTCATATAAGGTCATTCAGCTACAGAATATATCATTCATTTCTAAGCATGTTCATAATTATGAAAATTATTTTTTTTTCATATAATTGAAGAATGAAAACTATTTTAAAGAAAAATCCTGAAAATTCTTTTATTTCACTTTTTAAAGTAATTAAATTTTTGTTGAATGATAATTAAAATTTAAATTATGTGTCAGTGATAAATCACTTAATTTATATTAAATATTAAAATATAAAGGTCAATATTGAATTTTTTGATGACTAGAAGATATTTGTTTGGCAGAAGAATAGTTTAATTTTGTTTTTTTTCATTTGATAAGTTTAACTGTACATTTTCTAATTAAAATTAGTTTGAGTTAAGGTGGTTTTCACTCACAATTATATGGGAGATTATTTTGTTTTATTTATTTCAAGAAAGCTGACACAAACACGATACCAAAAATATGAAGTTGTTTTATGTATTGAATGACCAAATAAAATAAAATCGATTTATTGCAGGATGAAAAGAATCAAATAGTAACCACGAACGCGTGGTTGAACTTGGTAAGTTTGTGGAAGGTTCCTGTCCCCCTCGTTGGGAAAAATGTCTCTAGTAATTAGATGTGGCACTTTTAACAGAAACCCAGTAAATTTGTTGTTGTTTTTTTGTAACACCAGCATTTGTGTATCAGAGACATTTTACCCTTAGAGGGTACTTAATATAGTCACCCCGGCTTACCTCTGCAATGTTCTGCCAGCTCCTACCTCAACAATCAATTGTGTTTCATTGTCATAAGATTGCATGGTTTTATGTACATATACATTTACATACAATACACTACATATATTTTAAATTAAACAAACGGTATTTCAGCGGCCATTAAGCGTTTAAAATCTCATAAAAAAGAACAAAATTAAAAACATATAATGTAAATACTTTCAAATCTGATATCAACTAAAAAACAAAACAAAATAAAACTGAGTAAATAAAATTCACATAAATATATATCACAAACCATCAGGCATCTAAAAAACTGTCGAGAACTCTCGACATCATGAAAGCATGCAGCCTTATATTCTAATAAGGTTATTATAATTGACAATCATATTAGTATTATATATATGATTGGGAAGGCAGAGCATTGCAAGGGATTGAGCGAGAGATGGTGTAACTTTGATGGTTGTGTTTTCTAACAACGCATTGTTTCTGATTGCATGGGATTGATAGGATGAGAAGAATCAGCTTCTAATTACAAACATTTGGTTAAAACTGGTAAGTCAAGATAAACTGTTTATAAAATCTAACAGGTTTACACAGAATGGCTGCTGAATTAAGAAGAATGTTTTAAATTAAGCTTAACTTTTATTTTAAACATTGTAATAAATAATATTTAGTAACTGGTAGCTTGTATATAAATAGCGAGACTGTAAAAGCCTGCATATTGACCAGGCTCACATCCCAAAATTTATATTTTAAATAAACTATTTTATTAATATTTATTGCTTAACTCATTTTTGATAAAATGCTTGATAAACATATGTTCAGTGTATACTAAGTTACATAAATAATTTCATATTAATTGTATAAATAAAATTTTTGTTAAATTAATGTTTCGAAAATCATTATATAAAATAAAAAATATATATTAACCTGGATTTTTTTTTTTTTTTTTATGATCAAGTATCCAGTTTAATTATCAACATTAAAAGCAGTCAAGTAAAGTATATTTTGAGAAATCTAAATGCCGTGAGCAATTTAAGTTTATATTTTAAACATTCATAAATTAACATCACATTGTTCAATACACTGAACACAACATAATTTTTAAACATGTATTTTGATTATTAATGTTTGCGGCCTTTTGTTTAAGCCATTATAAATATTTACATAATACGTATAAAATACTATTCATTCCTTTATTCCCATACGCACATACATGTAAATGTATATGTGTATGTTTGTGTATCTATATGTTTAATCGATTATGTGTTTTTACACGCCTGTAGAAAATTAATGCATGATTCCCCCCCAAACATTAGACCATCTGCTTAGTTTAAATTGATTTTTATTGTTTTATTTATTTATTTTTTTATTTAGCTACCCAGTTATATGTATACTTAACAATGTTTTTCTCACTATTGTAGTCAATTGTTCATACGAATTTACATTTAACAGATTATATCAGAGATAAGAATAAATTTAATTACATTAATCACAAAAATATTTCTATCAGTACCACTAGGTAACACATTTTATACAACTACTAAAAAAAAAAAAAAAAAAAAAGAAAGAAAGAAAAAGAAAACAAAATAAGTACTCATCACAAAAAAAAAAAAAAAAAAAAAAAAACAAGAAAAAAAAAACCATTAAATAAAAAAAAAGGTAATCAACAGATGATCTCTACTATTGATTATATCCGATATTTCATTTAACTTAATTAAATAATCAGTCTTTAAATTAAAAAAAAATAAATTATAAATTATAAAATTTTCAATCTAAATTGTAAAAAATAATATCTTTCTATAAATATAATTCTTATTAACAAGTTGATCTTCTTAGAAAATTTGTGCATGGTATTTAATTCATAGTAGATGGTAAAATACATAATAGAACCTGTAAACTTGTAATTAGTCTTCTTTATTCGTTATTTGTTCCATAATAGAATGTAACTTATCCATGTAATTAATTGTTTGTGGAGCATGTATAAAATGTTTTCAAATAAATAATTTCACAGAAAACAATAGTTATGCATTGAATTATATTCATATATTTTTAATGATTTAGGGCTAATATAAAATCAATTAAAAATATTTCTAAGTGAGTAGAGCTAAGGTTGTTTCTGTACCATATTCTTTGATTTTAGATCCCAAAATTTCTTGATTAAAAATACGTAATACACTCTTAGCAAACTAAAAATAGAAATATCAGAACTTATTTCCGATCAAAGTTGATAATAATTTGTAGAATTTTATTATTAGCATGACTTAATTGAATGCCTGCTCTCAAATTTTATGAAACTTTATGTTTCATTCCCAACTTTTGGGTTTGACCTGTAATAATTCAAACTTTTTAAAGTTTGAAAATCAAATAAAAAAAATTAAATGAAATAATATTATCAATTATTACTACATTGTTCAAATGGGATACATTGGGCAAAATCAAATATATTGGTTTGAGGATATAAATCCTTATGAGTTATACAATATACAATATACAAGCAAAAGGAATAGTCATTCCTTAAATCTTATTTAGAAAAATGACAGAAAGAAAAAACTTGTTTATATGACAGCAACAATGAAAATCTCAACTGCACAATTAAAAAAAAAAAATCTATTAGAAGGCAAATCGCTTTTTTTTTTTTAAAATGAAGTTAAAATTAAGAGTGCATTGTGCAATCCAATAATTCAATTGAATTATCACTAAAATTAAAATAATTTGAAACTTTATATTTATATTTTATACTTGAATAATTGGTCAACTTATATTAGCAAAGTAACCCATTATTAGTATTTGAAAAAAAAAAAAAAAGCCTGAAGCTCTTTACTCATTTAGACTATTTTTACTTTATTTTTTATTTATTTTTTTACATAAATTTTTAGTTATTAGAATGTGAGGAATGCGGGGATTGAACATTGTTCAACGCTTAAAAATTATATAATTTTCTATTCATTTTAATCTATCTATCTTTAATCTTTATACAAGAAATGAGATTACAACCAATGTTCACTTACTTCATTATAGTTACCAATAATATTATTTATAGGATTTTTTAACTAAACAGAATAAGGGTATTTGCATCTCAATCGTTACATGAAAATTTGTGAAAATACACATTAGCACAACTCGCCAATGAATAGGTTTATTTATTTCAAACAGATATTACATTCACAGCAACAATTTCCACAGTATAAATTATAAGAAATTCACAGCCAAATGTTATTTTTAATATTAAAACATGTTTTTCACAAATATGAGACTAATAATGACTTGAAACAAAAAAATATTTTTAAAAGTTCAAAAGCCAGATGGCTGCTAATGAATGACGAAAGCAATTATCAGTATGATTTTAGGATACACGATAAGTTCAATTCTCTATTCATGTAATTTGATAAGTTTTGTATGTAAAAAATAATCCTGTCGAATGACAGATGTTTAATTTTCAATGTTTTGTCAATATTAATGATATATATATATATATATTTAATACAGATATATATATAAATTTTTTATTAATAATTTAATAAATATAAATAATGTTAAAAACTTAAATATATATATATATATTATATTCTATATATATATATATATTATCCTACAGTTTAAATATTGACACACAACAATATGGGTAAACTACTTTTATGACTATACCATAACTATTAACTACCGTTGTTTTGTAATTTTTTTTTTTTTTTTAAATAAAAGTGGTTTTCACTACTTTATTACTTCTTTATAGAAGATGTGCAATGTTATGGTCAAAGGTATATTATCAAATTCAATTTCATTTAAATAACAAACTATAGGATCCAGAAGAGAAGAGTGATTATGAAAAACTCAATCCTCTGCGTTCGATGCCTGCACAGCTGAGTAAGTAAAATATAGGGTTATTTATTTTTTTTAATTTTTTTCTTCTGCTTCTGCTTTGTTAAAAATAATAAAATAAAAAATAACTTTTTTAACCTAACATATTATCTTTCATCAGCAAATACTATAATAAGAAGATGTATTTAGAAATACATTAAGTTTTATATTTTATACAGGAAATTTTTAAAAAGTATTTAAGATTTTGGTGTTGTCTTTTTTATTTTTTATTCCATTTTTTGTTCATGTCAATATCAGTTCAGCTGAAGTCAATTTTGTTTTGTTTTTTTTGAATAGGCAACAAATTAAAGAGGATGTTAAGGCAATTATAAGCGTTTTCCTTTATTTCTCATTATCTATTTTTTTTAACCTTTTTTTTTTTTTGTAATCACATACTTAGTCGTTTGTTTTTGTAACATCTGTTTTTTGTTGTTATACTCTTCCCTGTGAAGACCACGCTATTGTCTCCTAGTTAGTAGTATATGAGTAAAGTTTCGGTTTTTCTATCAGTTAAGTGGTTTAAACATTTGAAATTTGGTCCGACGTCAGTCGTCAACATTTCGCGGCGTCAGAGATCTTGTCGCTGCGATTTTGTAACCAGAAAGGGGCTAAATTCTCCTAGAGAAGACACGAAGTCTGGTGAGTGGAATTTTACTCATCTTCTTATGCCACAAACCAGTTTAAAATTTCATTCTGTTTTTCTTTTTTTTTTAATTATACAGTCCACATTTGCTCAATATAATTTTTATTTCTTTTAGTCAAGCTATCTGAAAAGCCCCTACATATTTTTGGTCCTCTTGGGCCACATAAAATTTCGAATGTTTAAACCACACAAAGTATGTTTAGAGTATTTCTTGAACAATAAGGTTAATTCTTGCCCCCGAATAAAATTAATTAATTTATTTTTTTCTTAAATTCACAAACGGCGTCGGTTTTAGGTAGCCATTTTGATTAATCTTACGAAACATTCGTTAGAATCCACAGCCTTACATAGTACAGCCACTGCTACCTTAAAATTGTCTATTGTAACCTTACAAAGATATATAGTAAATTGTAACCTTATCAAACCTATTCATTTGCAACGGAATTTCGCGCGGGCAAACATATCAGAATCGTGAAGTTTTTTGCATTTTACTTTATTTTGATCATACGTATTACCAATCGAAAATTTTGATTTTCTTTACTTTTTGTTTGTATTTGTTTCTATTTTACTATTTTATTCACGCGTTTGGTTTTCTTTTCGGATCGAAACCTTTTTGAACCCCATTAATATAGTTATCCTTGGCTTTGTTTTTATTTATTTATTTTCCTTTTCTCTTGTTGTTTACTTATTTATTTTGATTTTATTACATTTGTCACTTTTCGTTATCGGTTTTCAATTTTAATTCGAATAATAACCTTTCTGATTTAATTATTTTGAATTTTCATATTACATTTCAGCTGTTCCCATATTTAATTATTTACTTTAACGATGGATCAAAAAACTCGCGATAAAATATTAAAGGCTTTGAAAATCGCTGAAACCAAGCGTCAAAACATTTTTGCCGACATCACCAAATCATGGGATGAGATAAAAAATGCGACTGTATCTGATATAGATCTTGTTCGCTCATATTATGATGATTCATTATTCCTCCAAACATACATACATACATCGGTGGCTCAACATCCCGTCACCGAGACTGGGCCTCCTCAATTCCTCCAAAAGAAGTTCCAAACACTAACTGATGAAATTATTGAATTAAATTACAACCTTGACCCCGATGATACCGTTGTAACTACCCAAGTTTCATCCTCGTTTCGAACCATTCAATTCACAATTCAAGCCAAATACCATAAGTTAAAAAAACAAGAACCTGCTCCCTTAATAAAAAATGAAAACATACAATCAACTAATAATGAACCACCCAAAATTACCCAGCACATGCCTACCATTACCATTCCTACATTTACCGGCAATATTGAAAAGTGGAGCGAATTTTTCTCAATTTTTAATTTTCTTGTCCATGAGAATTCTCAATTGATAAACATTCAGAAGTTCCATTATTTACGTACATCGGTCTCCCATGAAGCTCTGGCTGTTATTGAAAATTTTCAGTTAACAGCTGAAAATTACCCCTTGGCTTAGCAAGCTCTTGTAAACCGATATCAAAGCACTCGCCGTATCGCCACCCTATATTTGAATAAAATTTTGGACTATAAGTGCTCCACCACGCACTCTTTGAGTGCTCTAAAAACGTTCATTCAAGTCCATCAAAACTCAATTGAAGCCATCAAAGCTTTGAAGGTTGGCGATTTAGCAAACTTTTTGTTGTTATCATGATCCCCAAGAAATTTAGATTCAAGAACTGCAATAGCTTTCGAAGAAAAGCAAGCTGACACAGTGATCCCATTTCATGATAAACTGAGTTCGTGGAGCATCAAATAAAAACTATAGAAATTTCATCCACCCACAACCCTGCCAGCAGCTCCTCATCTCCTAATAAACCTCAATCCCATGGTACTTCTAAACTATCCTTTATTGTAGCCAACAATGAAAAAAAAGCCTCCACAAAAATCTTTTACAAATGCTTATTTTGTCATAAGGGTCACTCCTTATCTCCGTGTCCCACCTTTTTTCCAGTGTCAAGGGAAGAAAAAATGTCCTTCCTCCGCGCCCATAGAAGGTGTTTCAATTGCTTTGGCTCACACCTAAAAACCGATTGGCCTTCGACGGCATCTTGCCGTAGATGCTCATCCAGAAATCATCACACTCTGTTACATCCTGATCGCTCAAATGATTCCTCGCTTTCACTTAAGCCTAATGCCAACGTTCCCACTAATTCATTACATGAAAAGACCGAGCCAACTACTGCTAATGCTCTTGATTCCTGTAGTTGCACTTCTTCAACTCCCAAATTAGCCCCAGCTTCTGTTGTTAACATGCTGGGTACCTTTCGAGCTCGCATCCATAATAGCTTTCTTGGTTATGTACCAATACGAGGGGTCATTGACCCTGGCTCCCAAAGATCATTTATTTCACAAAGTCTGGCTCGATCACTTGGTCTTAAAGTGAATCATGCTCTTCTTTCGTTAAGTGGAATAGGCGGTTCGCTGTCAACCTCATCTGGCACCGTATCGTGCAACCTAGTCTCCTCATACTCGACCCAGCACGTAAATGGAATACGAAAAATAACGGAAATCAACGAGACCCGTGAAAAGACGAGAAGAACGAGAAAAAAACGAGAAAAACGCTAATTTGACGGGATCTTCAGTTGTTCCAAATGAACCGTCCTTCTTTTCCGGGGATCTTGAATGCTTTGGATAGTGACGACATTATGTTCCCTAATCGCGATAACCTTGAAGGGTCCGGCATACCGTATTTCTTCTTTAGTCCGATTCTACGACACCTTTCGATACACAATTGAACCTATTTCTATCTTTTCCATACCATCCCGACACTTGAGATTCTCGCGGTTTACCCTCCTTCTTTTTTCTGCCACGAGCTTCTTCCGCGTCTTTTCCCATCTTTCCCCGAGCGTCACTCTATTTGCCACCAAAGTCGCCGCAACCGCCTCATCTACTATTGCGCCGCGGCTATCCCTCTTGCGCTCACGGAGTCCGAATAACATTTCAAATGGTGAAAATCACGTTGCCGAGTGAATAGAGTGGTTGTATGCTACTATCGCCTTAGGCATTGCCGTATCCGCTTTCAACCCCTTTTCTGCATAGAAGACGCGAAGGTGATCACCCAGGGTACTATGCAGCCTTTCGACCGCCCCTCGGCCTTTCGGGTGCCCCGGAGTATTCAAGTGCCACTCTACCCCCAAACCTTGCATTTCCGACCTGAGACGAGTATTATCAAATTCTCGGCCCCCATCTGACGTTATTCTTTCCGGTACCCCGTAGAACTGGAACCAAATTCGGAGGGCCATGAGTACTGATTCGGCTGACCTATCATCGATCGGGTATGCCATCTTACTAAAAATGTCTATGATTGTAAGCCATTTCAACCCCTTCCATGTAAATGTGTCAACCTGTAAGTCTGTCAGTGGTGCTGTTGGTGTCAATGTCTCTTCCTGCTTCCCGGTTGGCGGATGTCGGTCATATTTAGTGGTGTTGCAGATCTTACATGCTCCTATTACTTCCTCTATTGTTTTCTTCATTTGTAACCAAAAATACTTCCTCTTCAATGCCTTTAACGTTTCCTGCACCCCTCTATGATTTGTTTTCCCTTGGTGGTACGCGATTGTGACTTCTTTCTGCCGGTCCACCTCCCTCACTGTCTCCACCTGGAATTTACACCTAATGAACGCCCTATCCAACCCAATCTTTTCCGTCCGCCATAACCTCTTTATTTTTTCCCAGACCACCGCATTCCCCACGTATAAATAAAAAAATTTCCCAGGCCGAGACTCCTCCTTTAATATCTTACTAATAACCTCCTCTCCTACTCCCGGTTGAGACCATATAGTGGTAATGTGGTATTTCCCATATGTCGCGTATTCCGCCCTAGTCAGTCCCGTTGTCTTCGTCTTCAATATTATCTGTCTGTCCGTGTCGTTTATTATTTCCTCCCTCTCCTCAATTTCCTCCGTCCCCTCGCCTTCCGAACTCTCCTCCCTCGACATTTCCCTTTCATCCTCCACATCTTCCGATCCGGGTTCCCCTTCTCCCTCTGGTGTCCACTCCTGTATGAGTCGTTGTATTCCGCCCGAATACTCCCCTGACTCTGGCTCTATCGCGTTAACCTGCAAAACTCGGAAAGCCAGTCAGCCACGACAATTTCCCTCCCTGGCTTATAGATTACTTCCATGTTATATTGACATGGAGTATTGGAACTCTTTCCAACGAGTTATACGCGCTGATGACTCTTTCAGTTTCCCCACCCATATTAGGGGACGATGGTCCGTCTGCACCCTAAATTTTTGTCCGAATACATATGGCCTGAAATGCTCTATCGCCCATACAATTCCCAACAATTCCCGCTCCAGCGTGCTGTTTCGGGCTTCTGTCTCCGTGAGCCGCCTACTGGCATATGCCACAGGTTGGTCTCCTTTTTTCCCTTCTTGAGACAACACTGCCCCCAGTGCATATTCGCTGGCATCGGTGGTTATGGTGAATGTCTTGGTGAAGTCAGGGAACACGAGAACCGGTTCTTGCTGGAGTTTTTCTATGCATGCTCGGATATTTCCTTTCATCTCCGGAGTAAACACTATCCTTCGCCCTTTCTTCAACAAATCGTTTAGTGGCACCAAATATCTTGCCATCTCTGGGATGAACCGCCTGTAATAATTAAGGGTTTCCAGCAGTCCCCGCACTCCCCTTACGTCTGTCGGGATAGCCATCCTCCTGATAGCCTCCACCTTCCGTGTGTCCGGCTTTACCCCTCTTTCGAAATAGTGTGCCCCAGGAAGTTAATCTCATTTTGCCCTAGGATCGATTTCTCCCCCGACAACTTTAAACCGAATTGTCTCAGTCGCTGGAATACGCGTCTTAAGTCTTGTACATGTCCAGTCTCGTCTTTACTAAATATCAGTAAGTCTTCCATGTATACCTGAAATGTTGCCTCGTCCAGTCCTCGTAAAAATTCGTCCATCAGTCTCTGGAAGGTTATAGGGGCATTCTTCAAGCTGAAGGGCATTCGCGTAAACTCGTAATGCCCCCTTTCAAACGTGAACGCGGTTTTGTGTTGGTCCTTGGGGTGCATCCGGATCTGGTGATACCCAGTCTTCAGGTCCAATGTCGTAAACACTGTCGCACCTCCTAACCGGTCCAATATGTCCTCGAGCCGGGGTATCGGATACCTTTCGTCCACCGTGTTCTCATTTAGTTTACGAAAGTCCACTACGACCCTATAATTCTCTTTTGTTGCTCCCTCCTCACTCCACATCTTGCGATCTCCTCTCCGCTGCCGCCCGACGCTCCTCGCTCCTCCGGCGGCTCCTTCCCTCCGCCCGTACACCTTCCTCAGGTTCTCCTCCGTCTTCCTCTGACTCCGAGGTTCCTGATGACCTTGTTGAATCCGACGGCCGCCTGTCCCTTCTCCACACCCGTTGGGCGTTCACTTCCATCGGCTCACCTTGGTTCGTTCCCCTACGTTTACTCATGTATGGACACTGCCTCGCAATGTGTCCCTCAGTGCCACATTCAAAACACCGTGTGCGGGGGCACTGCGCTACCAAATGACCCACCTTTCCGCACCCGTGGCACTTCCTTTTCTCTTTCCTCCAAGTCTTCTTATCCGCTCCTGGCCTCCTTTCCCGCATCATTGGACGTTCTCGACCTCTGCAATCCGAGTCCCTCCTTCTCCACGCGTCACCTCGAGGCTGCGAGCTTCTACCTCCGTCAGTCCGTTTGTAGGTGACCCTACTCCACCCGTCCTCCTTTCGGACTTCCTCATCTCGGGCGCCGGAGTCCACCATTTCTCTCGCGCATTCCACGAAAGTCTTATCTCTCGGAAGTCCTTCCTTCTTCCCTGTCTCCTATGCCAGCTGGACCTTAAGAATCGTTGATAAGAAGGCCATCCGCGCTTCCACTTCTGCTGCTTCCGTTGTCTCCCTCATCTTTTCGGTGATCTCGTTATAGTGGGCCAATAATGCTCCTGCATATTGATGAGGTCCTCTCATTTCCCTGAACATTCGGAAAATGTCTTCTTCCGGTGTCCACCGGCCGCCTCCGAAAGCTTTCTTCCTGAATCAGGTTTAGTATGATTGACCCGCTTGACTCTGCATACTAAAGCTGCTCTCAGTGAACATGCGTCTATCGGGTCCAACAGGTTTTCAGCTATCTTGGCTTCTATCCGAGCCATTACCCTATCACCTCCCTTGAGGAAATGATTAAGCTCCCCAATTTCTCCTCCATACTTTTCTATGTCTGAAATCGCCCTCCTTAAGTCCTGCGACATGGCTGTTTTGAGTTTCAACAACTCCAGGGCATTCGCCTGCGCCGCTGCCATGTTCGCGTGTGCTGCTGCTAAGGTCTCAGGTGGTAGCCCTTGCAACTCTGGCTGAATTTCGAATGTAGCAGGTTTTAAAATGTTCTTACTTTCCATTTCCTACTGTTCAAAATCTTAGTCCAATGAACACGAAAGAACAGGAAAATATCAAAACGGGATGATAAATGAGTTTACGAAAGATTCCCAGCGGGAAAAATAAAAAAAAAACTCACCAGAAGAATCTGCTCAAATCGTCCCGGGTTTCGGCACCAGTTAAGTTCATCCAGAAGAAAAGTCCAAAAAAAAAGGAAAATTAGGGAGCTAAATAACGCACACAACTTCAGAACAAAGACTGACTTTATTGTTTTCCAATCCTCTTTATATACAATCGGTGGTTGTTTGGGATTAAGATTGGGGATTAAGCTGTATATTACTCCTCTATACACCTTAACTCATATATATATATATATATATATATATATATATATATATATATATATATATATATATATATATATATATATATATATATACATCTTTTGGATAAGGTTCTATACTTTTTTCGTGTAACGTTTTTGTCATCATCAACTAGATACAAAATTTTGACGCACTCTAGCCCTGTTGGTTGTTGCTTGGATCGAAAATTTGCTAACAGCTTCCTAAATAGAAATTTGATGGATATTTGTTTTGTTATATAACATTTGTTACTAAGATCTACTGTTTAGGGGCTATACTGGTTTGAATAAAAACTTTCCGTTTGAAACAGCCAGAATAAAATGTTTGAGACCCCCATTTTCTCTCAACTTTCTTTATTTAAAATAATCATTAATTGTTTATTCTATTTAAATATTAATTTTGCTAATTTGATCATTTTAATTCTATGTAAATTCGGAAAAGCTAAAAGCAAAACTAACCACTAAAATTATTGTTTGAAACACATTTAAGGGTAATTTATGTGATATTAAAAACTAAGCAGCATTTTTTTATCCTACACCGCAATGAATAAATGAATAAAAAAATAATAATGACATGAAAACTTTTTTATTTATTTATCAAATTTTGACATTTATTACTGTATATAAAAAAAACAACAAAAATAAACTTACATCTAGTAAATGTGATTATAACGTACATAATAACATGACAATTTCTTGCGAAGTAACTACTCACAGGTGGCACTTGAATAAAATAATTTTTTTTCAGACACCGGGTTGTGGGGAATAGAATGGGAGCCTGAGAGACAAGGGGATTTAAATGATTATAGGGTTTACTATGAAATGATAGGTATCTGGTTAGGGTGGTTGCTATTTAAGCTATTTATGGAACAGTAAGGTCTTTATAGATAAGCTTATTTGTGACAAAGTGAGGAGCATTAAGGATTTTGAATTGCAAGGATGGGATACGAGATGAATTAGGTGGTTTAGTGGTGCCTCAGATTTTAAATCTGTGTAAATGGTTCTAATTACTGTCATGTATCTAGGTCTTTGTAATTTATTGAGAGCTTTGAACGCTTTTCTAGTAAATGTTGTAATAGTATCGGAAACGACGAGCAGTTTCTGGTCTTTTAAGTTTGGCATGTGTAAGATTTTTTAAAATATAAAATTTAGTCATCAAATTGATGTGAATTCTCGCTGTTTTTTTTTTTTGTTTTTTTTTAAAACGTTATTAATATTAATGATACGTAATTCGTAGCAGAGAGGCTCCCTATCGTTACCAATTCAAAAGCACTGTTGCTGCCAAGATGATAAATGTAATTAATGCTATGTATTCCTTTGAAGTCAAGAGAGAGAGGACCAGATTGGACTCTCAGATAAAATGGCAATTACATCTATCAGGGCCTTTATGAATGCAATAACCTCCTCCGAGGCCATTTTAAACCAAATGAAATTACCATTAGAATAGAAGCTGCCGCTTTCTAGGGCCAGGCATTTGCATGCAATGAAACCGTCGGAGGTGCCCAACTTGGACCGGCTCTTAAAGATTAGTTCTCAGGGAGGATCCCCCACTAACTGGAAGCCACCAACTCGGCCCAACTTTGTTACTAATCGAATTCCTTATGTTCGTGTTCCTACAGGCTATATTCATATCTGCAATAAACTAATTTCCAAATTAGTTAGAGCTCCTGACATTTCTTACTCCGCCTTAAGTTAAATTAAGTCTCTCATTAATGAATTCCTTTTCCAGCTTCCATGTTATGAAAAATCAAGTACGAACTCGCATATATCCTAAATGAATCAGCTGATCACTCAAAAGGCTCTTACTGAACCATTCTTTGGCCGTAGGTTGTCACTAGAGGCTAATAAATTGAGTCTGTTATTTAAGCCCAATAATTTTTATTTTATTTTTGTTTTTCATTAAAGTAACAGATATTGCTGTAGGAATAAAATAAAATAAAGTGTTAATGATAACCACCCACACAACATGGACATATATTAAAAAAAAACAACTCAATATCTCCCTGACTGCCGAAAATAATAGATTGTGGATATGTCTATCTATAATCAAGTGCTTCTGATAAGGAAACTGTTGGCAACGACAGAAAAAAAAGTTTTTAAGGATGGAAAAAAATGTCTAGCGACCGTGTTTTTGTTCATTACTCACATATTTTATTGAGTCATCATCCAGAGATGTCAGTCTTCTCGATTCCTCCTCATTCAAGAGAGGGTTTGGCCACTATAAACTCTAATCATCTGACATTGAGTATTTTCCTGATGAGATAGTTGATTAATTGGTCTATAGTTGTCATAAAAAGTTGAAGTGTCTTTTTTTTTAGTTACTAGGATCATCACTCTGCTTTAAGTCTTTGAGGGTTTTTTGATATCCTATCCGCCTTCCAACTTACTTATTTACTTCTTTTTTGTAAAGCTATTTATAAAAATTTGCAATTGTATTCAAAATAAAATAAAAATACATTTAGTAAATCGAGAGGCACTCAAGTTTTATTAACAGAATTAACAAAAGTTCGTAATTAAACTTAAGTAACAAACAAAGCAGTGTTTTTTCTAACAATTCAAACACGGTGGGGATAAAAAAAACGATTCTTATTAGTTTAGGCAGGAGGTCCACCGATGTTTGCTCGACCTCTCTTATTATCCTTCGCCCACGTGCTTGCAGTAAATAATCGTGTAATACTGAGTGTTATTAGGAAAAAAAATCCAACGAATTTTAACTTATCATTGGAACACAGTTCAGAAGTACGTCTCAAAAATTAAATATAGAATTTCTTTGAGCAATGTGTAACCTTAATCTACAATTCCAACAATAGGAAATTCCAGTTCTATATATACATAAGTTCTTCGTCGAGTATTCGGTGCACTAAGAGTTGGAGATGGCAGGCGAAAGGATAAGGATCTCCAAGAACTACTTAGAGAGAGAAATTGTCTCCTATAGTCGGATGTGGCAATTGAGGAGGGTGGGACACGTGGAAAGAATGAATCCCAGTGGAATCGCCAAAAAATTTCTTTACGGTAAACCAGAAGATAAGTGCGCAAGAGACGGATACGGACGATACTTCTCGATTTCTATGTTCTATCAGTGGTTTTGGAAGGAGACTGGAGGTTGTGATGGTATAGAATAATGTCACCTTGTCCAGGCGCTTGAGATTCAGAATAGAGGTGACGGACCTCCGCGTGTATATGAAACAAATTTAGTAATAACAGGATAGAGATATTCAGAGGGGAGAGACAAACTGAAAGGTGAAGGTAGATATTCTATGTACATATATACAGAGTTAAATGATTATGTGAATGGGATTGTTGGGACCTTTCTGCCCTGCCATCTGGAAGGTAGGGGGATGGCGTCAGGCTGTGGAATAGTGGATCGAAGGTTGTCAAAGAACTTAACGTGACGTCTGGAAACTGTTGAATAGTGTCTAATTGTAGTTGTTCATGTATGAATTCCAGGTTTTGTCATTCTAGTGATGTACTCCAAAAGATCTTCATGAGTATACTGTTCTGATATGTTTGTAGTGTTTTGAGTATTGTTCGATAAAGGTAATGTATGAGTGCTGTACCGTGTAATAATGAAGATGATAAATGTGATTCGAGTTTCATGCCTAGATATGTTAGGTTTTGTGATGTTCTGATTCGCTACCCGTTCAGGGTGACCTGCCTCTGAGGTGTGGTCAATGTGATTGAAGGTGATCAGTCTTCTGGGTGTTGATGTGGGACTGCATTGCTAATCCAACGAACGAATATATTTTTATCTTTCTGAACATTTGAGTCAATTCAAGGCATTATCAAATTTATGCTATCAATGTCTAGCTCTATTCCTTTGTCTGTTCTTAGGCATCTACTGTCGCCGCTGTTCAGCAGCGCCCATTGGTCTCCAACACAATATCCTGGAATCGCTTTGCACACAAATCAATAATTTTTTCTTAAATATATACCCTGAATAAATCTCTATCAAATATTATAAAAACATAAAAAAAAATATTGTACCACCTGCTCCATTTTGATATGAGCTTTTGGGATTCAAATTTATGACATATCTTAATCTAATCCAGCTCAGACAGGTTAGGTTTGCAAAGCAGCAGAATGCATAGGAACATTGAGTTATTGTCAAAAAACGTGAAGCGTATAAAGGAAGCATGACTTGGCTGTGGCATTACTGTTCAATTTAGTAGACTGAGTACGTGATCCCACTGCTAAAAGAACTGGGCCACGCCATGTCAATCGTCGATTAAGCTTTTGTCCTGGAGTGGGTTGTTAACCAGTTGTGACCTGTTTCGAAAGCATATTTCTATGGCCATTATATTGTTAAAATCATTACTTCGTTAAAAACATTTTTGACTAAAGATATTATTCATCTTAAATTGTTAATGAGCTTCTTTTTTTTTTTCTTTTTTTTTACTGTCCTCAAATCCTAAGAAACTTCAATTGATTATTTTTAAAAGCAAAATAATGAATTCATCGTTTTTTGGGAAAACATATTTGAAAACTCCCAAATATATTTTCTCTCTCTACCTTTTTCCTTGAAATTTAAATGATTTTCACGTGACTCTTAACACCTCACTGATGTTGAACAATAGTCCACATATTTACATGTATGCCTAAAAATAAAAGAAAAAGGTATGATTATTGTAAATTAGAATACGCAGTAATAAAATAAATGGCACTCAATCTTATACATAAGCTCTTAGATGGGCGACTGTCTGAAATGGATAACCATCTTCCAAGGAAGACCACGATGACCTGGGTACCTCATACAATGGTACGTGATTACACTGATACCATACCGAGAGGTACGTTAGGCCTGTCTGGCTACTGGAGGCAACGCACACCTACCGAGCGTAGGACTGATGACTCTCGTCCGTTTATTTTAATCGGGCATTGTAAAGTGGGGAAATATAAATAGGCCAAAGTCGGCCTTTTAACCATAATGTGTTGATCTAGACCGCTTTGTTGCTATCCCTGAACCCATGTGTTTCGTTCGTCGGTAAGAAGAACAACGAGCCTGCTGCTGTAAACGCGGTCATAGAACTCCAAGTTAGGTACTGCCAACTGATGAAATATAGTAATATGAATAAAGTAATAGTAAATCAACATAATATATAAAAAAATAAACATTAAAAAAAAAAATATATCACCAAAATTTATACTCAACCTACAGAACCCCATTTATGTTAATTTTCCAAAGCAGAACTCCAGGACAACCCGATATTAGTGTCAGTAACGCGGTTGCACTGTTGTTGGAAGTCAGTGGAGGTTGTAGTAGAGGACGCTCCAGACTCGAACAAGATTTTGTGTCGTCTTGTCTATTACTGGATAGTTATAGCTAGCCATTACTATTACTTTTTTATACACACTTACATTTCGGGATCACCACCACTTAAACCTCCAAAAAAGATTAGATAGATGGAAGAAGATTTTTATTTTTTATTTTTTTTTAAATAAGCTTTCCTAAACTTCTTTCATTTTTATTCCAACCTCATCTTTCGTTAATTCATGTACATCAGTGCTCTTATCGCCTACTTAATTTTTTTCATTTCGAATTAGGTCTTCCTCTCATTCCTGTTTCTTTTTACTTTCATTATATTTACTTCATTCCACCATTTCTGACTCTATTTAGCAGTCTCCCTCCTACAGAAAGTCTTCAGTGCTAACAGTCTTTCTTCCTATATCTGTCAATTTTCCATCCTTTTTAAAAATAAGACTTTTGTCTACACAAAATAGAGCTGAATAAGTGATATTCGCTTAGTTCATCAACTTTGGATTTTAGAATTTGATAAAAGGTTAATCTATTCTCCACTTAACTGTTTTCGTATTAAAAATTTAACTACTAGTGCCTAAGATGAGATAACACTGCATCAAAAGTAACCCACATCAAATATATACCTATTTAAATTGGACGACAAACAGAATTCAATTAGAGCAAGCTTAGTGCGGTCCTGTAATCAAATCCCTAGAACTTGGCCAGGAATAGAGGTAACATTGAATCCGTAACAAGTATTTACCCGTTAGAGAGCAAACATGAGAACACCCTTCCATTTACCGCTTAATGGGGCTCCCTCTCTTCCTCCAAAAATAACCGTTAAGTGATTAACTTGTCCCACCAGAGGCGATAGGTTAATGAATAACAGGTTTGTTTTTTTTTTTTGTAACAGCTCCGGTAATAGTGATAACTATACACTAATTAAAAAATGATAGGTGCAATATTTTCAGTCTGATATTACATCTCCATGAAAGGAAAAATTAAATAATAATATATTGGTGTATGTTGTCAACAAGCGTATAAATAGTTGAGGTCGCGGCAAATAAAAATACAATGTATGATGTAGATTTATTATGCCAACGTTTCGGCAAGCTTTGTAAGTCTTCTATATGGCTAAAAAATAGAAAACAAATATGTAATATTTGAAACTAAACATATAAAAGGAATAAAGTTAATAAGTACACATAAAAAAAAAAGAAGGGTTAAAACAAAATACAAGCTTATACAAGGTTTTAAAATATACGGTAAGTGATCTAAAAAAATGTTATTAATTAAAGTACTTCACATTACTTTAAATACATTCCTGGCAACGAGTTAACGACTTTTATAATATCTAATAAGTAATAACAAATAAAAAATAATAATAAATGTTATAACTTTAATAATGCTCTGTAAATATAAGTTCGAGCCTCCGGTATCAACAAATTCTAAAAACGAATTTTCTATCGAATTATGATAAAGAAATTTAGAAACTGTTGTTTGAATTTAATTTAGTCTAAAATATTGATATTTTATTTTAAAACGTGTAAACTACTATTTATAAACTCAACAACACTTAGTAATTTCTTTATCATTATTATAAAATGTATGATAATCTATGACTATAACACTTTTTTTTTGTTCTTATTTTTAACCGTATCCTTTATTTTTACACTTTTCTTTATGTATAATTTTTATTTTTGTCATGTAAATAATACAGTATTTTTTATTTCAGCTACCTGTAGTCCACTTTTAAACAATTTCAAGTATCTTTGTTCACCTAGAATAGCAAACAGAAAGTACCTGTTATTAATTGAATTATAAAATTTTCAGAGCTTTTAAAAATGGACTAAAATAACAATTATAAATTCTTATCAAATAAAACAGTGGAATTTTCAAGTTCGCGATTCTGTAAAGTAACAATTCATAGAGTGCTAAATTAGATAGAAAATAACTGACATTTTTCTTAGAACAGTCTTCTAAATTTTAAAGATATTTGATTTAGTTTGTAAATTAAAAAATAAATAAATAAACCCCGTATGAGCTATTCTAGCGCACCCATTTTATTTTCTTCTGATACATAATAATGGCTGAGATACAACTCAAGCCCAGTCGTGTGAAACAGCGATCAAAAGAAGAGGGCACGTATAAGCTAAAACAGCGCCCCTCGTCTCGACAAAATTTTACTAAAACAAAAACATATTACAAAGAATTTCACAGCAGATTTTGTTGTAACAACGTTTTCCATATAAAATCAAACGTATGCAAAGAATAAAAGTAATTTAATCTTCATTGGTAATAATGTAGTGCAGAATTGACGTTGAGTTCATGAATTCACACTTTTTCTAACAACAATCAACTCTAACAGATTCGAACTTTTTTAAAAATAACTTTTTTATAATTTAAAGTCTTGAAATATGATTTCTGATTTAACACTATTATTATTATTATTATTTTTTTTTTTTAATAATTGTTTATTTTGAATAAATATATACCTAAATCAAAGGCCACTAGTAATATGGATGGTAAAGAATCCTCAAAACACCGCTAAGCTATTTAAAAAATACAAACAAAATAATATTAAAATATTTTAAACAATAAGGATAGTTAAAAAAAAAAAAAAGTTAAAACCTTCTGTACTACTTAAACCCATACAGGGTCTTCGGTTCAGTACTGGATTATCTAACGGTCAAAATAAGGTTTCTTGGCCAACGGTTGTGCATTGTGGTGATTTGGCCAGAATTCGATTCAACCACCAGGTTTTTGCCCAAATAATAAATAATTATTTGTCTCACCCGATTAATAATAATTATAATAAATATCCTGCCTCAGGGTTATCATTATAATAATCATAACAGTAATAATAATAGTGGAAAGCAAAAGAAGATTTTATCACAGTTTGTCATCAGTAGGAAAAGACATTAATTAGTCATTAATTTGGCTGCGTAAATGCAAATTATTCTCTGAAACAGAAGTATTTATTTTGTCGATTCAGTAAGGTCATGGCCACAAGGATCTACAGACGACACATATGTGGAAAAGTCATTAACGGATCATGTCGAATTTCAGTACATCCACCGAATCATTTCAATATATTACGTCAGGCTGTCAAAAGCTGGTGCGAAAAGAATATCTGATAAGGCACAATAATGTGGCAAAGATCGTCCATCAGGCTCTCAAATCTGAAATACTATTTAAAAAAAAGAAGAAAAAGCTCCCAGTATTGTGAAATTAGGGGTACCATCAGATGACAAGATGGCCATAGAAAAATTCGATGTTATAAAGATTCGTGTGAAGAACATAAAAAAATTATAAACTTGTAAGCGGAGGTTTTTTCTGAGATCATTTCGGTAAATGGTCCATGAAAATGCAGATGACATTATCGTGAAACTTGGACTCTATAATAAGGTTAGAAGAGATGCTAAGGGTAGTTCTGCTAGGAACAGGTAACAATAACAGTAAACTAAAATTCAATCGTATTATATATATAAAATATATGCAACCACTCAGCCAGGGGAACCTCGAAGCTTGCATTTCCACTTATGGGAGGGAAAGTCCGACCCAAAGAGATCCTAATGCTGTCCTCAGCCTTTCGCTAGTGTCAAAATCCAGTTCTGATTTATTATTGATATCACTTTGAGTATAATCTTAGTATTTCAAATATAATATACCAGTCTGTCAAATTATGGTATAATCACACCTGAGTCAAGTTTACCAAATAATGATCACACTTAACATATGAAGTGCGAAATAATTTTTAAATTACAGTAATATTGCTGCTTGCTTGCTTATCGCGTTTACACTGATATTATTTGCAGGTTTCTTTTAAACAATTTAAAATTAATGAACGACCTCCCCCAGAAGTATTAGTAGCTCCAGGTGCCAGGTTGTGTAATGTTGACCCCCCCCCCCCCCCCCGTGGACCCAAGGATTGGGACATAAGCTGCTCTAGAGGACCCATCCATGCCTGGTCACGTTTTATACAAGAAGAGATAATTCTGTTTATGCCCCCGCCCTTCCGCTACCTCTCCTCCCCTACATTTGGCTATCTTTTAGCCTTCGTTGCCTAATTTTGCCTCCTCCTTCTAACCGTGCTACCAGCCAGGAGTTAAAAAAAAAAAAAAAAATATATATATATATATATATATTCTTTAAATTAATTTTGAAAAAAGTATAATATTTAAAAGAAAAAAGGAAAAAAGACTGAAATCTATAATAATAATAAATATTTATTTTTTGTTGTAAAAATAAACTATCGATCATTTAATTAAATTATATATTAATTTTAAATAGATTGTAATTTACTATACAAACGTTCAAAGCTTTCGATCTATCACATAAGATTCATTGCATGACAGTAATTAAACCTATTCGGGCATACACAGTTGAGCTTTGGGGTTCAACTAAACCATCCAATTTATCTCATATCCAATCCTAACTCCTTCGAAAAATCATCAATGTTACTTATTATGCTACAAACAAACCTATCCACAAAGATCTTAATATACCTAACGTTTCTGACTTATTGTTAGCTTAAACTAGATATCTATCCTTTCATAGCAAACTTCGTAACCATTCAAATACAATAGTCTCACAACTTGCTTCACATTATATCCCAGATAACCCGCAAACGTACCAGAAAAGGATATGGCCTCGAGACCTTCTAATATAGAACCTTTATTTTGTAGAACTTTATATGTGCTTCCAATGGGTAGTTTATTTACATGCAATGGACGTGATATTTTTAGCGTTATCGTAACATTTACTGGATCTATTTTATATTATATTTTGCACAGTATATGCCAAAATCCTCCGAAAAAATCCTTAATGCTCCCAATTATGTCACAAATAAACTTATTCATCAAGATCAAAATGTGTAATAGGTTGCTAAATTGTCCGAAACCAGATATTTATACCTCCATAATAAGCTCTAAGCCCACTCAAATCTACTAGTCTCTCAACTTGCATCCTACTTTTCCCTGAAACACTCCTAGGTGTCTGAAATGAAAACGGCCTCGGGACCATCTAATAAAGAACTTTTATTTAAATGTTTCCATTGGGTATTTGCTTTACTAGTCGTTGACATGACATTCACAGTTTTATTAATTCCATTTTTGTATGATTGTACAGTTGTAAATATCAATAAACAAAAATTAAAAACGTTATGAATATTGTTTTGTGTACTTTCTAAAATTTAAAAATTTTTAGGATATAAAGGGCTCAGGTTGTCTATAGTGAATGTTCAGAAACTGATGTTTCTAAAAAAAAAACGTGTGTTTTTTCTGATTCTCCTTCATTTGATGATACATTATTCTTGAAAAAACAGGGAGGTAATCTAAAAAAAAAAAAAAAAAAAAAAAAAAAAAAAAAAAAAAAAAAAAAAAAAAAAAAAAAAAAAAAAAAAAAAAAAAAAAAAAAAAAAAAAAAAAAAAAAAAAAAAAAAAAAAATGTTATTATAAATCTAGTTCAATTATTATTATAATTAATTTAAAATGTGCATTTTAAATATATCTATTCAGAAAAGAAATTGTTACTTACAAAAATCTATTACCAAAATATCGATTTGTGACTACACAGAAATTAATCCAACATTAGATTCAACAAATTATGTTAATCAATCAAATAATTTAATCATTCATTAAATTATTGTTAGATAATAATTAGTTGTAAATTCTTCTTTTATCTCTTTTAACTATTATCTTCATTTTAAGACTTGGAAGATTTTGTCAACGAACAAGAGGTGTCCATTTTCTGTTTCTCTTTCATTCGTATCCTTCGCTCTGAAAAAAAAAAAAAAAAGGCAGGTAGGCAATAAAAAAATCGATCTTAAAATGCATTACGTATTAATCACATCCATTTCTTTAATATAGTATGATAAAAATAGTTAAATGTATTTTTAAATTATATTTGTTTGTCTATTTATTTTATTATATTTATCTAGCTCTATCCCTTTGGATCATTAGTAATATATTTAGTCATATTCTTTAATAGTAATTTTTTTTTTTTTTAAACAATGTAGCCGTTTTCTCCTTTATATAGATCCGTTTAAATATTTTAATAATTCAATTTCTTCCCAGATTTTGTCAAATGACATAACATTCTTTTTGTTATTTTATTATTTTTTTTTTTTACTATTGTTTGACAGTTTAAATTGTATATTGAATGTTTATTTGCTTATAAAAATATTTATTATTAAAATCTGATTTAAATAAAAAAAATTGTTGGTTAGGATATTTATTAAAGCGGAATAAGAAACACACAGATTCACAAAGGCGTGTACATTAAGGACAATTTAAACCTAACAAGTTTTTAATTAAACCAACAAAATGTTGAATGAGAGAAACAGAAAAAAAAAAAAGACTTGAAAAGAAGAACCGTCGAAGCTAAGATAAAGATAACTTTCGTTGCCTCCAATACAGTGGAAACAATAACTTTGTATAGCTTTTCCCGATTTCTTTTGTTGCTGCCAAGTGTTTTTCCTTTTTTTCCCCCTTTTCAGGCCGGGAAAATTGACATTCCAACCAAGTTTTCATTCATAGCGATCCACAAAAGGAAGAAGAAAAAAACTTTTTTTCTGGGTTCCGCTGCCCTTAACACAATTAAATGCAACTATTGTTTGCATTCTTCTTAATTTCTATCAGCTGTAAATAGATGGGCATTTTATCTCTTTCCATCCGGCACGATGAGTAACATTATTCATTTGAAACCGTTAATTAATTTACAATAATAATATAATAATTGATACTGGTAAACAATTGTTTATTTTTATGAATCTTATTTTTTATAACTATTTATTGATATTTACTGTAAATAATATAACTGTACATAAATATACATCAAGTAAATTTGAGGAAATGATTATAATGACATGTAAATCACTTGTGAAGAAACACTCACTAGTAGCACTTCAAAAAATGTTCTAAACTAGGAGGTCTCTTGGCCATCTTCTTTTTAGACGCCTCAGTGGGTTATCAGGTATCGAATGAGAAGCAAGTTGGGAGACTAATGGATTCGCGTGGGAGTGCTGTTTACTATGAAAGGATTCGTATCTGGTTTGGGCTAAATCAGCAACATATGAAACATTGAGGTCTTTATGGATAAGTTTATTCGTGGCAAAGTAAGGGGCATTAAGGATTTTGGATTGTAAAGATTGGATTCGAGAAGAATTCGATGGTTTAGTAGAGCCCCAAAGCTCAACTCCGTATGTCCATATAGGTCTAAGAACTGTCATGTAAATGAGTCTCTTGTAATTTATTGGAAGCTTTGATCCTTCGTCTTGTAAATGTTGGAGTAGTCTATAACGACGTGCCGTTTCTTGTCGTTTTAGTCTTGTATGTGGATTCCAAGTGAGACGCTTGTCCAAATGGAGTCCCAGGTAGCGGATCTGTTCAACAGGGATTAGAGGAATATCATTAAAGGATACCGTAGGTCAGGGTGTTGTAGGTTTACGACGGAGGGTAAAGGTTATTTGATGGCATCTGTTTGGATTTATTTTAATTCTCCATTTTTGACACCATTCTTGAAGGTTTATGATAAGGGATTGGAGTGCCTTGGATGCAATGAAGGGATCATTATTTACTGATAACAAACATGTGTCATCAGCGTAAGTTGTGAGGACAGTGCTAGAGGATGGGTCAGAATGTCAGCTCTTTTAATAATCTAAAAAAAAGACTACAAGTTTTAAAATAAATACTAATTTGAAAAAATGCATATTTTAAAATCTCATCTCAAGGCATGCAATCACTCAGAGAAGCTTATAATTATAGACTTCTGTCAGGTTTCAATGTTTCCTTATGCAATAAAACTCCACTAAAAATTCTTCAATTCCATTCTGCTAACCTTAGTCACACTTTTGCTTTTAGTTGAGACACTTTTGCTATCCTTAATTTCCTCTTCCGATACCTTCTGAGTTATCATATTTTTCTTTACTTCGACCTTTTGTTGTTATGCAATATTTCAATCAAGACCGATCTCTTATTCCATATAAAATAATTACTTATATATCATATTAAAAATAAAATAATTATATTATTTCTAAAACTATAAATAAACTTGCATTATATAAAATTACTGATATATCGATCCCGGGTGTCGATTTTCAATTCCATAAATTCTCAAGACATGAATCAGTGAAGGACTGATGAAGAACTGAAGGATTAAAGTCGTTTCCAAGGAACTGATCAGTTCCTACGTTTTTGTTAACAGTGTTTTTTATGCCTAATTATGTAATTGTTATAATGTTATACACATATTTCATTTCCCAAATGATAAAATATATATATATTTTTTTTTTTTTCTGGTCTTTTATAACTTTAATTTTTCATGTACTAGGGCAACTATGCTTAGTACAAAATTGAAAACAATGTTAAAAAGTCGAGTATTGATACTGTAAGCTAAAAGCCAAATTGTTGTAAATATGTATTGGCTACTGTAAAAAGTTGAAAATAGGATTTAAATTTCATACTGTTGAATCTGAAGCACTAACGAAATAAAAACAGCCAGACAATAGCACTGATTTTTTCTATGAGTTTTGTTTTGCAGTTCATAGAGGATTTTCTTTATCCCTGAATAAGGATTATTTTTCATTTGTTATATGTCCATACTTGTTTTGAGCACTGATATATGAAAAAAAAAAAAATCTATTCGGATATCAATGCATTCTACCGTCTAGAGGTTATTTGCTTTTTTTATGTTTTGCGACTCGTTATGTAATAAATGAAACACAGAATCTTTGGTATATTTATCCACTTAAATAACTAAATCTGAATTTTAATAAACTATTATATTTGTTATATTGCATATTTAATTCCTTTCCATTAAATAAGCAACTTTATTTAGAAATGCCACCAAAACATTGCTATACTAAATATTGTTCGTTCAATAGATATGATAACAAATATGTATTAAAACTTATTTTACTTGGACAACATACAAAACTAAAACGTTCAAACCTACCAATTAATTACAAAAGACTCATTTACATAACTGTAATTAGACCAATTTCAACATACGGAGTTAAGCTTTGGGGCTCCACTAAACCATTCAATTCGTCTCGTATCCAATCCTTACAATCCAATACTTAGAAAAATCCTAAATGCCCCTTACTTCGTCACAAACAAACTTATCCACAAAAATCTTAATATAACCTTATGTTTCTGACTTGGCTCATACCAGTTATCTATCCTTTCATAGCAAACTCCACAACCATTCCAATTCATTATTATCACAACTTCTCATTCCATTCCAAAAAACCCTCCGAGGCGCCTGAAAAGAAGATGGCCTCGAGACTTTCTAATATAGTACTTCATTACACAGAACCTTTTATAAGTGCTACCAATGGGTAGTTGCTTTAAAAACAATTGACCTGTCATTTTTATCATTATCATCATATTTACTTGATGCATTGTATTTTTATATTGTATATACAGTTGTAAATTGCAATTTAAAAAAAACAACTTATTTTAACATTCGATATGTTGTGGGATAATACACATATAAATATTTGCATTTGAGTGTTATTTATTATTAAATTGAATTTTATTTTTTTAGTTATTCATACACATTTTGTATATATAAATGGGGAGCAGGGTAACTCAGTGGGTAAGGCACTGAACTAATATGTCCCGGGGTTCCGAATTCGAGCCCAGCTGAAGGTAGAAAATTTAATTTCTGTTTCTTCGGCCGTGGGGCCGTTTCTGGGCCCTCGTGGGGCACACCCATTCTCTATAAATTGAGTACCCGTAAACGAGGAAAAAAACTGGTGGTTCAGAGTGATTGCTGACCACATCCTTGTTGGTCACGAAACGATGCATACTTTCCAAGTACTGAATCCAAGAACCTTCATGGGTTGCAGCGTTACAGTTTTTGATTTTTTTTTTTTTCATATTAATAATAATAAATGATATATTAATAAAATAAACTTTAACTACCCTATGCGCCTGATCCGAACATAATACTTAATGAAAGGTTACATGGGTATTTTATGTTGGAAATAAGAATGGATAGCGTCACTTAATCCCCAGTAAAGTGTAATAAAGATAATTTACAACGTTAGGGCTAGAAGATTTATTAGATCAGGAAATACTGCTGTGTTGTTTTTTTTTTTCCTCCGGAGAAATAAATTTCTGTAAGGTGGAATTGAGCGTAGTTGACCAAGGTCTAAACAAACTATACACATCTCGAAGTATAGCCCCATTCTGTACAAATAGATTTATTAATCTACATTAAATGAAATAAATTATTCCTCAATTCCATAATTATTATTATTTTTTTTTTAAATAACCAATCATATAATTAATTATACATCACTAAATTTTATTGTAACAACATAAAATGAAACTTAATAAATCATTGACTAATTATTATGAATAAATGCGTTATTTTATCTGTATATTTGTATTCTATTTTTATTTCATAATTTATTGTTATATTATTATCCACATTAAAAAAAAAAAAAAAATATAAATAATGCAGTTTGCATATATGAGAAAATTTATTTTAGATTCACTTAAAAGGTATTACATTTTGGGGACTATTTTTCTGAAATAAACACAAACTAGGAACAATTTTAAATAATAATTACCAAACAATTTATTAATTACAAGTTAATTTTTACTTATAGCTATATCCGTGATTCCACACTTGTACAACAAATTATCCAGCTTAAAAATCGAAAAACTTATTATTTCTTTTATTTCTTTTTTTTTTGTTTTTGTATCATCGTAAAAATGTGATTTTTCATTTAAAATTATATATATATATATAAAACTGAAACAAAAAGAAACGGCACGTCGTTCTGTCGTTCTATTTGCTGTTTGCTTATTTAATATCTTGCCATTAAATAAGCAACTTTATTTAGAAATGCCACCAACACATAGCTAAACAAAATATTGTTCGTTCAATAGATATGATAACAAATATGTATTAAAACATATTTTACTTGGACTCCACATACAAAACTAAAACTACAAGAAACTGCCCGTCGTTTTCTAATACTTCAACATTTACAAGACAAACGTTCAAACCTTCCAACTAATTATAAAAGACTCATTTACATGACTGTAATTAGACTAACTTGGACATGCGGAGCTGAGCTTTGGGGCTCCACTAAACCATTTCATTCATCTCGCATCCAATCCTTACAATCCAATCTTTATAAAAATCCTAAATGCTCCTTACTTCGTCACAAACAAACTTATACACAAAGATCTTAATTTACCTTACTTTTATGACTTTGCTCAAACCAGATATCTATCCTTTCATATCAAACTCCACAACAATTCAAATCCATTAGTATCACAACTTGCTTCACATTTTATGCCGGATAACCCTCAAAGTTGCCTGAAAAGTAGATGGCCTCGAGACCTTTTAATATAGTACCTTTATTTTATAGAACTTCATAAGTGCTGCCAATGGGTAGTTTCTTTACAAGCAATGGACATACAATTTTTAGCATTATCATAACATTTAATGGACGCATTTTATATTACATTTTATACAGTTGTAAATTTTAATTTAAAAAAATTAAAGATTACAGTTCTTTGAGAAGGCAAATTTGAAGTTTAGAATTAGTGCCTCAAAAAACACGAGTTAAAGTTTTTTTTTTTTTTTTGTTAATTTCATATAAGACTAAAGCGACAAGAAACTGCTAGTCGTTACAGACTACTACAACATTTACGAGACAAACGTTCAAAGCTCCCAATTCATTACAAAAGACTTATTTACATGACCGTGATTAGACCTATTTGGACGTACGGAGTTGAGCTTTGGGGCTCTACTAAACCATCAAGGTAATTCATCTCGTATCCAATCCTTACAATCCAAAAATCCTTAATGCCTTATTACGAATAAATACTTTGTAAATAATAATACCAATAATACTTTGTTACCAATAAATATATCCATAAAGATCTTAATGTTTTATATGTTGCTGATTTAGCCCAAACCAGATACCTATTCATTCATAGAGTGCTCCATAACCACCCAAATCCTCTAATTTCTCAACGTTCTTCCCACTCCATTCCCGATAATCCTCCGATGCGTCTGAAAAGAAGATGGCCCAGAGACCATCTAGAATTTTAATTGAAGTGCTACTGATGAGTAGTTCTTTTCAAGTTTTGACATGTTATCATAATCGTTATAAGCTCATTTACTTAATATATGTATATATATATATATATATATATATATATATATATATATATATATATATATATATATATTCATACAGTTGTAAATTTCAATAAATTGATATATATAGAAAAAAAAAAAAAAAAAAATTTCATATCTTTTTTTATGGAGTTGTTATTTTTTTCAGCCTTTGACTGAAGTATGTACATATCTATATCTGAATGATAACTTATCTAACAAATCTTATTATTTCTCGTAAAAACAGAAGAAAAAAAAAATTATCAAAGCTACACTGTTTTGTCAGCCAGGAAAATAAAATTATAATTTGCGTACTACCGATACAAACAATGGAATCCGTTTCAACGTTGTAAGTTCTTTGTAACCCTCCTGTAACAAAAAACTATTCCTTCATTGCTCCAGGGGCTGTTCATCACCCTCTATAGCTATCTCATAAATTTCATGACTTATGACTCCCCTTTGTTCCTGAGTAATAGACTTTTTCCCCGAACACTTCGGAAGATGTAATGTTGTCCTATCTCTTTGTCTCTATAAATAATGTATTTATGTCATCGTGTTCGAGTATTAAAACAAAATTTGATTATAAAATTTTTAATGTTACACAAATATAACAAAAAAATCGAACTATTCTTTCAAATAGTGTGGATGCAGCTTGAGTTATTTTGCAAATTGGAGTTCATTCTGGACCTACAATTCTGGACTTCGTATTGATATATTCAGAGAAAAATTTTGATATAAACACATCGGATTATCGAAACCCATTGCTAGTGCCAACTAGTGTTTTTTTTTTAAATTATATTATTTTTTATCAGGAACTTAGAAACGTGTATGTGTGTGCACGTACGTATGTTAACGCGTTATAAATTTTATACCAACCACTAGCTTGTACTCTAATTTAATGTAATTTAATAATATTCAGCGGTTAAATCGTCCGTTGAATTAGCAGTAAATTTGCTTGCGGTAAACTTCTTGGGTTAATGCAAGTTGAGCTCTCTTTTCCGAAAGCTGTTCAAGAAACTCGACCTTTTGGGAAGTAGGAGAAATTTCCATTCTAGGAAGCCGAGGAAATTCAAGTACATTTCTCAAGCTGGAAAAGCGGCATTGTTTCACCAAAGTGTCTCGGGTCACTTGGGGTGGTTTTAAATGAACCCTGAATTCGGTTCTTTTTATTTTTATTTAAATTGGCCTGTTCGAAAAAAATTCTAGGAGTGTAGCCCATTAATAGAATTGGTTTAAAGCACTTATAACATCCGAAAATTTAAGACTAATAAAATAAACATTTAGTACAATATAATTCGTTTTAAAAATTACTTACATCTCATAAAGTGGAAAGTTCCTTAATGTATTTAATTTAATTATATCTTTCTCTCTCTCTCTCTCTCTCTCTCTCTCTCTCTCTCTCTCTCTCTCTCTCTCTCTCTCTCTCTCTCTCTCTCTCTCTCTCACACACACACACACTCTCTCACACACACACACTATATATATATATATATATATATATATATATATATATATATAGGTTATTAATAAAAATATAAAACTGTAATAAAGAATCCATTTAAAAACTTGTGCATGAGTATACATAATTAATGTTTTAGTAAATTAAACAGGCTTATAGGATATTAAATATACAAGACTAAAGGAATAAAATAATAACAATTATAAAATATTGAACCAAGAATTCATGAGAATAAAAAATGGTTTTATTTACAATAAATGACAATAATCATTATTTAGATCTTCAGATTTACTATTTTGATATATTTTGCATAAACTGTTGATATTCAAAGTTATATTTTGTTTCGATGCATCGCCAAAGCTAGGATTGTTCATTATTAACTACAATATTTTTATTATTTGTTGGTATTTATAACTGTATACAATATACAACAAATAAATTGGAAGAAGATTGTCCTAATGGCATGTAAATAACTTGTGAAGAACTACTCACTAGTAGCACTTCAATAAAAGTTTTAGATTAGGAGGTCTTTTGGCCATCTTCTTTTGAGACACCTTGGTGGAATATCAGGAATCGAGTGTGAAGCAAGTTGGGAGACTAGTAAATTCAAGTGGCTATGGAGTTTAGTGTGAAAGGATAGGTACTTGGTTTGTGCAAATCAGCAGCCTATAGAACATTAAGATCTTTATGGATAAGTTAGTTTGTGACATAATAAGAGGATTGAGGATTTTATGAGGAGATTTGAAATATAAAATTTGGTGAAAAAATCTTCTTATCTACTTCTAAGCCATGACCTACTTCTAAGATTTTCATATCTCTAAATCAAAATTTATCATATTTAAAATATCCAAAATTGTGATAGATTTTTGGCTCCATTTCTTCTTTTTACCCTCATTCACAATTTATAAGAACATATGCTTAGTTTGTTGTAACATTATTTTACAAAACCGCTTACTTTAAGGCAAATCGAGTTTTAGTCGAGTATTAATTTTTTGATGATAAATGAATATTTGATACGAAATCGCATTGTTTATTTTGTTTTAGTTTCAGATCAGATCACTTTGAAATTAAGTGATGTGGATTATGGAATATGGTTATAATTTTTTTTTGCCATTTAGAGCTATGATTATTGTTTGTTTTTTAGCCACATTTTTTTAAGAGATTTATGGGTCAGTCATTTCCACTGAAATCTTCCATGCCTACTGTGCCATTACCTCTTTTACTTAGTTAATGTATAAGAAAATGCGTTCTCGAAAAACCAGTCAGTAAAATAAGAATTTAAATAATATATTCACATAAATAAAGCAGTATTAGTTTTAATGATATAAAAACAATATTTCAATCAAAAAATAATTCAAACAGTCTTTGAGGAGCGACATATATCATATACTGTGAAAGGAATATAGCAATTTGTCGAGGGAAGGACTCAACTCATATCTAGAAGAAGTCCCTCTCCCAACTTGAACTCTACTCGTAAATCCTTTATTCGACAACTCCCTTCCTCCTTCAATTTCCACCTCCCAACCTGTTTATATTCAGCTTAAAATCGAACTAAGGATGAAAATATAGGAATTGTAAAATTAAATAAGGTCTAGTCCTAGATTTTTGTGTTTTATAAAGTTTTTTTTTTTTTTGTATATCGATTTATTGACTCATAACGATTACAATAACAGGTCAAAAAGTGAAAAGAACTACTCATCAGTAGCACTTCAATAAAAGTTTTAGATTAGGAGTCTCTTGGCCATCTTTTCTGATGGACACCAAGGAGGCCATCAGGAATGGAGTGGGAAGCTAGTTCTGAAACTAATAGATTTGAGTGGTTATGGAGCTTACTATGAAAGGACAGGTATTTGGTTTGGGCTAAATCAACAACATATGGAACATTAAGATCTTAATGGATAAATTTATTAGTGGCAAAGTAAGGAGCATCGGGGATTTCCGAAAGATTTTGGTTTGTAAGAATTGGATACGAGATGAGTTGGATGGTTTTGTGGAGCCCCAAAGCTCATCCCCGTACGTTCGAATAGGTCTAATCACAGTCATGTACATGAGTCTTTTGTAATTAATTGGGAGCTTAGTTTTTCTAGTAAATGTTGGAGTAGTCTGTTTTTTATTTTTTTTTTTTTTTGGCTAGATATTTTTTTTTCTAATTTTAAAGTTAGGGTATCAATGACTATATGGGATGTCAATAACTGTCTGTTTTAACCTACTAATTTCAAATTTTCCAGGATCAAACTTTTTCAGGATTTTTGATAACCAAAGGATTTGTTACGAAATTTCAAATTAACATCATTTATTACAGGTTTGTAATTGAGAGGGTATATCCCTTAAGAATCAATTAAAAACAATATTGTACCTGTACCCCATTGAACGCAAGGGGCGTATATAAACCTTATGAATTTAAAATGGGCTAGGTAATATGAAATGAAATTAAATTAAAAAATAATCTTTATTCTCCCCTTATTGTACTCTAAGAATTATACAAATGTGCTGTAAGGTTGTACAATAGTCTGGCTACAATAATTTCAGACAAAGGTAATAATATATATATGTAATATGAGATATGTTAGTCAAGAAAATAGAAAGTACAACTGAAACTTTTGGTATAAAAATATAAGAAAAAAGGAATAAACAAATATTTGTAATAATTGTTATAAAAACAATTACAATACGCTCATGAAGAAGAAAGAAAACAATTTAAAAAATAATAATAATGAATAAATAGTGAAAGATGTAGAGAGAAAAGAATTTATAACTACTTGAATGTTGATTAGATAAAAACATTTACAAATACATATACATGTATATACACATCTACTTACATACACATACATGTGTATATGTGCTCACCTACATACATTCACACATTAATGAAATGACATATATAAATACTTATATTTTATACTGCTATATGTTATTTAAATAATAGATTTAGTTATCCAAATACGTTTCATATTCACTGATTAGCGGATATGAGCTGGTAAACACCTAAAGAACTATGAGACTTTTAGTCCCCTAAAAAAAAAAAAAAAAAAAAAATATATATATATATATATATATATATATATATATATATATATATATATATTACTTTTTCTAATAAGTCAACCACTGCAATTACCAATCGACATTGATGTGTAAAGTATCATTTCCACAAAGGAAAAGTTTCGGATTTCAAGGTATTTTTACGATTCCTGAAAACACCTGCGCTCCAACTGAGGTTAAGCTAATTCATTCGGAATAAATCCCTCCCTCCCGGTTCGGTATAAACATCAAAATGTTCGCCGCTCTCGCTACCAGATTACAATAAAACTAAATTATTACCCAGAATTATAGAGGGAATATATACAGCGGGAGGGTTGGATTCGAGCGAGGGAATGTATTTGCAACTCATCAAAATGGGAGTTGATCCACGCAAATAATCAGACCATTCATCTGACATGATGTATGGCCTTATCGGATAGGGCCGAATTCTGTTCCCGATCTGAATAAGATTGGAGACCATGGGATATACTCGCTGGGAAGCTAAAAATAATGAATATAAATGAATAATTTCCTGCTCATGCGGAACCAAAACTTTAAACATAAATCACCCCCTTTCTATTCATCACCTTATATTCAAATTTAGAACTCGACAATGCAGGGCCGAGTTATTTACCAAGCCTCTTTGAAATATTTTTTTTTAAATTTATTTTTTCAGTAATAAACAATAATTTCATTTTATAGGCTTCATATAGATTAAATACAGTAAAATTTCAGTATAAACTCATTGCATCGTAAAATAACTATAAAGACCACTTAAAATAAATAGGATCAATTCACTTATTTCCAAATACAGTCCTGAGTTTTATTGAAACTTAATTTTATCTGATCAATGTGAAACCTATAAAACAAACTGACTGTTTATGGTTTAAAAACAATAAAGTTGTTTATGTTCATCTATACTAAAATAAAATACTCTATTACAGACACTAGAGAAGGATGTTTTGATTGACTCCCCCAACTCCAACTTTAGAGTTTTTTTTTAGCCTTATGGAAGTTTCAGATATTCGCTAGGTTGTTACACAAGTCATTTTGCATAAGTGTATCTTCATTTCAGAGTATATATATTAAACTATCTTTTATTGAGAAAGTATTAAAATCTGCCAAAAGGAGAGCAATAAGAAATATAGATGACTTATGGATCCATTCACACAGTATATACAATAAGAACAAATAAAATGAAAAGAAATTATAAAATAAATAACCTCGTCAGATATTTATTTTATTTATTTATTCGTAAGAAGGGCCATGCTCTATACAAAGGAGCTCGGATAATCATTATATACCATGAAATACGATACAAATACAAATATTATTTACATTATAATACTACACAAATAATAATCCCAATAATATAACAAAGAACATAATGGGGTGTATCGAAAAAAATTACCGTTTCTTCAACAAATATTTGTATTATTATTTCTTTGATATAAAATACAATTAATACTCAAAGTATAGTCCATTGTTATCTACCGTCATTACCCATCTGCTGGCCAATTATTTGATACCACGCTGATACCATTCCTTGGGATGGCTGTCAAAGAACTCTTGGACAGCATTTTCAACTTCCGCAAAATTATCAAATTTTTTCCCTTGAAGAAAATGGGCCATGGATCGAAACAAGTAGTAATCTGAAGGTGCGAGGTCTGGACTATATGGTGGATGAGGCAGGAGGTCAAACCCATGAACTTCTGTATACTTTTCTGCTGATTGTTGAGGAGTAAGTTCGTGAGGAACCTGTCTTCAGGTCTTTTTCACCTTCCCCATGGAAAGAAGATGGTGACTAACAGTATCTTTCGACACACCACACTCCCTGGCAAGTTCGCGAGTACTTTTTTACTCACTAGCTTCCTTCAGAACCTCATCAATATCCATTAATGGCCTCCCGGAGCCCTTTTTCCTTTCCAACGTCTTCATATTTTATTCATAATAAAATATGCCAGTTTTTTTTATTTGTGTTTAATTTTGTGGATTAAGTATTTGGAAAATGTCATTTGAATTAATCCTGGGGAAATAAGTGTCACGCAGGTCATTATAAATTGAGCAAGTATAAGGAATATGTCCGAAGTCTCCATTAGTTTTCATATCACTAACCATACCGGTTTCCTGTAGATTAATTTGTGTGATTTTATCTTGAGTGATTATTTTAATTATACGTTTTCCTGAAGTTCTTTACTGTGCAACAATTATAGTGAGAATAATGTTTAGCTGTATATTAATGTAAACAGGGAAGGAACCGGTTGGATTAATACTAGTGTAGAATTACCTCGTCATATATAATATAATAGTTAAAGTGAAAAAGAATATAAATTAATAAAGAACCTCAAACTATACAACAAAAATAGTTTTTAAGAAAATATGGTAAGAAAAAAAAATCAAGAATATATGAAAAAAAAACAAAAAAAAACAACAACAATATTAATAGTAAGAACGAAATTAGGATTAAATTAAAAGTTAAACAATACAACCATACTTCTTTATATTTTACACACATCCTGACCAAACTTGTCCCTCCACTTGTGTCTTGTGCCCCAATCCCTGCGCTGCGTAGTGTAAAAACAAAAAAACCCAACAAATAAACAATATTGAATACTATAATTCACCAATCATTCAGTTTATAATTAGGATTGATACCGGAACTTCTCCTTTAAGACTAAGAACTATTCACACCTAATTTTTACTTCATAAAATTATCAAAGATCCTATTTTTTAAAAATGGGCCATTGATCTGAACAAACCGTATTCTGACGTTGCATTATCTGGGTTATACACAGGATGAGGCAAAACGTTTACACCTCGATGTTCCGATAATATTTTCTAGAACAAACAAGAACGATAAGCAGAGGTGTTGTGTTGAAAAATGGTTTAATTCCTTTTGACCAATGCGAGGAGCTTCGCTCTTTAAACTGCTTAAACTCTATCTAGCTTTTTGCAGTAGAGGTTAAAGCCACTTTGCACCACAATCAGAAGAAAAAAAAAATCAAAAATCACTGAACCAAAGTGCTTCATAAGTTCGATGTAACTCTACTTTTATAGAGATTTTTGTCTCTATAGAAGTCACTTCATTTTATTTAAATTGCCCAATTTTTATTTCTTTGAATATGGCCCAAGTATAATAATACGCATTTCCCTTTCCTGTGTCAGTTTCACAAAGAATTCGATGAATAAACAGCTACCGGTTTAAAATAAATTGTATTCATTACTTTAAGCCATTATCATTCTTTAGGCCCCGCTAATTTTCTCTGGATGCCGATCATTTTACGTATTTTTATATATATATATATATATATATAGGGAGGGAAGTTACTGCTGAAATATTGTGCAGTTTTGAACGTAGGCTTCTTATTGATGGATCCGGTGTGCTGGTGTGCGATCCCAGAAGAATTCCCTACGTGCTCTGATCTCCGATATCCTCGGTCCTTTTACCGAGGAAAAAAGCCTCTTGTGAAAACTCACAGGGGAAACCGCAGAGGAAACTCTTATTTACACTCGAGAAAAATAACAAATAACTTAATTAGAAGAGAACGGAAGAGAATCTTGTGGATTTTTCTTTTTCTGACAACTTGTATTTGGTATTGATGATGTATATAAGAGGACCTTTGATTTTGAAATTGAATAGAATTTAAATGTCACACGGCCTCTGTATAGTTACAGAACTAACAGATGTTCCATACATAAAATTATTCGTTTCACGGTCATTAAAATTTTCTAGAAAGCTGGAAAAAATTACTTTTTGATCTATTAAATTTTTAATAAAGATGGAAAACCTGGCCCAGGAAAAGGGAAATAAAATGCAGAAGTGGATATATTTCAGGTCCAAAAAAAGTATCGATACCAATTTTTTTTCTCGATTTTTGAGGTAGTACAATGGCTTATATAATTTCATACAAAGCTATTTCATGACGAACATGAGACATGCAAATACGGTTAATAGTAAATAATTGTATAAAGAAGTTTCAGTAATTATAATAACATAAGAAGGAGAAATGAAATTAAATAAAAATACGGTTATATACAGAAAAAATAATTGTATAAAAATCTAAATATACATTGATTGAAGAATATACTTATACGATATTTATTTATACATACTGCACATATTCACTTATATACCAATACACATATGAATTGTCAAGTTAATAGATAGTAAGTGAAGTGATTATTGCTTTGTATAGGAAAAATAGCAATTAATGTAAAAATAAATTTGAATTTTTATAAAAGAAGTGTTTAAGTGCCATTATTGAACACATAAAGGTTTATTTTTTTTATTATAAATATAAATATAAACATAAAATTATTATTATATAAAATTTTACTGTCTTACATTTTTTTGGTAATGAATCTTTCATTTTCAATTTTTTAAGTAAAGGTGTCAATAACTGCCTGGTTTATCCTATGTTTTTCATATAGTTCTAAATCTCAATAAATAGATAAATAAAAAAAATAAACAAACTTATATAGATTATGACTCGAGGGGCCAATGCTTACTGGCCGGTTTTGTATTATAAAAGATCAGAAATAATTCTAATGTTGGAAAGTTTTATTTTGTATACACAGATGAATATCTTTCACTAATTCGATAAACCGGGCAGAGATTTTCACTACTTTTAGTTTGTACCCCCGACAGAGGAAAGTGTTATAAAGCCACCATTGTGAAGAAAAAAGAAACAGCTCTTATTCATTTGCAATGTTCTCGGGCACTTTTGGAACAAAGTTTACTTTTCCTCTTGGCCTGGAGAAGTTAGGGTCCGGATGATCCAGAATACTAAGACTGGAAAATTCAATATTAGCCTCAATTCTCACTACTTACTCTTCTCTTTGTAACGAATCAGTAATTCCGTTTTCATTATCGGAGGCTTTCAACTAGTTGGTTATGTTGGGAGGGGGCAGGTTGAGGGATGTTTAGCCTTCTCGCTTGACTCATTGTCAGATTTGATTACCTTTCGAAATTAACTAACTTCATTACAATTATAAAGTTAAGTCTCAGAGCTCTCTTCTGAACCTGATGTTTACATTAATAAAGCACGTCATATCCAGCGTTGCAGTTTCCTGATTACTTGCTCTATTCTGTAATACTTTGAATAATTAATTTTACAAGCTTCCAATTAATTACGAAAGGCTCATTTGCATGGCTATCATAAGACCAGTCTGGATACACTAACAAGGGGAGGACATACTCAGTATCTCAAGGATCTTGTTGGCAATTTCTTGAGGTTCTTAATCAAAAAATATTTGACACGTATTTTGCTATGCTAGAAGCAGAGAAAAAAAAAATGAAATAGCACTATCTAAATTTAGTTCCGAAAACAAACTTATATTGCATAAAACAGCTATTCGAGCACAGATTACATATGCCTCTCTTGTGTGTAGCTCAACTTGTGCATCCAGCTACCGTAAACTCGAAAGGATCCAAAACATGTGAATGAGGATTATCAATGATTACCCTCAGTATAAAAAAATATCAACAATGCTTCACGATCTCAATCTTTTTCCTATCCAACTTGATCATATCTATGATCAAACCAAAACATACTTCGGAAAAACAAAGATTTCAGAAAATTCGCTTATCCGAAAAATCGGTATTTACAATTAAAAAGAGAGATATATGCTTTATTGAGACAATTACAATAAACATAGTGCTGCCCAACTTTATTGGGTTGCTATAAACACAGCATACTCATCTATCCAATTAAAGACAACAACACCAAGCATAATTTATAATTTAGTTATAATTATGTTATGTGTTTAAATTTAATTAAAAAACCTTTACCACTTACAACCCATAAAGGGTCTCGAGTTCAGTACTTAGGTAGGCTGTACTGTTTCTATGCAAACGGTTGTGAAAGGAGGTGATTTGGCTAGAATTCACGCCCAATCGCCAGGTTTGTTCCCCAATTAAGGGTACCCACTTTTTAAAAGGCTGGGTGGGCCCCAGGAGGGTCTCCCGACCTTTTATTTGCTCCAGGTATGAAATGACAGAACATAAATTTTCTGCCATCGGCCCGACTCGAACTCGGGCCCGGGAGTAGTCAAGCGCCTTACCCACTGAGCTACCGTGCCTACAATAAAATATCACTTAAAAGATACACCCACAAAAGAACGAAACATTTACTCTTAACTTAATCTAGTTTATACGTCTCTTGTCAGCAATGTTTAATATCTGTTGTTATACGTTCATTCTATCATACTCGTTAAGATATATACATATAAGCTTTTTAAATTGATATTATTTATTTATTTATTTATTATTATTATTATATTTTTGTTATGTGGGCTTTTTCTTATTTTTCCTACTGTTTAGAGATACAGTTTGAATTGTAAAGCCTATTTAATATTAAATAAAATTATATTAATTATGTAGAGGATTTAAACCAGAACATGAATAATTGTAAAGTGTAAAAAATTAAAAACAGTAGCATTATTAAAAAAAAAAATGAAATAGCATAAAACTAATTTATTTTATATCTCGAGTTTAAAAAAATGATATCGACATGATTCTTGCACCATTTTTTTTTTAGTTATGAGAGATTGAAAAGACAAATACAGATGCTTCATATAGTTTGGTTTAGGTCAATCAATTCAAAAAAAAAATATTAGATCATCAAGGAAACTACCTTTATAGATTTTTTCACATAAAAAATACGCCAGATTCTAATAGAGCACTCTCAAAAACATTGAAAAACGTTTATTTATTGGAAACAAGAAAGTTTCTTCACTCTTTTCAAGGGGAATGATATTTTTACACCGATTCGTGTTAACTTTTTGTTAAATCGACATTACTTTGTTACACGATTCAACTTGATTAGTATCGCTGGAAGAAGAAGAGCTTTCTTTTGATGTATATAAAAGCAAACTGTGAATAACAAAAACCTATTTAAAAAGTTATTAAATCCGAAATACATTTTGTTTTTCTACTTGAGTTTAAAACCAGATAGGAATATAAAACCAAAAACTTTCAAGCGTATTGCCAAACTTTTTATATTTATACGTTTAACCGTGTAACCGTAAATAAAGTTTTTGTAAGTTAAAAAAAAAATGCTTCTATGATCAGTCACACTTTAAAGGTTACGATATTTTATTTTTTTATTAGGATGAAATTTAATGCTGAATTAGAATCTGACCGCATTTTTTGTGAAATACGACTAAAGGTAGTTAGTTAACTTCATATATTTTTTTAAAGATTAATTTGTCCTAAGCCAAAACCTATAAAGCGGCTGTATTTTTGGGTTCAATTTGCACTAACAAATAAAAAATTGGCTGCGAGAATCATGACGATATCTATCCATGAAAAGCTCCATACCTATTCGAATCGATTTGTTTTCCAACTTGCTTCTCGATCGATTCCCAATAAACATCTAAGTTTTTATGTATACGAAAAAAATAGTATTATTTCATTATTTTCTACAACATTAAATCCCAGTGTTGCACATAATGTGTGGAACTACAAAATTGTTGTTCCTCTTCATCTAATTCGAATTTCGTGTTTCTATAGACCTATGAGATGTTGTTCGATCCGAACGAAATAGATGTTCTGTGGTTCCCGAGGAAACCTATTACTCGTGTACGTTTCAAATTTACATCAAACAGCTTTGGAATCCCATTAATCTTCTACGAACTAGGGAATTAAGCCTAGCGAACTGTTCTATTCCCAACATTTAGTTCCCCGAACAGGTCATATATTTAGCTATGATTGCAGCGTTTTAATTATCCCTAAACCTTAACAGGAACAAATATCCCCTCAGCATATTACCTTGTGTTTATTTTCATTGAAAATTAGAATTGATAGGTTCTCCTGATTCAAATATAACAAGGTCTGGGAAAAAAAGATCAGTTGTGTCATACATATTTCTAAAAAATGTTGCATGATTTATGCGCATTTATCATTGTCATTTATATACAGTTGCATAAAAGATATGTATGTATATATATGTATATATATATATCGTTTGTAGAGATTGGTATCGTAAGAAAAGTATCGATATATCGTGATTTTCAAATGTGTCTAATTACTGTAAATGATTATTTTGAAATTAATTGGAATCAATGAACGTTTGCCTTATAAATGTCTTACTATGGAAGGATATGTATCTGGTCTTGGCTAGATAAGGAACATTATGTTCTTTATGGATAAGTTTATTGGTTACAAAGTAAGGAGCATTGAGGATTTTTCGAAGGATTTTGGATTGCAAGGATTGGATAAGAGAAGAATGGGATGTTTTAGTGGAGCCACAAAGCTCAACTCTGTACGGCCAAATAGGTCTAATCACAGTCATGTAAATGTCTTTTGTAATTAATTGGGAGCTTTGATCGTTTGTCTAGTAAATGTTGAAGTAGTCTGTAACGACGAGCTGTTTCTTGTTGTTTTAGTCTTGTATGTGGATTCCAAGTAAGACGTTTGTACAAGTGGAGTCCTAGGTAGCGGATCTGTACAACAGGGATTAGTGGAATATATAAACATATATCAAATATAAAAAAAAAAAAATTAAATGTTTTTACTGTTAAATCATAATTAGTTAAAACTAAAATGATCATGTTTTACTAAACATTTTATTTAACGAAATACATTTTTTACACTATAAATAAATTGAAAAATTTAAATTACTATCATTATATGCATGTATACCATAAATAGGGGAAATAGTAAATGTTATTTAAAAATAATTAACATCGAAATGATTTAGCAAAATCTGTGCGTTTGCGTGTAAATCCGGGTAATATTTACAACGACGCAACTAAATAAGAGGGAAATGCCATATCCGAATTTATTTCTTTTTCACCGTTTGTGGAAACGAACACTTAACCTTTAGTTTTGAAAAACTCTTTATTTCCGCCGAGGAAAACATTCCCTGAAATGAACTTAGACCAAGTGGTTGCTTTGAGATTTATTTATAGGAAATAAAATCAACATGAACTCCGTCGAGAACGTATAAAAAACTCACCACCTTCGATTCCCTTAAGAGGAAATATTATCTCTGATACATTATGCATTACGTTAGCACTCATCTGCCTAATATAATTTTTTTTTTAGTATCTGTCAAGTATTTCACAATTGGTTATGTACCGAACCCAAATCAGGTTTAGCAACGTGGGACCCAAATCCATTATACAGACTGCCTCTGGCTCTAGCATAAAAGGGTTGAAATTAAAAAAAATAAAAATAAATAAAACAAAAAATTAGGTGTTAATTAAAAATATAAAAAGTTTCATCGCTACAGAACTAATTGCAAAGAGCACTACAGCCACATAAAAACTGTTTTCAACTTTATATGTCTAACTCCTCTTAAATAAAGTTTTCAAGTAAAACAGAAAAAATCTAGTTATTTCTAGTTCATTCCAGTATCTTCTCTTCACCTAATTGGTGTTTTTTTTTCCTTTTTATTTATTTACTGATATATGCGTCTTTATATAATACATACATCAAGCGAATTTGTGGAAAAATTAGTCATTAACTACACACTAGTAGCCTTTCAATAAGAGTTCAACAGTAAAAAGTCTCTAGGCCATCTTCTTTTCAATGCGCCTAGTGGGATAATTAGGAATTAAGTGGGAAGCGACTGGGGATACTAGTGGATTCGAGTTGGTATGAGGCTTATTACTGAAGGATATGTAACTGTTTGGGCCAATTCAACAATATATTTAGGCATTTAGACAGCTGAGGATACGCTTGTGAAATATTAAGGGACATTCAGGGTTTAACAAAGGATTTTGGACTGTAAGGATTGGAAGGTTTAGTAAAGCACCAAAGCTCAACTCCATATTTCCGAATTCAGTGGAACCCCGTTATATCGACTTGTTTGGGACTTGGAGTGAGGTCGGTTCTATAAAAAAGTCGGATTAAACAGAGTCCGCCACACTGGTGAATGAGACTTACATATGTTAAAAATTAGAATAAAAAACGTCAATTTATTTAGTAGAAATGAAACAGGAAAACTAATTTTTTAGATGCATACATTATGCATTATGTATACAAAAAATATATAATGAAAACAAGAAACCCAAACATTTATGATGACTAATACATAATTGATTTGATTTCTTGGCAAAACCATAACCAAGCCGCTTCATCCATTACCTCCGTTGCAGTTTTTCTTAGTCTTTGTTTATTTTTTGGGTCATCTTAAAACGCACTAAAAGAAATTAATTGATCCCGATTTTTCTCCAGTCCTTCATAGAACTAACGCCTAGTCTTGTATATGGCTACCAAGTGAAACGTTTGACCAGAATAACTCCTAGGTAGTGGATCTGATGTCCCAGGTTCAAGGCTAAGGGGTAAAGGTTATTTGATAAGATTTGTTTGGATTCACCAAGTTCTCTTAAAAAAAAAAAAAAAAAAAAAAAAAAAAAAAAAAAAAAAAAAAAAAAAAAAAAAAAAAAAAAAAAAAAAAAAAAAAAAAAAAATTAAACTATATTTTCTGATACAGTAGATTAGTTTTTTTTTTTTTAAATTTTACTGCCCCCCCCCCCCCCCCTGATCAATAAATAAAATATTAAAAATCGCTTACTTTTCGAGGCTAGGGACATCCTAATCATGTCGGATAAAATTGTTAAATTTGTATATATAAATTTATATATTATAGCATAGCCGTTCTCTGTTCTCTTATTTGTTTTTTTTTCTTTATTTTTATTTTTCATTGTACATAATGTGTGAATGTAATCTTAAGCCATCTATATTACTTATTGCCCACATGTATGACATAGTATAACAATTACTCAATATAAGTTAAAAAAAAAAAAAAAAAAAAAATCTGAAAGATATAAGAATATAGAGAAAATTTATAAATATATATATATATATATATATATATATATATATATATATATATATATATATATATATATATATATATATATATATATATATATATATATATATATAAAACTGATTCCGATAGAAGAGAGATTCCGCCTCCATGTCCTATTATGAACCTATATTTTTTTCTCTTTCCTCTTTCTACGGAAACTAATTAACTTTCAATGAAAGGAAAAAGAGAAACCTCCAGAGAACCTTTAATTTACAATACGAATACAAAGAACGGATAAGTAGAAGAAACTTGATCTCCGTATCTAATTTTCTTATTCTCAGAATTCCTTATTTACTAAAAATGAAAGAAAAAATTATTCATAATTATTCACCATTTCTTATAAATACCCACTCTTCATAAAAACATATTTTATAAAAAAAAAAATTAAATGACTATTTTAATCTAAATAATCATCCTTAGGAGTCGAAAATTACAAGGAAAATAAATTTTAATAAATAATTTCTCTCAAGTAACGAGCATATGGATTTTTTGAGGAAAAATAAGAGGATTTAGTTTTTTGTTAAAATAAACTAAAGAAAAGTTCCGAATTCTATTATAAGCATTCCTGAACTTGGCATAAACAATTGTTATATAAAAAAAAATACAATATTTCTTCTAATAAACAAAAAAGTTAAAAAAACGTTTTAAAATTTTCATTTTTTACAATTTTAACTTTTAAATTTTCAATTTATACTTAATAAGACATATTGCCCCCTCTGGCTTTAATGACTGCTTCCACTAGTCTCGGCATACTTGTAAATAACGAAACAAGTGATAAACATGGGCTGAAGCAAATTTGAAAAAAATAACTAAAATTCCATTGTTTGTTATTCACAGGTAATGAATAAAAACCAAGTATGGATTAAGGTAAAAACCAGGAAAATATCGATTATTATGGGTTTTGCAATCCTTTTGACAGGGAGTTATTTTACGCAAAAGAATACTTAACATATTTGATAATGTCTTACACCTCTCGTGTGGTTTATATAATTATGTTGTCTACAAAGTTCAAAGCAATATTAAGCAACGATTTAGGTTTAGTAATTTTTGAATTAAAAGACGTAAAACGTAAATTTTTTGTGGAGTTGATGTTTGAATATAGATTCAATAGGAAAACAATGATCTGTCACTTATTTACAGAAACGACGTCAACTTAAATTGACGTTAAAAAAACTTAAAAAATATCACTTTTTCTGTTGTTTTTTTTGTGTTTTTTTTTTTAATTTTGCTGCTGTGAACAAAAACAGGTAAACAACCTACATAAAGGAAATAATTTACAGGCTTCTGTAATATATATATATATATATGGAAACAAATTTTACATGTAAGTTTATGTATTGTCATTAGTTTCGTTACAGGCCAGTAAATCCTCTTTAATTTAATTTATTCATCTTTTAAATCCTCATGTACCTTCTGAAGACAATTGGGTTTGCCTTTTAATCATTCAAAATGTTGTACTATTTTTTTTATCAATCCGCTTGGAGTCATTCTTTGTGCCCATAGAACATCAGTCTTCTTTTCCTAATTTCGTCAGTTATCATTTCTATATGTTTGTATACCTCTGTGTTATTTATCAATTTGGAAGTTTCTCCCACTGTTCTGTTTCTCTTATCTTCCCCGCAATCTTTCTTTTCTTTTTTCCTGATTTCATCATTTTCTTTTATTGTTAAATACACAGGCTAAATTTGATTTAAACAAATATATAGCCTAAATTTGATTTAAACAAATATACGAAATTACGAAATTATTAATTTAAAAAAAATATAAAAGAAACAGCAATGAAATGCAACTACCCTTATATTTTACATGGATGGTTGATGATTATTTTAGTTAGTTAATATTTATACAGAAGCCTATAAAATGTATCATGTAAATAACAGTTGTTTTATTTTTTTATTTTTTTGTTTATTAAATTTTGCTTATATAATAATTAAATTGCTTTCTGTATAAATTGAAAATACAAATTGGATAGATTAAGTTCGCTCATATTGACAAGGGTGAAATCTTAGTAAGTGAAAATTGGTTTTCAATAATCTTCTGTGCCTTTTTTAGCCCGCTTTTCCTCACTGATTTGATGAAATAAGCTGAAAACTTTTACTGTTCTGCACATAGTTGGAATTATTGCAGGAATGGAATGATGTTAATCTTCGTTGGAATGCAAGCGAATACGGTGGAGTTAAGGACCTAAGGATACCACCGCACAGGATATGGAAGCCGGATGTTCTCATGTACAACAGGTAAGATGTTATAATTTTTATTTAGGTACTTAAAATGTATTTTTCAAAGGCAGAAAGGACCAGCCAGAGCATCATGGATATTTATTGTGTTTATTAATAATAATAATTATTTATTGTCTTTGTATTTTAATTGACAGCGATAGGTATTCTATGAAGCGAGGAAACACTTCACTCTAATTTCTGTATATACTTAATGTTTTTATCTGCTTAAAAAAAAATGCATTTCTAACTAAGCAGTATTTAATCATAATTTGTTTTTAGAAAAAAAAATTAGACATACAGTCCTTTTTTTTCTCACCTTAAAATTTTTTTTTTAGTTAAAAAAAAAAATCACACCTATATTAAAATAAACAATGTTTTAGGTCAAATAACAAGTGGTTTGTATTAACTTATTTTATTAGAAACTATTTAATTTTTTTTTTCATTAATACTACTTTCATTTCCATACAGTTCAATTATTCATCTTATCAGCACGTAAAAATAAAATTTAATATCTATTAGTATCTTCTCACTTCAATGACTTCATAAAACAGCTTAGATATTGATTTCACCAGTTTTTTTTTAGTTTTATCTGCAGTTTGAAAAAAAAAAAAAAAAAAAAAATGCTGTTTACTTAGGGATTATTATACAAATAGTCATTAATTTAATTTTTACTCTTACTCAACGTTTAGCAATCCCTATATATGTATTTTAGTTCGTGTATAACATTAAATATATGTTTATAGAAAAGAAAAGGCTAAAATTGCAATACATAGAGGTGTAGTGCATGAAATTTGCTGTCACTAATAGTACGTAAATACAGTTTTTAAAATACCATCAAGAAAAAAAATATTATGAAATTTACATTTTTAAAACTTTTTATATACACATGTTACTTTATGCTGATGATTGTAACAGGTAATACGATATATTATAAAGACAAAATGGATAACACTGATTTAGAAACACGTTACTTAAAAGCTGATAAAAAAAAAAAAAAAATGAACATTGATCAGCGCATTTCTAGATTTCGACATCGTTTTGGCTATCAAAATAAATTATTTAAGGATATTATCACATTTATGATATTATAATATAAAGGGGTGGTTTGTTTATCACTAGAGCGAACGAAGCGAGTACGGATCGATAGTTACACCATTTTAAATATTTTTTTAAAATACAATCATTTTGCTGTTATTGAATATTAAATATCATTATAGTTTAAAGCTGATTTTAGGTATATTTTTTAAATCAAAATTATGATCTTTGATGGATGGGAAAGGAGCTGCAAATATCAGAATAATATAATTTTTTTTTATAAAACAAATTTTACTATATTTAATTTTTTTTTTGGGGGGGGGATGTGTATGTAGAATTGAAGTATTGGGTTCAAAGCATTTGTATTTGATTCAATTTCACCATGAAATAGTTAAGTAGTTTTCTATTAAATTAAAACGGAAATTGGTCCAAAAGGGATATTTAATTTTAATGTTTTTTTAATCAAAATAAAATTAAAAAAAAAAAACTTATTTTAAAATTTATTGATTACTACTGATTCCGTTACTTTTTAAGATTAAAAAAAATTTCGAACGACGTAGAAAAATAAATTTTAAGTATATAAAAGTCCTTTGGTACGAAAAAATGAATGAAATAAACAATCGTTTTAAAATATATTTTATGGACCTGAATAAACAAAATAAAAATAGGGAATGTATCAAATTTTACTGAACAACAATAATAATTTAAATTACATAACAAATAATTCATTGTTAATGAATAAATGATTTTTTTTTTCATCTGTAACCTTATCTGTTATGATATGTAATAAATTCATATTTATAATACTGAATTTCACTGCATTACGTTCTGTTTTAATTTTTATATAGTGAGATATATATTCATATATTATTTCACAATCAATATATAAAAGAGTTTTCAATATTAGCCCAAAGTTCTTATCTCTTTGTTGAAGAAGAAGAACAAGAAACAACAGGGATTTTATAAAGTTGAAACAGCCCGACAAGCAACTCTCCCGTTCCAACTAAAGAGAGGTATTACTTGGTATCTACATGAAAGGTTTTTCTATATACTCAGGGATTTTAATATAAAACTGACTTTCCACTCAGTACACAACTTTGCAATGATTTATAAGATAACCCTATGTGAAGATTCAAATTTTCATGAAAAACGATTGATCTCTGTATACTTTAGGTAAACAGAATAAAATAAAAGTTTTTAAAAATAAAAACATCTTTACTTCGAAAACTATGTTATATGAGATAAATCCCGAATATAGTGACAATATTCAATTTATTGCTATTTAATTTAAAATTCAATTTTAACCAAAATTTATGAACAGTTATTAGCAATAATAATTTCAGAATTTTTCAAACATATCATATGAAAATATATAAAAATTTATTTTAAAAAGTTATAATATATTACTAATTTAATAAAAGGGGGGTAACCAGCTTGTAAGCACACATAATACAAGCAAAATATACAATAGGAGAACCAAATATAAAAGCAAATATACAAATTAAATAAGTTTAAAGATTTCATGTTTTAACAGAAAAAAAAAAAATCGTAAGAAAAAAAATTATTTCTGAAAACATGACAAAGCTCAAGTTTTATTGTTTAATTTCGACTAAATTGTTATTAACTGTTATTAATACACTAATATCTTATAAATTAAACATTAATTTGTATAAGGATATATATACATTATATACTTACTGATTACAAAATCCCTTCCGATCTTTACTTCCTCTACCTGATTAATACAGTTTTTTTTACTACATATTACATATTAACGTATAACTATCAGGTAAACAAATAGATTAGAATCGATATTTCCTTCTTTTTTTTTCCTTTTTTTTACAAAAAATAAAATAGTAAGAATAAAGATGCTAGTGAACTTTAAATTTTTACGTGGTTTTCAGTCCACTTCTAGTTCACAGAACAAGAATTAGAAAAAATAATCATGTTGCTGGCCTTAAATATTTTTTATATACTTAAAAATTCTTTCATTTTTTTTTTTCATAGTCGTCACTAATAACTATAGTTTTTAGTCGATTCGAATAGATGAAAAATAAGTAGAACCCCTCCAATAAAATGTAGGGATATTCAATCTAAATAAATTGACATACATATATTTATTGTTAATAAACCCTACTCTAAAAAAGCAGAATAACTATTAAATAAAAAATTAACTAATCCCAAAAATTAATAATATAAAAAATCAATATTTATATAAGCTGAAAATGAATTTAGAGAATAACTTCACCAATAATGCCACAAATTATTATTCTTAACTTAAACTATCATAAATCCCACTTGACCTCTTTATGAAATAAGCTGACCAAAAACCTTAATTGTATATCCGTAATATATGGGACATGTAGAAAATTGAAATAAACGATTTTTTTTTTAAAATTATTTCCTGTCCAGAAATCTGTAGGTGCGAAATAGACCTTAATGGCAGATTTCACATGTGCTTTTTAAATATTTATCATTTAAATTTCCTGACCGATTATCTCAATTAGACATCTTTGATTTTCATGTTACCATTCGAAAAACGAAAAAAAAAAGTCATCTTAGCGTTATTAAAAATAAATAAATTTTGAAATTGAAATCGTAGAAAAAAAGATTTTGTTAAAAAAAAAAGTGGTTTGTGCACAGTTATTTTAACATTATTAACATATTTGACAATAAGTTATTAAAATTTAAAGAAAAAAAAAGAAGTAATATAATCAAAATTATGATGTATAAAATAAGTAAATTAGATATGTAGTGCGATAAAAGTAAATTATAAATTAATAATTTTCAAATTGTTTATATTTAAAAACTAGAAATGAGGTTTCTATTTTTTTTTTAAAAAGTACTTAAACCCCTTCTTGTGCTTTTCTATGAAAACAATTTTTTAGGTTTAAAATGTCTTCAAAAAATTAATATTTATAAAGAGGGGGAGTCAAATATTAAAAATTGTAATTATCCATACATCATAGAGCAGCAAACAACCTTCAAAACAGTGAACCGACTTCCAAATTATATAGGAACCGAACAAATATGCGTAGAAACTTTAGCTTCAATGGTAGCCATGTTGATCTTCAGAATTCCATACAGTTTCCCCATTGTTCCGCAATACCCACCTCCTTACCGTTAAAACATCCCGACGTAGCGAAATTGTTTTATTGTTGTCTTAAACAAAAAGGCTGTTTTATAATATAATAGGGAAACCATGGCCTAATTTCGTGGAAGATTTGCTATTTTCCGCCCTGGCGAACTTAGGCGTGTGCGCGGAAGACATCAATCTCATATTATATGGACCGAGGAAAACTAACTCGTGGGGTTTAATCAAATATGTAAGAGCGGCAGTAAAAATAAATAAACATACAATGGTAATAAAAATAAATTATTTTACATAGTTGTTACGAAAATAAACACAACCCTTTATTCAAACTTTTATAGTTTATCCTTTAAGGAATGTTTTTGTTCCTGGTATTTATGTCAATGTTCACCTTAAATAATCCTATAATTTCTTGTGATTTGAGTTGGCTTTATAAAGTGATTAGAATATTTAAAACTCACGTTTAAGAAATTCTAATAACTAGAATTAAAAATACCTAATCCCAAATTATTAAGCCACGGAAGAAATTTGAACCATAGAAGGAGAGTTAATTATTTTTCGAAAAGCCACACATTGGGTTGATGGGACTTCGAAAGCGTTTTGTATTTTGCGTTCGTTTTTGATGGTCGGGAACCTCAAACCTTTACGATGAAAAGCTAGTAACACAAAAAAAAAAAAAAATGAAAGGGTCACTAAAGGATTAGTATTAATCATTTGAAATACACTTGATGGTATAGATGGATCAATACAATTAGGATTGATGAATTAATTGCCATTTCTATTGGGATTACTTTATTAGAAAACTAGTTTTGAATGCTTAACATTTATCTTCAGTTCTAAAAATACATACAAAATTTTCATTACATCAGCATTATATTACAGGAATGACATATACTATAGTTTTCAGAAATGTAAGACAAGAGATCAAATATTGGCACTCACCTGAGGAGATCTAACATACATCTGAAATATATCCATAGTGGAAAGGGAAAGGGCCAGATAGGTTAAATTCTTAGGGGTTTTACCTTAGGATTTCCCAGTTCCTATTGGAAATAAATTTCAAATGGGGCTTTTGAAAGTGTTTATCTGGTCATTTAAACAAAAATCTGGAACGGTTTTAAACGATTTTATTATTTCCAATAATTCATATATGAATCATTTATTATTTATATTTAAATTAATTAAACCCCAAAATATTTAACCTAATTGCTTAGATCTGCTCATGTGAGTACCAACATTTGATTTCTTTGTCTTAAATTTCTGAAAACTTTAGTATATATAATCCATGTAACATAGTGCTAATGTGTCGAAATTTTTGTACGCTTTAAAATTGAAGATGAATCAGTATTAATTTGATTACCCTCTCATTATTTTTTTACTTTTAGATTAAAAAATAATTTTAGTGTTATTTCTTCTTCTTGTTAATTATAAACCTCAATTCTCTAATAATTAATGCTATAAGAATTTTTTTTTGTTTTCCTTGAATTTATGCTAATGTTTACTTTAACTGTTACTTTTATCCTTTCTGACTTAAATTGCCTCTATGTTACCTAAGCGAAAAAAAAATTGTGCCATAGAAGGAGAATCAGCTTTCCATCGAAAAACTGCCACACTGTGGTTCTAAGGCGTTTTGCATTTTGAGCTTATTCCTGATGGTACCGGATTGGGCTCAAACCTTTACTGCTAATAGCGTAACTTTAGTGTCTAGGCAGTTTTGAGACGTTTTCGTTAAACAGAGGAAAACTATCGGAACTGCTAGGAATAAACGTTATGTCTCATCCTGCTTACAGTCCAGATCTTGCACCTTCAGATTATGTTTTGTTTCGATGAATGACTCATTTTTTAAATTACCGTATCATTGGTAATTAAGACATCAAAATTGTATGAGAAGAGTTCTTTGCCTCAAAAAAAATTAAGAAGAAGAAAAGAAAAATGAACTTTCTGGGACAACTTGTCCCCTAATAACAAATGAGTACTATACATGTAACAATCGTCTGGCTATAATAATTAATTATAATAAATGATAATAATAAATAAAAATAAAAATTGATAAATAATTAAATTATGAGTTACAAAATAAATGATGAAATCTTGTAAAAGGATACATCTTATGTGTACTATTATAATGTATATAACATAAATATTCATGTTTTACATTTGCTCGGAAAATTGAAGATACAGGAGGTAAAGAAATAAATGGTGTTTAAAGGAAGTAAGAGGGGATATGGGCAATGAATTCTATAAAGAGGAAGCGCGTATAGTAAAGGATTTTTCGAAGGATGCAGTTCGATGTGTAGGAGTGTACAGGTTGATGGGTTGGGTTCTAGTATTTAAGAGGTGGATGGAGCTGCGCAGGGTAAAGAGGTCATGATATATAGGTGGGTTTTTTGGTTTTCAACGATCGAAATATGAGTACACCTAGGAAGTATTGACGTCGGAAACTGGGTTAAAGCCAACCATTTCAGAATACCTGTGAGATATGTAAGAACGTCTAGAAATCCCAAAAATAAATCTAATAAAACAGTTCATTAATCTAATTACTAATAATAAGACTTTATGTTTAAGAATAATAATCAATAATGTTTACAATACGTAATCTGAAATGAAGGTGTACTTAAGCACCGGAACTTGTGGAAACACCTAGTGATAATGATAATATCAAAACTGTATTTCATATTGTTGTATACAGCACGAAGAAACCATATAATAAATAATAGATTTAAATAATTCCCAAAAGAAATGGTCCTTTTTTTTAATATAAATACATTCACAATATCATGTATTTAAATACAATTGATTCAGTCACTTTGTGAGAAAAAAAATCCCGTTAACAACAGTAAAACATTGTTACAGAAAAAAAAAAAATGTAAATAATTACATAGCACCGGATCCCAGACCGAGGTACGAATCTGGCCAATAGGTAGTAATTTATTTTCTGGGCTATCAGCCGCAGATCGGCTTTGCGGTAGGGTTGCCCACCTGGTCTACACCCGCTCCTATTAAATGGGAACCTGACCCTTCAATGGATTGTGAAAAAAAAAGAAAAAAAAGAAATAACAACAGCTGCTCAACATCAGAACATCGTATTTAAGGAGTAACCATGCTCTGGTTTCAAGATCCGCCATGCATAACTCTATGCAGTAATTTTTTTTATGTTTTATTTCAAAAATAAAAATTATTATAAAAAATAAATAAAACATAAAGTGTTCACTTATATCTCTAAGCGCCTGATCTTTCTAAGTAATTTTTAAATATTAATGATGTACAATGCGTTATAAAACAATAAAGATGGAATGATTTGTCATTTTTTGTCCTGTTTTTTTCTTCACATTCTGTAAACCGTCATTTTCGGTAATCTGGCACCGCTATAGTGTGCCATATTATTGATATTGTACAGTTTATATTTACAATTATGTTAAATTTATTGTATATCCGGTGAATGTACCACATACTGCAAAAAGAGATCCCAGTATATAGGTACACTTTATGTAAATTCAGTTTGCTTAGGTCACGATAGGAAACATGTCGGTAATTGCAAATGACGATTTATTCTTTTCGGACGTTTATTTTCATTGAGATTGAAAGTACTTACTTCAATGTTCTTTATTAATTGAATTCATGGGATTTAAATTGATAAGGATCGTCAGGGGTTTAAAAACTATATTCGAGTATTTCAGTGCGAGTTTGATGTTTAGGAGAAAAAAACAAAACAAATTAAAACCCTGTTAACTTCAATTAACCTTTTATTGAATACGAAAACTTGGAGACACATGGCTTAAAAAAAAAGATGGTAATCTCCTCGAATGTGGCAACTTCCAAATTTATTCATATTTGTACTCGTATACATATTTTTATAAGGATGATCAGAGTACATTAAATATGCAATTTTATCAATCCAAGTCGTCTTTAACAATAAAAAAAATTTAATAATGAAAATCCAATCAACAATCAACTTCCTTAAAACTAAAACTACCGGCATTTCATGTATACTTTTTTCTATTACGGTTTCGCGGTAAAAAAAAACAACGATAAGAGAAGAGTAGGTATTAAAAAAATACTTTTGATATGTTTTTTAATAAAATTAGTAAAGTAAAAAAGCAAAGTAATGAATGTTATTTCCAAGAACTTGTGCCAAAAATTCCGAAATGGGTCACTTGACCCGTCATGGTAGTTTTAGTGTTTAAGAACCTTTAAGCGACTAAAATATCTGATGTCATCTAAATTATTGATAAATAATTAAACTAAATTTATGCATCATATTATCATTCTTTCACTTTAACTGTTTATAAAATCTTAGAACAAGGAGTACTAATCATGTTATCACAAAGCCCAAACCAAGGTGGAATACACAAACTGCTTTCTTGCTAGCTAACCAACTTGGAAACCTGCCATTTAATTACACTAGCGCCAATTCCCTTGTCATTAGTAATTTTGGAGTTATTACCATTTGATCAGCTTAGCGAGGGATAGCGAATCAGTTCAATTTAGAATTAGTTAAAAGCTCTGACAAAAATATAAAATAAAATAATAAAAATATAAAAAGAATGAAATGTAGTGGCAATATCAAGATTCTCGAAATACACCATAGAGAAATTGCAATTAAAAAAAAAAAAAGATATATGTATATATATTTAAGTATGATATCCCAAACCATACAAAATAGGCTTTTAATAGAAGAAGATATCCTATTTGAATTTATTTTACTACAATTATACAAAATTCCTTGCAAATATTTATGCTTTATTTCAGTTTACATATGTTAATATATGTAAGATAGTAACATGCCAAGGCCACTCCTTGCCTCAAATCCTTCAGACATTTCTCTATTTACTCGGACTACACGCTGTATAGCGATCATAGGTAATCTAATTAGACAAACTAGCTTACCGGAAATATCTAGTTTAACGAGGGCCTCATAGAGTGCTTTTCTATTTGATGAAGTCATAGGCTGATTTTAAATCTATGCTTAGATGGTGAGTTTTCAGCATGTGTTCTCTTCTACACTCAAGCAACATGCGAAATGTGAATATTAGTAGTTGATTTCCTGCATTGAAATCCACACTGATATGGCCCTATAATTCCCTCAGATATGGGTGAAAGACGGTTACATTGGAACGAGCCTTATATGCAAATGGGAGCAGCGCTGTTCCACGGAAGTCGTAACATATGATTGGGTCTCCCTTCTTACATATGGGACTTATCAATGTTTTATTCCAGGAGAATGGGAACTTCTCATCAGTCCATATTGTAATAATAATTTCATGGATAGTTTTAATAACTTAGCCACCACAGTTCATGATAAGTTCGGCAGGTGGCGAAAAGTAGGGTTTTTTTTTTTTTTAATTACAAAACTGCATAAAATCTGTTTAAATGTTCTCAGTAACGGATCGAGTCCACTGCCGAACCATCGAACAAAAGTGCAACAGTTTTTCAAAAGACATCTGAATCTTCTATTTACATTTCTTCGGCAGCTTTTTGACAATTTTTTTCCTGTTAGGTATCCATACCAACACGTCACAAGAAATTGAAGGATTTGCCAATGTAAACATTGACATAAATGGTTGGACAGTAACATTCTTAAAGAATTAACTATTACAGTTGGAATGAAGGGCTGTGTTCACACCCATAGGTTTTTGTAAAAACATAATCAGTATTAATCCTTTGCTACATGTTTTTTTTTATTTTTAGATGAAATAAAAAAAGTAACAGCAAGATTACTTCTTCGGCTACAGATCATGAAATAAATTTAAAATACCTGTTAAATGTTTAACCGGAAATAATGAATTTATAGGACCACAGTATTGCCAATCAAACACGTCATACATGCCGGCACTTAAATCATTGATTGGACGCTATTTCCGCCATTCCATTGAAATTGAAACCAGTTGTAAACAAGGCAATGATATTTTTACTCAAAACGATTGATTTTAAATAAGGATTTTGACCAAAATATCTCTAAGTGAATAATGTAAATAAAAAAAAAAACTATGAACAAGATTCTAGAAATACTTTCATACCTGACAAAAATTACAATTTCAGAGCTGAGACCACCGAAAAGAAAATACTCTCTCTATATATATATATCTATATATATATATATATATATATATATATATATATATATATGTTATATATATATATATATATATATATATATATATATATATATATATATATATATAACACTAGACATTATTCTCCTAATATTAATTTATTAATTATTTTTATTCTACATGTTTTGAAAATAACATTTTGCGTCTTCAGGAACGATATCTCTAGTCTCTAGACAATAAAGTATTTTCCTATTATACTTTGAAACGATATCAATATAAATACAGAAATACATTCTCGTCATCATCACCATTCCAGCATGCTCATTTTAACAATCTTTTTAAAATCTCTTTGTTTGTGATAGACAAGAAAAAAAAATACATCGCCTGATATACGTGAAGTAACGATGATTTTGAGGTTCATTACCAACCATTGATTTAAATTAACCTTAGATTTGTATATAGAAAAAATATGAAGTTCGGAACCTGATTTTTTTTCTTTAATGTAAATATTTGTGTTTAAATCTGTACAAGTAATTCCTAGAAAAAGTAGCGATGTTCAAAGAATTAATTTAAACCATTAAGTAATTCTTGACAATATTTAATAATTTTACAAAGCTATTAATTAAAATAATAAAACAAATTAACTCGGAATTAGGCATTTTATTTTTTCACATTACGATATCGAATATTTGTTAATAAAGCTCGGATCATTTTTTTTTTATTATTATTTTTTTTTAGAATCTGGATTTTAATTATAGATGACTGTAATTTATGATGTTTCTCAGAAATTACCAATTAATTTCGATAAAATTAGAAATGCGTTTGTGAAATTTTAACAAACGTTTGGTAGAGCTTTAATTTCGAACATGGCCCTGTTTGTAACGTGTGTATTGATATATATATATATATATATATATATATATATATATATATTTATATTTTTTTTTTTTATTACTGAGATGGTGGGAAAACCTGAAATATATTGATTGGAAAATATAGTGGGACGTGCATATGATAAATTATTTATTTTATTTTTTATTTTGCTTTTATGCTTCAAACCTATAAAAAGTTTATTAGAAAACCAATTTACTTATCTCACTGCATTTGCATTATATGCTTACTATTCAATCATTTAACGTCTATAAATCTAAAATTGAAGATTTTTCAATAAATAATATTTTTTTTTTTTTTTTTAGAATCTTTTTGATTAATTGAACTATATAAAATGCAGCTGACCTATTTGAAGCTTACAAAGATCAGATCTAGAACTGCGTTATAACCGAAAACAGGATAAAACGAAATTAATGCTGTATAACTTAATATAATAATATGAAGCGTATAATTCCATCTTTGAAAATTTTTAGCAGCTGGTCGATAAAGTTAAACTTCAGAGAGATTTAACTAATTTTGGGAGAAAACCTCTCACCTAAACTATAATTTGGACTTGGATACTTTTGTAATTCTACGCCTTGTATAGAGAGAATATAGCAAGTCCATTTAGCCAACAGACATTTCCTGTATTTACCAAACTAGATTTTTTTTTTTAATTATGAATTTTTTTCCATTTCAATTTTTTTAATAACGAATCCATCATCAGTTATAAAAAAAAATCAAAAGTTCAAACTATCAAAACATTTTATAATTTTAAAAATGTAAGACCAGAAATCAAACATGTTTTGTTACTTATAAAAACAGGCTAAGCAGAAGGGCTTCTTGAGGATATGAAACCCTAGAGTAAACAAATGTAATAGAAAGAAAAGGGGTGGGGGATTCCTTAAATTTTTTCTATGCCTTATCGGTTTCTACTAAAAAAAATTATTAAAATGAGACAGTTGGAAAAATTTATCTGATCTCAAAAGTCTAAAAATACACCTTGAAAATATAAATTAATATAACGTATTGCTGGTTTGTTTCTGACCTGGACAGCGAAATCCATAAAGTAAGGGTAGCCCGGGGCACTCATTAGGCGAGAGGAGAATTAGGAACGTGGCTTTATGAAACTGTATCCGAGCTAACTATGAAAGTGATATCGCGTCTTCAACATCACTCACTTCCTCTATACACGTCAAAAGCGTCGGCTATAATGTTCCCAACAGAAACGGAACAAACATGAATGTACGATATAATCGTAACAAAATAATAGAAATATATATTTCGATAAACATGAAATATTAAAATATATATCTCTAGGTAAGAATAAGGACAAAATAATGGGTAATAAAATATTCTATTGTAGAATATTCTAGTACAATTTAATGATGAAATCTTTTTCTTGATATAAATGGTTATAATAAAGCAACAATAACTTATAACAATATAAAATACATTTTATTAATAAATTACAACTGAAAACTTTTTTTTTTCTTTTCCCTTCCATTATTTCAAGTTGTATTATTCTAAAAATATTTTATGTATTATTATAAAAATAGTGTGTATACATATTTATTTAAATTTGCGTTATGTCGAGATATATATGCATGAGAACGCGTAGAAATATATGCACCCATTGTAGGGTGCCTATTACCATTACTGCAATTTGGATAAACTGAAAAAACTTTTCCCCTAAATAAGACATAATATTTTGAAATTAACAAAATACAATTATAAACAAAAAATTTCAAATATTGTTTTGTTTTTCATAGCCGGAAAAGTACAAATAAAAATCAAGGTTGATAGTTTAGGTCGAATTACAATATTATAAGCATATAAACAATAACTAAAAACGGGCAAATTCGGCTGTATTCGGATAATAATGCAACGTATTTCTCTCATTAAATACCCAAGTCTATTTTGAAGAAAGTGAAGTCTATTTTTTGGAAGAATTTGGAGGTTTTCATCACGCAATAACTTGAAAGTTTTTCTTAGTTCTAACAGACTTTTACGAACTAGAAAGTAATTGTTTATTTGATATTATGAAATATAATTAGCAGACAATTAAAAAAGTTACAGGCACAATCAAAATCACTAGATACGATTTCGTGCATTTTTATCTCAAACACAGCATTTTCGCTACGTATTTCTTAAAAATTTCAACGTTTTCTTATTCCTAAGATGTTAGAAGATAGTGCAAAGTGGTCGGGGAAAAAAAAAAAAGATTTATTTTTCGAACATTTCTGGGAATTCAGGCCATTTGCCACACTGTTCGACGTTTAGTGCTACATTTTAGATAATTTTTAAAACTATTAAAACAGGATATGTCTATTTATCGTCCTTTAACTAATATGAGAGGGATTTTAACACACCAGCATTTTTTTTTAATTCTCTGATTCTCGATTAAAACAGTCTAATCGAGAATCTAACAAATTATACCAAAAATTATAGCCATATTTTAATACCATTATTAATTAAACCATATCATAAGCTTTAGAGAGGTATAATTATTCATATTAATAAAAAATTCATATGCATTACGAACGTTAATAATAAAAAAAACATTACTTTAGTACCTAAATGTTTAAATATGTAATTATTTTAACAGTTATAGCTATTTCATTCTTATTTCATTTATGACTATCATATTTTTATTTTACCATAGAATGCTCAATAAATATTGAAAATGTTATTCAAGTGTAGAAACATGTAGTTTTTCAAACAATAATCTATTTTATACAGCTTGGCATATTACAAATTATAATGTTTTACAAGTAAATGTTTCCCAAAATATCTTAATAGGATGTCAAGACTAGGAAAAAGCACTCGATTCAGTCGAGTATTGTTGTTTTTGCGAAATATCGATTGTAAAATGGTGAATTATTCGATTTGGGAACAATCGAAATTTAGCAAGGGTGATGTTCGATATTGACTTGGAACCTCTCCTTAAAGGAAAAAAGTAAATAAATAAATAAAAATAAAAAAACAAGAGAGGTATAGAATTCGAATGGATCCTTTTTCTTTATTAGAATGTCTTTTTTTTTTTTTTTTTTTTATAATAATAAAGTTTTTCTCTTGTTCAAAACTCACTGTTTAGAAATGCTTGAACAATTTCGAATCTATAATAGCACTATAACACTTTTAGGTGAAATGTACATTCCTATTTTTATCCTCCTTCCCTAAATATATATTTGTATAATAAACTGGAACCCTTAAAAAAATTATTAGAGGTAATCCTCTGAGGGATTTGATCAAGTGTTTTAGAGCCGTGTTAATTTGTGTCAGCTTATTTAATATTTTTTTCATAAAAAATTAATTGCAAAATTCTATTAGAAGCAATATATTTAATTTAATAAAAATAAATAAATTAATTCTCATTCTTTTATTTTTTTTAATTTAATTACTAGCATGATAATGTAATCATGCAAAATTGAATTCACAGTCTATACGTGTTAACTGATGTAGAGCATTGGAATTTTTTTTTTTTTATACCAAAAAAAACGAAAATGTTAAATATTTGCACTCTATGTTTATTAAATGAGTTAAATATATTATAATAAGTAAGTTGTGTATAAAAACATTCATTCACATGCTAGTATTGAATAAGTCGAAATAGTGCATTTTTCAAAAGAGCATTTTTGATAAGGGTTCTCTAAATCCTGTAATTTTTGCTAAAAAGATACTTTAAGGTTTTAGTAAAATGACAACTTGACCTATGTACACAATATATAGTTTTTTCTAAATGCCAATTATAAAACATAATAAATTAACTTAAATAAAAACTCTGAAGAAATTTCTTAAAAAATCAGTATTTTGGAAGCTAGTCTGTCGGGTTCTAATTGATAAATATCATAAACCTCTTTTTATTTGTAGTAATACTTGCACTTTACAAATATATAAATGAGTTGTATAACAAACATATGTATATATATAAAACTCGTTTAAAGAATTTCCACTAGTGAATTAGTAATTTCAGATGGTATAACACTAAACCACTGAGAATTTACAGTGTTGCTGTTATGTCAGTTGTTCTATTTTTCTTTTTTGAAATAATATATTACGTATAAATTGTTAATATTATGCATTAAATATCTATGCTTTAAAGCACTAGCATCTATTTACCTTATCTAGACGCTTTTAATTGGACTGTTTTTTCTTACTTGATTACTATTTATTTAAATTTCCTTTCATTCACTTTTTTTTAATTTGAATAAATGAAATTGCTTCATAAAGTTTCAAGAAAAATATAAGGCATTACTATGTCAAAAAAACAGATACTCTTTTTATGATATCAATAATTTTAATTTAAATAAAATTTTTAAAAATATCTCTCTCTCTCTCTCTCTCTCTCTCTCTCTCTCTCTCTCTCTCTCTCTCTCTCTCTCTCTCTCTCTCTCTCTCTCTCTCTCTCTCTCTCTCTCTCTCTCTCTCTCTCTCTCTCTCTCTCTCTCTCTCTCTCTCTCTCTCTCTCTCTCTCTCTCTCTCTCTCTCTCTCTCTCTCTCTCTCTCTCTCTCTCTCTCTCTCTCTCTCTCTCTCTCTCTCTCTCTCTCTCTCTCTCTCTCTCTCTCTCTCTCTCTCTCTCTCTCTCTCTCTCTCTCTCTCTCTTCCCCCCTATTTTTCCAATATATGTATATTTTAATTACAAGAACACGTGTAATCTAAAACGATTATTTTGAAAAACAACAAGCATGGCATAGAGTTACATTATTTATTTTAATTATTGTTTGACTAACAACTGTAACTAAATATTAAATAAATTGCCGTACCAGTCGCAGTATTTTCACCGGTATTAATTCCTTCTGTAATAACCATATAATTGGATCATACGGATTTCATATTTGTTATTAGTTAGGACTTGTCTCTTCCAAAAATATTTAGTTTCGAATTGAATTGTATTTATATACAATACTTAATTCATAAAAATATTTTTTAGTTCGAATTAAAATTACATTGGTAAAAGGTGAATAGAAGTAATTTTAGAAGTATATGATAATTTGTTTTTTATAATTTCATTTTTATATAAATGATATATATCCCATATTGTTAAAGACGGATTCTTATTGTATTTTATTTGCACTTTAGGGGCATGAATCAGTAGCCCGCTTTGACACTCATTGTCTCAATCCCTAGCTCATGTGGTAGAAATGATGCCATTCCTGCTTTTAGCTTTTAGTTGTCAACTCCTCTCCCATCTTATAACCAATTTATTTCATAAATCGCACTGTGATAAAATTTGAAATATATAAGTTTTTATATAACTGATTCAGTTCCTTATTTTTCCTCATATACAGTATAGATGTTTTCTGTTAATTTAACTGACTTTGATTTTCTCCGATAGATTCTTGTGTCCTATTAACGAAAATAACTACCATTCTACAATTTCTACAAAAATTGTGCGTTGATTTCTAAGATGTTTCTCGCCCTAAAACTCTAATTTCACTTAGCGTGAATCTTTTGCATTCGCAAGTCATCATAATTCTATTGCAATTCTTCAAATGCGTTAGCTTGGACCTTTGAGGAGCTTAAAATGCAAACGCTCTGGTATTTCAATATGCTTCATGAGCTATAAGATCATGGTTCTAATTAGAAAAAGGTACTTAAATATAGTCTGTCAACTCTCTTAGAATCTCGATTGTTTTTTTTTTTATCGATACCTGAGCAATTATCTATTAGAGTTACTTAATTTAACACTTTTCCAGAAAAAAGGAACTACAGTTCCGCTCAACTTTGGTCACAATATATGAAGTCACTTGCTAGATGAGGACTGCGCAGTGTTGTACTTTTTTGAAGAACCTTATAATCAAGTTGGCTGCCCTTCAGGGTGGAAGAAACGCAATGAGCTCAACTGTTCGACGATATTCTTGGACTAGTCTTGCTGTACATGGTTGTCTTAGCGATTCAGTTATTTTTGCAACAATTTTTTGCTCGTTATTCCTTGTGTCTCAGAACTGTAATCTTCTTATTTGTATAGATCAAGTTGTTTTCTAAAGAAAATAACTTAAAAATAGTCGAAACGTTCAGTTCCAAGTTCCTTGTGCCAGGTTTACAGTACTAAAAAATCCAATTTTTTTTCTGTTTAGACGCTTTCAATATTTCAGATAAAACTCTTACGTCATTTTAACTTTTCTGTAAACAATAGCTATGTTTTAAATTCTTTATTTCCTTTATGAAGTAAATTCCAAAATTTAAGAATTAACAATATACAACGGTATATTCTACAGTAGGCGTGATCTACATTACTGGAGTAAGAGCTTCTCATTAGCCACAAGTAAAAATGATAAAATAATTGAGAACTTACATTAAATTAAAAAATTAATGGCAAAATATGAATTAATTTTAAATATTACTCGATAACTTTGGAGAGGTAGTAGTTTATCCAGACTTATTTCATGACAGACTGATTTTTAGTCTTTTATAATCCAACTTGAGAAACAATTCTGACGGATAATTAATAATTCCATACACGTTTGTGTTTTTTTTTTTTTTGTTATTATATGTTTAGAGGGGAGAGAAAATAGGGGATCTCTAAGACATCTTACAAACGCGTTTAATATTGACTCACTCCAGGTATACGCTCTTACAAAATCTGAGAAATATTAAGTTTAAGCAGAATAAGTATGAAGAGTCCTTGCTGACTAAGAAACACAATTCTTCAATTAAGTACCATCTTGTCAAATACTACCGCCAAAAATATATTGATATGCATTACAAAACAAGGTAATATAGTACTAATTATTTTTGAATTAACGATTCAACGTAATTGGTTGAATGTTATTGAGAAAACGTATTTTTTTTAAGGTAGGGAAGTAATGGGAAAATAATAAAAAAAAACAAGAAAATATTGCTAAAGAAAGGTATATAAAAGAAAGGAAGGGCCTATAGTGGTTTTTCATTCAAAAATCCCCTTCAATCTCCTTTCGTTCCACTTAAGAAATAAAATTTGAAAACATCTCTATTCAGCTCTTTATATAATCCATCAAGAGTTTTCCTTTTTACATACCCATTGTCTATGTCAAGGCATTGTTCGACAAGAGGCAGGATTTATGTAGTACAAATATAAATTTATTTAAATATAAAATACCGGCACTACTAGAAATTTTATTCTTAACCAGCTCATTTCTGTACAATATAAGAGTAATGTCGATTTTTAAATAAACATTAGATGTCGCATGGTATGGATTAGTTTTACTTCCAAATGTGTTGTTTTACAAATCCATTTTTGATATTGAAGATACAATGTCTACTATAATTATATGAATTAAGTATGGCTTTTTTATAATAAATAATTTATTTTATTTAATAAAAATGACATGCAGTCTCACTTAAAAGGCAATAAGTAATATGATTGACAATAAACCCATTCGTACAATATGTAAAATTAAAAGAGATCAAAATGAATAAAATAAAAAGTCTCTAAATACACAATAAACAACATAAAATATAACAAATAATGATTTAAAATAAATTAGAGTAATAATGGTATAAGGAATAGAACATATAGAAGCATCCCGGGGAAACCCAAAGCAAGCTGTTACCACACTTATAAGAGAGCAAACCCTAAAATGCGGCTGTGAGCGATACTATTAATACAATATATAATTCATATGATCGAAAAACGAAAATCATTCATACATCTTGCCTCCGTTTTACCCAAATCCCTCAAAATGACATCGAGTGTCTGAACCAAGAATCCGAAGTATTTCGGCGATCCGCAATGGAATTTGCATTGCAATACCACAGAAGAGATAATCACAGACGACCATGATGACTGAAAGCTCTATTGCATAATTTATTTAAGGTCATAGGAAGAGTGTCATTTATATGTTAACCCAAGGTTAAAATGTTGGTAGCCTAAGAATTAGTAACAATTGAACCAAAATATCTAAGATCCTTTTTATTATTATGTAGGTTCTCATAAAATTTTGAAAACTCACACTTAAAAACTATTAATTCGTGATATATGAAGTTTTTCATAGTGAAAATGAGACTATGTAAATAGATGACTACCTATGACTACGTTAATTATGAAAATATGACCCCAACCACTTCTGTGCGGCAAATGGAGGAATCTCGATCGGTGGTAAGAGTGATCATCCCATCATGAGTATTAGGAATGGCAGTATTGAGGTCTGGTCTAGGTTTACGTCCTTGCATGAAAAATCCATTATCTATGAATCTAAGGCCTTTTTGTTTTTCCTTAAACCTGAAAGTTTTTGTTTTTATTCATTTATGTTTAATTATATTTCATATAACTAAACCGAATTTTTTTTGTAGTTATTTCTATTCAAATTAACTCTGTCTCGTTTTCACTTACTCACTTACGCATTCCCAGGCCACCTAGTGGTGACTGTCTGATGACATTCATCTACAGCGTTAGCTTGGACCTTATGAGGAACTTCAATCCAGAAGCTTCGAAATCGCAATATGCTTCATTAGCTATGCAATCGTGGTAGTAATTGTTAAATGTCAAAACAATAGAATCTATTGACTTTTATAGAATCCCTTCTTTTTTTCAATGTCTGAGCTATTAACTCCTGAAGTTACTTATTTTACTGACAGGGGGAACTAAACTCCCCGTCAAAAGTATCGCAACGCCTTGAAATATTTTAATTTTATAAAAACGTATTTTTTTTTCATAATAAAGAAAGGTTCTGAAGCCTATAATAAACATTCTTAAACAAGACATAAACAACTTTTTATTAAAATACATTACAATACTTCTTCCAATAAACAAAAAAGTTAGAAAACTCACTTTTTAAAATTTTCATTTTTTACAATTTCAACTTTCAAAGTTTTAATTTATATTTAATAAGATACATTGCCCCCTCTGGCTTGAATGACTGCTTCCACCAGTCTTGGCATACTTGTAAATAACGAAACGAATAATAAACATGGATTGAAGGAAATTTGAAAAAAAGTAATCTATAATTTCATCGTTTTTTATTAGGAAAAACATTGATGTGTCTAATCCTTGATGTCTCACTTTAATAAATAATATTAATATGAATATAAACCATGTATGGATTAAGGTAGAAACCAGGAAAATCTGAAGAAATATGTGCGTTGCAATACTTTTGACCGGGAGTTTATATTTCATTTATGTATTGAATGACAAAATTATAGCGAAACTTGAATATAAACATAGTCAACACTGAATCCAGCATAGCACAGCATGGGATCTACATGGATATGAAATGCTATGTTGTGTAACACATACTGAACTGTTTAAACTAATTCGTTGCTGTTGACTAACTGGACCACTCATATAAGAAACTTTCTCATCGGGGCCAGAATCGGGATAAAAGCAAACTTTGGCGTTAGGCGAGTGGCGGTGGGGGGGGGGGGGCAGTATTTAGCATAGCAAAGAGAGAATGCATAATCAGAATTGTTTCAGGAAGTAGTAAAAAGCTGAATAAAGCCCCGTAGCAGAAAGGTGTGGGCGGGACTAAGTGTATTTTAACTTAATAAAACGACTTACCTCGTCTAAATATTCCACGGCATAACCAGCTCCCTTGTTGAGAAAATGTCTTCTCCTATTATCCCCTTCCATGCGTTTCGGCTATTTCGGAAGAATGGTAATTGCATATTTTACAATAAGAACAATTTGGACAGTTACGTGGAATAAAAAAAGCGTGGAATAATCCAGTTATCATGGAAAGCTAATTATGACCTAATTGACTTAGTGGGCAATGAACTTCGTTAAAGTTAATAAAGGTATTTCACGTTAGAAAAAGTAAATAATCATATTCCTCTAGATCTAGGTTGTGTAAAAGTTTTTAATTAGTTTATTTTACTGAGTTTTATCAATTTTAAATTAATTAATTAAATTAGTTTAATACCCAACTTTTTAATTAAAAACAATTGTTAAATTACTATATAAACCTTAAGAAATTCTATCCAATCCTAAAAAAAAATAAATAAAAAAAAAAACGTAGTTAAGTCATTGTTACATTAGCAAATAATCCCTGAGTTATAGCGGAGGAACGTCATTAAATCTTATCCACGAGACCTTCCGGACAGTTTTGCCAGGTGACATAAAATATTTTTCCCAGTGGAGTGGTATAAATTTCTCCAGTTCTCCATCACCTTTTTCCGCAGTCAAAATTCACTAGTGAACCAAACGTATATCATGGAAAAATATTATTTTTTATTTTTTACAACTTCATTATTTGTTTATCAATTTTATAATGACCATGTAATGCATTATTGCGTTAAATAAAAAAAGACTTTAGCATAGAGGTTTCTCAAATAAAATTTATTTGTAATTATATTATTACAAATGCAAGTCGTCTGTTATTATACCTCAGTAAATATCAATCATATAATAAGCTTAAAAGTATGGCGGGAGTAACGTCAGTTAAAGCTACTTCCGTTAGCTCAAAGCCTCTAGGATATCGAATGATCAAATCATCGATACATTATGCTTACGCGATTGAATATCGAACGCTTGAACGGAAGATGATATTTATTCCTATTATCAAAACAGAGGTAAAATAGATTTAAAAAATAAAAAAAATTATAACTGATTTTTTTTACACTGACTTTTAAACTTTTTCCAAAACTTCTTTGAATTCCCTACTACCCAACCAAGAGAAGAATATCCCTAAATGTAGGGGGGAACCCTCATCTGAGAACGCTTTGTTTCTCTACTCTCTGTCACCAATCTAAAGTTCATTAGTTATTATATATCGAAAAAAAAAAATCTATACACACTTCATAGATCGTTCAATGTGCCCTAGGAGCATACATATAACCATATATGCATAGACACATATTTATACATGATCATGACGGTTTTATAATTTATTCTTTTTAAAAATAACTCCAAAGAAAACCTAAAGTTAGAAGAAGCAAATATATCATTATTTTTTGTTATTTTCTCCTCATCTCATATCGTGAATGAATGAAGTTTTTTTTATTATAAAACGAATAAAATTACTTTAATTTTTTACATTGTTCTATAGATAAATCGATCTTTTATGACCTTATATTCAATAAAAAAAAGTATAAATATGAAAAATTCAAAAAATAAATAAATACTTAATTTGCGTTGCGTTAAAATGTCAATGGAAATAGGCGCTGGAGCTACCATACCCACACAACTGTTAAGACAGGCTGGCCTTAGTATTTTCGATAAGGAACCAAAACTGTATTTTAAAATCCAAAATGTATGTTTAAACGAATTACCTAATATAATATTGATATCAATTACTTGAGAATAAATATTAAATTAAATTGAAAATATAATTTATTAGTTGGCAAAAAGTAGTTAGTTTGAATTAAATGATTTTTTAATACCGAATTAAATTATATTTTTATATGAGCTAACTTGATAATTTACTGACTCTAATGTAATTATATATTTTTAATACTTACTAATCAAAAGAAAATAAAAAAATAAAACAGAAACTATCTACTTAAATTTACTTACTTAAACCAATTTCGAAACATTCTCGGCTTAGCAAAAAAGACGCGCATAGCACTTGAGGTGTTGATTATTCAAACGTTCAATTAACGGAACCTTTTTTAATGGAATGTAATTTTAATTAAATTTATAATGTAATTAATTACTTATTTGTATTGTTAAAACTATTGAAAAATTATATTAAATGAAAAACAAAATTATTTTTACCAAGAATGCCTATAAGAAAAGCTCAATTTATATCACAGAAACTGCATAAAATGAACTTCTATGCATACTTACAATTTTGTTTACTGAGAACAGTGTACTTAATTAGACCAATTTATTTGTTTCCCTTAATGCCTTTTTAATCATTTTTGGGTAATAGATCTCACCTTAATTCTTAAATCGTTCTTTGTGAGGTATATATCGCCTTTGCGATCACTTTCTGTTTTAAAAAGTACATGTGTTCATCCATGCTGACGAAAATGAAACGAGAGATCTTTTCATTTGAAGACAAAATAGAAATCATTACGTGGCCCAAAAATATTGAATCGGGTCAGACATTAGCTATCAATTTCAAGGTTGGTAATTCAATAATAGCGGGAATCAAAAATAATTCTAAATCGATCAGGTACTCCATATTCTTCAATGTGAGACTGGCAGTTTGAGTCGTAAAACTTTGAAAAAAGCGAAAAGTGAACTGTTGGAAGATGCCGATTACACATAATAATGTTTTTTTTTAACGAATTTTGACTGTCCGAATTGTTGATTATCCGAACCACCCCTGACAACATTAGTTCGGATAATCGACGCTCTTCTGTATTTATAGAAATTTAAGGGGAATAAGGTTAACAGTCTTAAAAATTATTCTAGAGTTTTTTTTTTTTTTTTTTTTTTTTTTTTTTTAAATGTCCTCTATTCTGTCTTTTCCTACAACATGCACCTGTTTAAAATGGTTTCTGGATTAGCATCATTGATATTTAAATTTAAATAAATTTTAAATTATTCTGCTCTCATAAAATATCTCTTTCAATTTCGTTTGACAGTACACTGCTATAAATAGGTGGGCAAGATCGACCATTCCTCCCACGCGCTGGACAGAAGTTAGTTTAATGAAAACGACACAGATCCAATACTCCCCTCTCCCCTCCCTTCGCCCCGAGGAACCAATGAACCGCCTTTGGTCAGATAAGATGCGACTCCGCTAATATTTGTGCTTTCCCGCCATTTCCCAGAGATGTGTGTTTGGAGTCCTCCCGCAATCTAGAAGCTCTGTTTACATATGGCCGCCCCCTCATCCTCTGCAGGAAATAAGTGGTCCTTGGAGAAACCTTGGTTTGTTTATTCTATAGAGCCACAGGTGACCAATACAATGTCTCTGGCCATATCCCCACCCGACAAAGATCCTTTATTATTTAATTTCCAAAAATAAAATTATAAAATATTTTTGTTATTGAAGTTTTTATTTGGCATAACTCCTATCATATTTAATATATGTAGCTACATGTTTCGGAACATTAGTAGGTTTTATATAGCCTAAGTAATTTTTTTTTTTTTGTATATTCATCATTTTTTTAAAAATACATTAATCTTTATCATTATATTCATAGTTTTACAATTTTACAATCCAAGTTTTACAATTTTACAATCCAATCCTTTTTTTTTTTTTTTTTTTTTTTCGTTTCGTAATTGTTTTTTTTTTTGTATATTGTGTACTCCATATATTAATAGTGATTATATGACCCAATCAATATTTTTATTTCTGTTGCATTGTTACTTATTTATTGTTACTTGTTTTTATATTTACTTATTTATTATTTAATTTTTCTTTTTTCCTTATTTGCATTACTATCTAGAATTTTATTCTAATAAGATCGAGTTCAAACATATGAGATTGAAACGAGATTAACCTTCGTGAGTCCGATTATTTCAACGCTTGAACCCATACAATGTATCTCGCCTTATCCCTGCGAACGAATATCCTGAATTATTTGATTTCCCAATACAATTATGTAATATGTCCTATTTTTAATATGGATCTGTTGAATAATTCTCTGCTAACCTAACTCCAAAGCTGGTAATTTACCCTTCCTTTATCAATGTGGAAAACCGTGGAAGTTTAATTTATTATTAAATAAAAAAATGACAAAGATAAAACTTATAGCGATATTATTCCTGATTTGGCTGTTCATAATTTGTAAAAATACGACGCCCTGATTTTTTTTCGTTCTTCCTATTTTCTCCTTGCTACCAAGAACGTTATTCTAATAAGATTTAGTTCAAACAAAGGAGATGGAAACTAAAAGGAACTTCTTAATTTCGTTTTTTTTTTTTAACGATTAAAGAAAGATCGCAAAATAAATCTATATTTCATTTAAAAATAAAACCAAATGAACTCCTTAGCACAGCTTAATACTTGCAAATATCAAGAAATTGTATATCACAATTATTCACAAAAAAGAATTTCATATTCCTCACAAGTTGTATGGCTATTTTTAGACGTTGTGACGATGATATAAGCCGCACCAGTATCAGCAGGTGAGTAAATAACCTATCGGTAAATTTAGTAATTTTAGTCATTATAACACTCATAACGTGGATAGGTTTATTATGACCTCATATGAAATAACGAAACTACTTATATAATCTCTGAATCAATATACTATAGCTATAACTTCCATTTTTTTTAAATACAGTTTTTTTAAGATAACTAGAGGACTGATAGGCCTATAAGTACACATCAGTACTTCTTTAAAAGTAGAAAAATGAATTACAACTTAATTTCTTACAATATTTAACTAAAAAGATGACTAAAACTAAATTTTTAGGAAAATTACCTATGATATCTTAATAGTTGTTGTTGGATTTAATTTGTAGCAAATATCACTAATTATAAGTAATTCCGATTACTTCCCTACGTGTTCAAAATTTAGATATATACAGAAATATTCCTCTGATCACAGTTATACAAATCCATCACCTAGGACTACATCTGGACGAACGACTAGCTTGGAATTCATATGCATAACTTAAAAGACAAGAAACTGCACATCGTTTCCGACTACTCTAGAACCTACTAGACAACCTCTCAATAAATTACAAAAGACTTATATACATGACAGTCATTAAACCGATTTAGATTTACGAATTTACGCTTTGGGGCCCCACCAAACAATCAAATTCTTCTCATTTCCAATCCTTACAATCGAAAATCCTTCTTCAAATCCTGAATACTCCTTACTATGTCGCAAAAAAGCTTATACATAAAGATCTTCATACATATCCTTTCATGGTTAGCTCCATACCCACTTGAATCTACTAGTATTCCAACTTCCTTCAATATCCGATAATCCTCCGAGGTGTCTGAAAAGAATATGGCTAGAAGACCTTCTAATATAGAACTTTATTTGAAGTGCTACTTGTGAGTAGTTCTTAGCATGTTATTAGCATGGCATTGTAATCATTATTTACAAAGTTACTTATTGTATATAATGTATACAGTAGTAAATATAAATCAATAGTAAATATATATGAAGAAAAGTAAAATATAGAGTATTTTCAAACAACTTGCACAGAACGCAGGCTGTGTTATATTTCTTTAATAACTTTTGCAAACCATTCTTACAGCCGCTTGTTCTTACCTTCGAGACCATGTTTAAAACAGTGGTCCTATGTATGAAATCTATACTTCTTGAGTCAGCACCTCCATAGTAGTGGATTTACTTCAATAAGAGCATACAGGCTAATACGAGTATAATCCTTAAATAATTTTTTACTAAACGAGGCAACCATGAATGAATTTTCAAGGTAATAATGACAGAACTACAGCAGTAACAGAACGTTATCAAATAGTAAGCGAGGAACAGTCTTAGTTCAGAGGCGTTAGGCGTGTAAGTGAGATTTAGTCTAGGACAGAAATAGCAAACTGGAATAAATCCCCATCGCCGGGGATCCCATAACCTCATGGGGCACTGGTAAGGGGGAAGGGGGAGGGGGGAGGCAATCTGATAGCCGACATAAATAAACCCCGCGGTCGGTCTAACTTTGCAAAGATTTTCAGTTATAGTGATCTGTTGGCGTTATTAGTTGAGGCCATTTATCACCAAGTTCCGCGTTTAAGAAAGCCTTGCTTCAAAATTCCGTGACAACACACTGGAGGGCAAACGGAAAGAGTCCTCTAACCACTTTTCATTTCTCATCTACAAACTCTGGTCATAAAAGGACCGTTTATTTATGTTTAGGTTTGGAGTTCTCCTTTGAGATTGCAGGAAAATTCATCATCACTCAACATGTTTATCCACTGTTAGTATTCAAAAACAATAACCCCATATGCCTGAAAAGTCGAGGTAGGGTAGAAAAAAAAGTATACAAAAGCAATAATAAAACACAGTAACACTTTTTTAACAATATATATCTTAAAAGTTATTATTGTTTATATTACTTGGTAACTTTATATATCGCATAATTCCCTTCTTTAAAATATCAGAAAAACAATTATCCAAATACCATCCGAACAAATATAAAACTATGAATAAGTTGTATCTATATATTTAATTTTAATTTTTGTAATTTATAGCTGTCATTCATAATCAGCTATCATAGACAAGCGACTGCTCTATATCCACAATAAAGTACATTTCCTTCTTCTTTAATATTTTTAATGATCAGTTTAAGTGCTCTAACTCTGCCTCCACTGGTTTTCAAACCGGCAACTTTGTAAAAGAAAAACTAGGATTATCGGAAATTCCAATGAATCCATCCTATAGTGGGAGGAAGATGTTTTAGGAGTCATAATTATAAATATTTTTAATGAATTTGTCAAATGGTTTTTATTTCTTTATTCCGGGACTGCAGTATAAACTCCGTCAGTTCCTACCTTCTACATATTTCCTCATTATTAGATCTTATCTCAGTGACCGAACCTTCAAAGTAAACCATAAATTTTCCTATTCTCCCATCTTTACCCAATCTGCCGGAGTGCCTCAAGGTAGTATTCTAGGTCCTATCCTCTACACAGTGTACACAGCTGACATCCCAATTCATCCTACCACTGTTCTCACCACTTACGCCGATGACACAAGTGTGTTATCAGTAAACAATGATCCCTTTATTGCCTCTCAAACACTCCAATCCAATATCCTAAACCTTCAATAATGGTGTCAAAAACAGAGAATCAAAATAAATCCAAATAAATCCCATCAAAGAACCTTTACCCTCCGTCGTAAACCCACAACATCCTGCCCTACAGTATCCTTTAATGATATTCCACTAATTCCTGTTGAACAGATCCGATACCTAGGACTCCAATTGGACAAACGACTAACTTGGAATCCACATACAAGACTAAAACGACAAGAAACTGCCCGTCGTTACAGACTACTTCAACATTTACTAGACAAACGTTCAAAGCTTCCAATTAACTACAAAAGACTCATTTACATGACTGTGATTAGACCTATTTGGACGTACGGAGTTGAGCTTTGGGGCTCTACTAAGCCATCCAATTCATCTCGTATCCAATCCGTACAATCCAAAATCCTTCGAAAAATCCTCAATGCTCCTAACTTTGTGACCAATAAACTTATCCATAAAGATCTTAATGTTCCATATTTTTCTGATTTAGCCTAAACCAGATACCTATCCTTCCATAGTAAGCCCCATAACCACTCCAATCCACTAGTCTCCCAACTTGCTTCCTCCTCCATCCCTGATAATCCTCCGAGGCGTCTGAAAAAAAGATGGCCTAGAGACCTTTTAGTGTAGATTTTATTGAAGTGCCACTAGTGAGTATTTCTTCACAAATTATTTGCATGCCATTGAATTCACTGTCAACACATTTACTTGTTGTATATTATTTTGTACAGTTGTAAATATCAATTAAAAAAAAAAAAAAAAAAAAAAAAAAAAATTCCTTTATTATTCATATGTGTATTGTTGTTTATAAAAATTACCACATACAATTATTAAAAAAATCGTCATGAACATTGATTTACAGTTGCAAGAAGTTAAGAAAAAGGAAAATGGTTAAAAGAAGGATCCACTAGTCAATTTTTTGTTAACAAAGAAAACCGACAAATGTCTTCCAATTATTCAGTTTCTTTTCTGGACGAAACTATTTTTTATCGTATTTTTTTTCATGCTTTTTTATTTATTTTTTGTTATATGTTACTTTATATGTAACTATTACTCCATGAATTAGTAATTCTATAATTATAATTCTATTATAAACGATTTATTATAATAATTCTATAAATAATATATATACACACACATATATATATATATATATATATATATATATATATATATATATATATATATATATATATATAATATGTTATATATTATATGCAGTTATAAATTTGAATAAAGTATTCACAAAAATAAAAAATCGTAAACTGTTTTTTAGATTTTACTTTTGAATAAATACGAGTGATCCAGGTTAATGCTAACCTAATTCTACTGAAACATCTTTTGCCTTTACGGTATTAAGAACCAGGAACGAATACCAAAAGACCTTCAAACAAAGAGAATACTTTACGTAACAAGGCTTTTTAGCAAATAAAGTAAATACACTTTTATTTACTAAAGTCAAGAATTGAATTTGGAACTCCTACAAAGCTTTATGGATACTCAGTTTATATTGTTTATCATTGAGTATATTTTTTTTGACGGACACTATATATCTTGAAAACAAAAAAAAAATTGATATTATGGGTGGATAAATATATATAAATGGAAAAGTTTTAAGTAATGAGAATATGTGGAAAAGTATGATTACTTTCTTAAAAAAATATTTCAGAACATCAGTATATAGAATTATTAAAAATAAGGTTACAATCTTATCTAAGTCAGTCATTTTGTAGGCTGATGTTGGAAATATTTTTTCGTTAAGCTATTTAGTGCACCAACATCCACAAAGTCAATCGAAACATTACATCAATACGTGATTGTTTTATAATTTAATAAATTGTCGAAGAAAGAAGAAACTTATAATATTTTATAAAAACAGATATAGATGGCAGTGGTATGGTATACAGCCTAAGGTTATAATCTGTCAATAAACGCAATTATGAACATGTTTTTCAGAAACGAAGATGAAAATTATTTTATGGTTAGGCATTAAATATTTACTTCAGTAGACAATAATGATCACTTGAATAGTTAAAAATCATTTTCAAATTTTTTAAAAGTATTTACATTAAAATGAATTCTGCTATTAAATTTACCTCTTCATTGAACGGAACGTTTCAGCCAACGTTTCAATATTAATAGAATTTCTAATAACTTCGTCGAGTAGTAAAATGGCCCAGCTCATGGCTTTTTTTATTGATCTGAAAATTTATTATTTAGAACTATCGAATAGTTTAAAAGGACAAGAGTGTTTTATAGATACGGTCGTTTGAATGTAGGATAATGGAATTTCCTCTCACTCAGGTATAATTTTATGAGGAACTCGGATAATTTTAACTAAAAATTGAAGTTTTATTTGTCTTTGATTTTTAAGGAATAGAATTTTATTCCTGGATAAAGTCCGAATAGATACAGTTAACAAATGTGTACAGAGATAAATAAAAGAAACTATTCTCAAATAGCAAATTTTAAATAAAATAGGAAACATTAAGGAAAATAAAAACATGAATAAAGAGAGAAATAAGGGAAATAAAATAAATTTCTGTAAGTAAATTTACAAATAATATTCTAACTATATCATTCTTAATGTAATACAACAAATGTGAGAAAAAATAACTAAAATATATATGCATAGCAAGGAGGATTGCCATTGTCTCCGATTTCCTCAGAAATATGATTTCTTGTGTTTTAGAAATTGTATTTTAGTTCTTGCTACATGTTGTTGTCGGAGTTTATCAGAGTTAAAAAATGAATTATCTGACTTTATTTGTAATAATTGTAATATAAAATAAATTAGGATAATAATTGTAGAAACAAACAAACTGAAATGGGGAAAGAAAAACTAAATTAATCTCCTACGACCTAGAATCGTTTTATATAAAATGGTTAAAGACGTTATTACGCAGGATTTACTAAATTTCTCATATCACCTAATCTCTAGCTTTATGTTAGTGAAAGGAAATAAGTAACCTTGTGATGTTCACTTATTAGGCCGGATTCACACAGAACGGACGTGGCGCTTTTGTCTCTTCCAGGTTTGTCCTATTAAAAAAAGTCCGCGCCACGTCCGTTATGTGTGAATTGGAACGTTTGTGTAATAGGAGTGGCGCGGAAGAGACAAAAGTCCGCGCCACGTCTCTTTGGCGTCTCTCGTGGCGTACAAGAAGGGACACGCCACGAGTTTTGTTTTTTCTTTTTTAGTTAGCTTTATTTTTTTGGGTAAGGGGTGAATCGGACATAAAAACATCATTAATAAAATTTGATATTGGAGTTAGATACATATATACCAACGATTAATAGGGGTGAAACATCACTAATATATTTTTTTTTGGGAGGGGAAGGGTGAATCGGACATAAAAAACTCAACAGACTTTCCCGAAAATCATATCAAATTTTATTAATGTTGTTTTTATATCCGAAGAGACAAAAGCGCCACGTCTCCGCCACGTCCGTTCTGTGTGAATTGGGCCTTAGCTTCGATATTGAAGCTTATTTATATCGCCCGTGAAGGGAACGTAAAGAAAACGAGCCGAGACCATAAATTGTTGTTAGTTTGATGCAAGAGGAAACTATTCCTCCCTGTTTATTTACTAGAAGCGTAAAATTACATTAATTACTTGCGAAGAGGCACGTGCGAAGTCTGTATACACGATATGATTAAATTCCAAACTTCGAAATTGACTATCTAAGCTGAATAAAGTAAATTAATGACTTACATACCTGCCCGTTTGCTAAAAATAAAAAAAATATAAACGGATATAACACTTTAAACGAAGCACCTCGAACATTACCCATGTCACCCGAATTCCAACGGAAGCAATGATCGGCTTGGTCGACTAACCGGCCTTTTTACCAGCCGACTAGTCGGCCCATCTCTAATAAACACATTATAAACTGATACGAATCGTTCTCTTCAATATGTTTGGACCACCTTTAAGGTGTTTGGGTGGTCAGATAGTGAAACATCATATATGGAAACCGCATGTTCAGTTTTTTTTAATACAAATTATGAAAAATCCAAGAGTTTAACAAGTTTTTACATTACTATTTACTTCAACAGAAAACTATATTGCAAGTTATGGAAAAGGTTATTATTTTTTTTTTTTTAATAGTTAAGAAAATTCTAAAACCCGGCTGTATAAATAAAAACAATCGACAACAAATGTTTTGTTTTATCGATCGAGTTTGTTGATAATTCAGAGGGTGCAGGGGAGGGGGGATGAGAGATGGGGCGGACTCTGCAAATGGCTTAAAAAATCTTCAGAAAGAAATATGGCTACCAAACGGCCCTGTATAATTTGTAGAAGCCTAAACTACTTTTTACAGCGGTGCGAACGTTTTTTGATAGGAAATGAATATGCATGAAGATGGCGCCTGTTAGCCGATTGTTGCAGACCAACTTCTCCGCAACTGTTCTCGACTTTTTATAAGGAATAGCCAATTAATGTGCATTCCAAACGAGTTTTTACTAACAAATGTTTTTGCCCCCTTTTGAAGATTTAGCGGGGGTGAAGTTCTTTTGGGAATACTAAGTCTCTCGGGGTGTTAAGTAGTCGGGCGAAAAGATGGCAAGACCACCACCAACCTTATCGGTTCCAAACCCTTCCGGTCCCTCTTTCTAACATTCCTTTATATTATCCATTAATTAATGCAATGAATTTTTTATCCACTTTGGTTTAAAAAAAAAGATTGGATTAAATACATTTTCTAAAGTCTCGGAAATAAACGTAAAAATCGAACAGAGTTATAAAGTTGCACATCTCTATAACCTTACATATCCTTATTTCACGAATTCCCATCTACACTTGATTTCCCAACTTTAGGTTCAGAATGATAACGAAGAACTGAATCGCTTCAAAGATTTTGAGTATAGGCATCATGTCTCCAGCATGTTGATTTACCGAGGCTTTATCCTACATCTGATAATAACACTTTAGTTCCTTTGCTGTATATACACATATAGAACCATGGAATGCCAAAACCTACATTCTGGCCGATTCGGAGCATAAATTTCGTGGCATTGTCTCATATTGGGACTGAGTAGCAAGCTTCAGAAGGCATAAAAGACCAATAGACACACTTTCATACCCCACTCAATTAATAAAATTAACAAAATGTTTTTCATTAATATGATTAATTTTATTTATTAACTTTGCTTCGTAACTCTCTTGCTCAATATCCGATGGGTTCTTCTAGTGACGCAGCTAAGAGAAGGGCGCTGGGATCCCTTTGATCCTGGCTCCCACCTATAGTGGTGGGAGGGGCAAGCTGGGTTTCTTCGGAATGCTTGTAAATATTGTATGTATGGTATTTTATATACGTAAATTGTGATGAGGTAAAATACGAATCATACAAATGATTTTCGTTCGGATATACAGTATCCAATTATTCGAGGTGGTGCAGCAACCGTGGATAGTTCTATTCACGGATAATGCGTAAAATGATAGGCAACTGACATAACAGTGTTTACATAATCTTTACATATGAATTTACCACAAACAAAAAATTGAGTGCATCACATTTAGAGGACAGTTTGTTTTACTGTACAATCAAAGATTCATTTGATTGCTTGACGTGTGCAGATTAAGAATTAAATTTTCAAATAATTAAAAATCATTTTAATGGAGCCTCCTGGCATCGGAAACTTTAATTTATTGAATTAGAGGAAAAGTATAACGGATGGGAAATTTTACATTGTGAAAACTATGAGGCCGAAATGTTTTAGGCATGTCATAAGGACGGGAGAGGGACTATAGCCCAAAAGAATTTTGAAATGGAGTCTGGAAAGTAAAAAAATTGACCTAGAAGTCGTTGGGTTGAGGGCGTCATGAAAAAATGTTGAATAGGGGAATGTTTAAAAGGTACTGGCTGTAAAGAAGAAGATAGAACTTATTTTTGGTGACGACATATAAAATATATTTGTAAAAATCCGTTAATAATAACAATAATAATAAAATTTATCACTAGTTAATAAATTTTAAGATATAGTTGAGGTTTAATATTTGTAACAAAACGTACATTTTGTAAGTTTCATTCTATTCATATTTTTATATGATATAATGTAAGATATATACATATAAAGTATTTTATTTTTTATTAAATCTTTATTTTTGATTGTTATTATTTCTTTTTTGTTATGTTGGTTTTTTTTCTTATTTTTCCTACTGTTTAGAGATAAACTTTGTATACTTAATATAACATCTGTATACTTAATATGAATTATAAATTGTAAATAAAGTATTATTATAAATAAAAAATAAAAAACAACCTTAAATTAAGATAACGGATAATGCGAAATTGAAATTAAATGAGCAATGAAAGTTCTCTCATTTAGCTACTAATTCATTCTAATGTTCATTTACTTTATATTTACCTAATTATATATACTAAAAATACAAATTCTGATATTCCTTATAAGTCACGTTATAATCTCAGAATTAATTCTGAGGAACCGCACGAAAAAAATCCTATAACGTCCTGAAGGGTAGGCCTGAGCAAAAAACGAGCCAATAATGTATCCCAGATCTTCCGATACTGCTTACGAAAGCAAAACTTTCCGTCCAAAATGAAAAGAGCTGATCTTTCCTGGACACTCGAGACAAATTGAAATGGTCCAGATGAGGAGAGCACACCTGCTTCGTTACTATTTTTAGCCGAGCATAAAGATAGTTGTCGAAAGAAGATATCTGTTTTAAAATTAACTAAATGGGTTTACTAATGTTTATACTGTGGATAACTATATATATATATATATATATATATATCAAAATTTCTCAATTTTCGATACCATAACTTCATTTAAAAATAAATTTCTGTAAAAAAACAAATTCTAACAAATCTATATGCATGCTAAAAAATCAAAACAAATAAATTAAAAAACTATTTATAATTATCAAAAAAATTAATGAATAAATAACATTTATTTATTTTTTAGTTATTATTTAAGAAGATAAACAAAAGTCAAATTTATTCATCGAGGGAACGATGATGTTACTTAAATATTTGATTTAATACTATAGATGGGTGGATCCGCTGATATTTGTCTGGATGTTGATTTAGTAGTGTATGAAAACCATTATAATGTTTAATAAAAATATAATATTTAATAACTTATAATGAAAACATAAATAAATAATTAAATAGTAATAGTGTTGATTTTGTTAGTTTGTAATCTTGTTTCATCACTTCCTAATTGCGGATAAATTTTTTCTTTCTTTGTTATCTTTGCAGACTCCATGTTTGGTATTTGAAACAAATCATTTTAAATAATGTAAAAAATGAAGATTTTTATCATTGATAGAGTGAAAAATCTATATATAATAAACTCAACAGCAAAAAACAAAACAAAACCGGAAACTCAAATTTGGTCTCATAATTCTGTTAAATACATTTCTTTTAATTTATGGTAGAAAATGGTTTATTTATAAGTTATTTACGCAAAATCTGCCACAAATAGATATTTTTTATAAATTATTAACAAAAAATTATAAAATAAATAAATTAACTCATTTATTTTCATCAGGTTATCTGACAAGGGATGTTTTTAATTTACGATATTTCGGTTAAACGAATTTTTTTTCCAAATCTATTCCTCATTCCCTCAATACAGAAAGTATTTATCAAAATGCATCATCAAAGCAAAATATTTAACAAAAATATGAGACCAAACCAGAGTACCCAGTTTTTTTTTTGTTGTTGAGTGTATTAAATATTTAAGTACCATAAAATAGACCGATTTCTCGGAATCGACTTTGGAAAACCGATTCTTTTCTCAAGAATCAAAGAATATATATATATATAAAACAGATCAACTGTAGTACTCATATTCTCAATGAGGAAATAAGCCTCTAAAAATCAAAAAACAAAACGGTTATTGAATCAAGGGATGATCTATTGATATAAGTTAACTAACTTTAAACTAAAAAAAAATTTTTTTTTGTCTTCAAGATAATTCGGTTAGTTTTTAATTTTTGATCTAACCTAAATAAAACAATTAGAAAATTCTGTAAGAAACAATGACCTTGCAATACGTATAGATCACGTATCACAAACATAAGATACACCTTTGATCATCAAATAAGTATATTATGTTACAGATGTATTTAACACATATACCAATCCCATTATATCATTACATTATCTTCCTCTTTTAAATTGATACCAATTTTATCATTATATTCATCCAGACTCCTCTTTCTTTCCCTCTATTCCTCCTTATCAACCGCCATCTCTTTCGTCATGTCCGCCCAAGCTTTTATCTGCTTTTCAATAGAATAGGAGGCCCTCCTGTCTACCTTTTACCTTCAGCCTCCCTTTCAAACTCGGTATTCGACCTGAATCTATAAGGTCGTTTCATACAATATCCGTTTATATTATTTCAAAAATACAAGGTGGGATTAGTGGACTTTTAAACACTACGTTTATGTTTACATATTATAATCCGTTATTATTTCTCACTTTTTTGATAATATTTACCATCCCTCTAATTGATTGTACATTGTTAAGTATGCTATTAAATATAATCATTAGAACACCCGGTTTTAGAATATTATTGTTTTAAGTTTGAACTTGGAAAATCGGCAGTCCAAGCTGCAAAACACGTAGGAATAATGCATTTCTTCATTTTAATCAGAGATATAAAGAATTTACGTATGATGGATAAAATATTTGAGAAAGGTTGTTAAAAAACCAATTGAACTGATTAAGTAAATAAAGGCATCATAAACAGATCCAGGAATATATGCTATATTAGAAAATATGTTTGCTTTTCTAGATGAAATATAACCTAAATATTGTGAAATCATATAACATATAATCATTAAATATGAGATTACTAATATTCATGATCTTTTAGCATGGCCTATGTCATTCTGAATATTACATTATTGCAATCCGTTATTTTTGTAGACTACTTATTATTTTTAATTATTTCGATAGAACCATCCCTTAAAGTCTCCTTTTATATTTTTTTTTTAATAATTGGTTTTTAATATGAGAAATTTAAAACTTTTTAGCACAGTCAAACAAACAAATCAGTTTACAGAATGCAATTAAAAAATGCATATGGCTATCAGTAATGCTTGTTTTGGAAATCATAAAAGCATTGGTGCTGCTGATAACCTAACTGAAAAAAAAAATACTGTATATAAAATAGTTAACGTAAATTTATTTTTTTTTTAAATTATGAATATTTCCATTTATTTTTAATAAAAATATATTTACCTATTTTATGTACGAATTGTCAGTTATGCTAACCATTTTCAGAAATTTTCATAGCATGATATTTTTTTTTTTTTTTTAATTTTCGTGAATTTTTATTTGATATTAGGACAGTACAATTTTTAGGTTTTATTAACAATGATTTGAATGGTAATATTTTTCTTATTTGTATTGGCCTATATTATATGAATGTTTTGAAGTATAGAAAAATAATTGTATTATAGATACAAAAAAAACAGTTTTATTTTAATTTCTCTATTGAAGTGAACAATTTCGAAATGAATAAGGTTAGGAATTATAGTGATCAAGTTAAAAATTATGATAGCATTTGTGCTACTGATAATCAAAATAAAAAAATAAATAAATAATAATAACTATCCCCGTATTTCAAATAGTTCACGTAAACTTTATAAAAATCTAATTAATGAATATTTCCATTTATTGTGAATAAATATTTCACAATATTCCTTTTTTTCAGAAATTTTCATTGCTAGCTATTCTAATAAGTAATTATAAATCATTTTAAATATTTTTTATTACTTCCAAATATTGATAACAAACAAAATTCAACAATTACCAAGATGATATGATCACATCTTTAATTTTTTTTCTTTCTATGTCATATCCTCATCCCCTGGTAAGAAGAAACGTCAAAAGGGGCCCTGAATAGTAAAAAGCTTCTCATTTCAAGAATAAGAGTGTTGGGCCATTATGTTAAGGCACAAAAGAAACGTTTCCAGCGAGCAATTAAAGTCATTTCTTCAAAAATGTTCGCGACGGAATGATTTGTCTTTCTTAAATATTCTTTTCCATTTACTTTTTCAACATCTGTCAAATGATAACCCATTTCTACTTTTATAAATTTTGGAATAATTAAACAGTGTGGTAACTAAATATAATTATCTAAACAGAAAAAATAATAATAATGTGCGTACACCATTAATAGCAATGGAAATGTCTGTGGAATGAATAAATAAGTTTTATTATTTTCATTTAAATTAGTATTTTCGTTTAAATAGAATAATTGTATATTTTTATTAACAAAATTATGATAAATAAATTCAAACCATATGCACTATACCCCTCAATCACGGATAGATTTTAATCACGATTAACAACATTTAAAAAAAAAAAAACAATCATCCCCAAAAAAATATTAATAGTATTTAAGTATATATGTTACCGGCAAAACCCGAAATTAGTTAAAACTGGATTCTTCTATATAGATGGATAGAACAAGATTTTCCACAGCGCTTTCGCTAAAAATATCAACTAGCCAATACTGTAATTATCCATGTTTGTTCGATAATTCTATTTATCGCCAAATTTAGTTTAGTACAAACTCGATATGACTTGATTAAACCAGTTTTAACTATATTTTCTAGCTAGTCCTTTTTCAGTTCTAGCTAGTGAAATAGGATCTTTCACTGAATGACTGTTTTCCCTAAAAATTTCGGTGAGCACTGGTATTGTCTAGTTAATATTAGTTTTTTACGAACGAGCTTTGTTAAATCTAGCTCTATCTAGAGAATTCTAGTTTTCACTGATTTCAGGTTTTGCCGGTTACATATATTACCCTTAGAGGCCAACCTAATCCGAAGAAATTCAGTTCTACCACCATCGTCATCCTATTTTCCGAATGACTCTGGAAACTAAAATATACATTAAACATAAAATAGTCTAAAATTTAATATTAATGTATCATTATAAATAATATCATTTAAAATCAATCCAATTTTATGTTTAGCACGTTCACTGCGGGCCCGGTAGACGAATTTTCTAGCCAATGGTGGGTGACATATTATGTTGTTTTTTTTCTGATTCACCCACTCTAGGTTAGAAACGAGGAGTGACGTGAGCGTTCACGTCATCCGCAGGCAAAGAGTTTAATGCCAGATAAATATTCCCAATGTTCTCATTTTAAAGTTGTATCCACTAGGAACGAAAAAAACTGACTAGACGTAGGAAAAACCCTAAAGAATTGTCTATTTACTTGATTATTTGGCTTATTACCCCCTCTCACCCCTTCTTTGCTTCAAGATGCTCTCCCGCTCTGTCTCCTTAGGTGAGTATCAACATGTTAGATTTCTTGTCTTTCGTTTAAAAATTGTTATAAATGGTCTGTTTATCAAAGTGATGATGTTTTGAATTTTAGGAATGTTTTAGAACTGTTGATGAATGTTTAACATTCGAGCTAGTCATTAAAAAATTTATTCCAATAGGAGTTTATCGGTCCTAGTCTCTAAACTCTTCTGGATGTTGTTATATATAAGTATACAATAGTAGAACAGTTTCAACGATCTTGTTATTACAGATATCCATCACTGACCGCCGTTGTTTTCATAACATCTGATGGTATTATATCGGTTGCTGATATTAAATTTTTTATGTTATTTGTTGCTGCAGGAACAAAGCGTTCTCATTTTATATTTTTCTCGCTCAAGCAATACGCTGTACTCATCCATCTCGCTCTCCAAACAGCTTCTTCAATTCGTTGAATCTTACCCTCTGTTTACTCAGACTTCTTTCTTCCTCTTGAACCTTCTTCTTAATCCCTGCCAATTCCAGTAAACCAAAAGAGGCATTAATTTAAAAAATCTTCCCAGGATTAATAAATATTAAACCTCATGAAATGTTTTTAGGAGGGGCATATATATAGTTACATACATTTTTCTGCGTTCCCCAAATTTTGCTGTAGAGAACCATCAAAGCATTGGATTCTGTATAGTGTGTCCATTTAAAGAACAGAATAATAATATATATATATATATATATATATATATATATATATATATATATATATATATATATAGAGAGAGAGAGAGAGAGAGAGAGAGAGAGAGAGAGAGAGAGAGAGAAAGGTTTATTTGACTGTTAGTTGGAATGAGCAGTCAAGGAAACATGATATATTATCATAAATAAATAAATATTTATTTATTGTGCCGACGTTTCGGCGTACAGTGCAAGCGTTCATCGGAGCTAAACAGAACAAAAAATGACAATTCAAGTGTATGTTTGTGTGTATACGTATATGAATGAATATATGCAGTGTGTGTAAATATATATCGTGATATCTGTAAATGAATTCTCCAATCAATGTACTTATGGATATAGTTTCTTTTTTTTATATATATTTTATTATTTTCTCGTGGTCATTTTTATTTTATTTTATTTCTCCTTCTTTTGTCAGTATATTTACTGAAAGTTCTTTATACAATTATATTTACTACTAACCGTATTCACATGCCTTATGTTCTTGATATATACACAGCTTTGTATGAAATTATACTAGCCAGACAATTATACTATCTTATTATACATTTTTGTTATTCTTTGGGTTATTCTTATTCTTACAATACGCCCCTGAATAAAGATTATGTTTTCAAAAATTAAAAAAAAGTTTACTTGATTTATATGTTTTATACAGTTGTAAATATAATTAAAAAAAATAAAAAATAAATGGAATAAAAATAAGAAAATCAATTTATTAATTTATTCCAATTTTTTCCTTATTTAAAATTTTTTTTTTTCCTATTTTCAACTGTATAGAACATAAACATCGAGTAAATATGCGGAATAATGAATACAGTAACATGACAATGTGACTTGCAAAGCAACCACTTTAGTGGAAATAAAATTGTTATAAAAGAAGGACTCTAGGCCGTCTTGTCAGATGCATCGAAGGTATATCGGAAATAGAAAGAGTAACTATGGAATTTACTATTGAAGGATAGGTATCTGGTTTGTGCTAAATTAGTAACCCATGGAACATTAAGAGCTTTATAGATAAGTTTATTTGTGACAAAATAAAGATTTTGGTTTGTAAGTATTGGATACGGGAAGAATTAAGAAGTTATTTTCCATAACTGAACATATAAACTTATGGTTGGGTTTTTTTTTGTTTATTTATTTATTTATTATTATTATTATTATTATTATTATTATTAATTTTGATAAAGCCTATTGAACTGCACACACTACTATAGATTGTTTTCGTTATTATACATATCTATCAACGATTTAAATGACATAATTGTTTTGGGTTTAACAACGGGGGAAGAACTTTAACCGTGAACATTAAGAACATAGTGTAGGTATTTTGCTATTTTTTTTGACAATTTTATGAAATGGACATATTCAGTTTTGAATTATTATACTATACCATTTGAATTATTTTCAATTTATATATATATTTCTTTTAATGCAGATTCTTTCTTATTACCTTTAGCTTTTTTTCCCCCACAACTTGTCAAAGACATATTATATACATTGATAATTTTTTTGTCTTCCAATAAATAGGACGGTGATGTTGATAGATATATTTGCTGTGATCGTGTGCGTCGAGGTGATAACGGCAGTGATGGATGGATGTAGGTCATTAATGTTGATAGCAAAGAGTATTGGTCATAATTATAATCCCTGAGGGACTCATCCAATTTAAAAGTCTTGGAAATTCGTTATTAAAAATAAGTAATATAATTAATTTTAATTATACATCAATAAATAATCCGTGGCATCTCTATTTCCTAGCTCGAATAGAATCGGACGTCATTAATCTTGGTGAAGAATATATTAAATCATACATTACTCTGTAATTACAATTTATTAATTTTTAATTAGGGTAAATCACTGATAATAGGGGTCTAATCCATTTATTTGTGATATCACCAAGATAAATATTTCTGAAAAGGGTTTAAGATTCATTTACTTATGAAACTCTCTCCTTTCCCTTTCCAGTAGCCAGTAAAAAATATTTTCCTCAAGTAGTGTCCAAAAATACTTGTTATATAAGATCGTTTTTAAAAATAAGAATTCTTAAGGAATTATAGTGAAATTGCTTCATTAATTTTTAGTTTTTGAGTTAAGTAGTTTTTCATTAGAATTCAAGCTTCCAAACAAGCTCCATTATGTTGGACAATCTGATTTTAATTAAAGATAATTTTGAGCTGACCATAACCGGTTTATAAAAAAAATACGAGATTACGGACACCCTTATCTGTTTCACTGTTTCAATTTTCTTTGGTGCTACAAACGTTCTTTCTGCTAAAAAAGAAAAAATAGAGTTTCCTTCAATTTATTATGTCATTTTAAAACTTAAATACTATACCATTTCCTGGTAATGGTCATGTTTGGACATACACTAGTTAATAAAGTTAGTTATATTCTGCTGTTCTGTAATATCGAAAGATAATTTACAAAAAAATACATTCCGATTTCTTGTAATTCAATATTTTTTTACGGGGAATGATTATTATATGTTATGCCGTTACTGCTTATGTAGAAAAATCAACGAGAAGTGCGGCTATAAATTATACTCTGATAAATAGTCTAATAGTCGTTTTAATTCATATCCGAGTATCATTTCATGACGGTTTTCTAAACTGATAAATAACTACAAAGTTTGTGAATGTGCATTGAGTAATTGTGTTTTTAAATATATATTAATTTTTTTGTTTGTTTTATTAGTATTTAGATTATTTTTACAGCTCTAGCTGTTCATTGATTAATAGTCATTTTTAAATTATTAAAAACACTAGCTTAAGGATTATTTTATCACATAACCGTAACCGGTACAACATGCCTATAACTGGTGTTTTTAGCTCTTTTTCAAAAAATATAAAAATTTATTTCAAAAGGAAGCTTTAGGGTATTTCTCAATTTTACATCGGATGGAGTAAGCTTTTGAGAATCTAAATATGTAGTCACTGATGTCATTTTACAAACTGTATCAACAAAATTCCCTTTTAAATTGGCAAGTTCACTTAACTATATTCATAAATAGTGATTTACCCTAATAATTTAAAAAAAAAAAAATATTTAACACACTCATTTTGCCTGAAAATTACTAGTCATTTTAATAATTTTCTATAAACTGCTAACGTTATTTAGATGCAAGTATTATTTCATTATTTACGAATAATCTCCAACTAACATAGTCAGTAGCAGGTAGCGTTACTAGGATTTTATGAATATGGATTCCACAACACGAAACATTACTTAGAACGGCTCAAAAGTTAACAAAATGACACGTGTAACACTCATATAAACTATGGACACTAGTAGGATGAACAACTGTACACTTATTAAACAAATACACTTGTCCTACAAAACCCCTATAAAAAATTATTATTGTTAATTAAATGGGGAAAAGTTAAAATAGATATCGCGTATCAAGAACAATAAGCATGCTCTTAAACTCTATGATGAAAATAATAGTGTTTTATCATTTGTTTTCATCTAAATATTTATTTTCGTAAAAATATTTAAGAAACTTTACGTTCCTCTAAATACAGTCAAATTATTTTTATAATAAAAAATAAAAAAAATAAAAACAGGACAAAAATATGTACATTTATATGAGTGTTTTTATAACTTATGATAAGTTATATATATATTTGTATTCTGCGAAGTGTCTACAGGCACATAATGAGGGAGAACTAGAGATAATGAAAAAGGATACTGTTTTACGTGGTTCATATAGTGATAGCAAAAAAATAAACAAACAAAAAGATGAAAAGAAAGAGAGAGTGAGAGAGAGATTTTAAATAAATAAATGGAATTGTTTCGAAAACATGTAATATTTATTTTTAATATCCTATTCTATTTTTCTTTTAAGGAATACAATAAAAAATAAGAAGAAAAATATTAATTGGAGATTTATTTTCTTCATTTTTAATTTAATTGCCGAAACATAACACTAGCAAAAATAAACAAAATTAATAGAAAATATAAAGTCATATAAAATACTCATTGTCATTATCTATTCATTTGTTCTTCAGGTGGTTTTAAATCGAATTTTAATATATATATATATACATTCCTATTACAAATTATTAGAAGAAAAATTGCAAACAAATATTAATATATTAAACTATTTATTATTAATAATAATAAATATGAAAAGAAGTTTCAAATATTAAAAATGATATCAGGATTGGTAGGAAAAAAGAGATGATTGTTGTAGAAATATTGGCCTTTGCGGATGATTTAGCAACAGTCACAGAAAATGAAGAGATAGCCAAAATTTATATTGAAAAATTACAGGAGATTGCGTCTAAAACAGGTTTACAGATTTCTCTCGAAAATACAGCATATATGTCGATTGTGAATACAAACAAAGAACTAAAAATTAAATATGGTAACAATAAAAGGGTAGATAAGTTTAAATATTTAGGTGAAGTAATCTAATATAATGGTTTAGATAAAACAGCAAATCTTACAAGAGCCAACAAAATGGAATTTGCCTTCCAAAAAACTAAGGATATATATAATAAAAAAATCTCTCTATTGAGGCTAAATTGCGTCATTATAAAACAGCTGTTCGTCCTGAAAGCTTATATGCCTCTGAATGTTTGTTTCTCAACAAAAAATGAGAAATTAAAAATATGGAAAAGAATGACAGAAAAATATTAAGGAAAATATTGGAACCAAGAAAGACTGAAGGAGGTTTTAAACTAAAAAGTAATACGAAAATATATCAAAATAAAGTGATGCAATGAGGAAACGTCATCTCATCATTTGATGAGAATGGATGAGAAAAGACTGACTAAGAAAATTTTTTAACACAGCCTTCAAAAAAAGAAAAATGATACATGGATACGGATGGTAAAAGAAGAAATGGTGGTGGCAAATACATAGTGGAATTCAATGTTGGACAGAGACTAATTTCCTACTGCAGTAAACAAAATAGAATTTCCGGAAATGGTTAGGAGACAAATTGGTAAACGATGGTCAGATGAAAGGAGAAAACATTAGGCAGAGGTAATGAAGACATATTGGAAAGAACGGAAAAGCAAGAAATTAATTGTTAAACGTGGTCTACAAATGGCCAAACTCGAAAAAAAAAATTAATAAATATGACAATAATTATGATAATTCCAAAATTTTAACTGTGATTTCTAAACCCTGCATTTTTATTACATTATAACATTTAATGCATGATATATGCATTTAATATTAAAACTCTAATAAGTGATTTATTATATTTTAATCATATTAATGTATTCCAGTATAATATGATAAACACGAGTAAAGAATTTATTGATGGAAGTGAATTGACTTTATAAAAATAGATATTCAAGGTAGAAGGAAATAAATTATGAAACTGTTAAAGTCTAAAATTCATTCCTTACGAAATTGTTTCGTGCCGATGAAAAATTTGAAGGGACAAACCGGATGAATTATAGAGGCCCAAAAGACTATTCACTTGTACATAATTCAGCAGAATCCACCTATCCTTTTTTTTTTTTTTTTTTTTTTTTTTTTTTCTTTGGTGATTATTAAAGTCCGCCCTCGAATTATGCACCTTTTGTCTCCCTTGTGCCTTTATTTTGAATCTTCCTCTCGTGAATAAGAAAGTTTACTCCGATACTTTATATATATATATATATATATATATATATATATATATATATATATATATATATATATATATATATATATAAACATAGTGTTACTTACTGTAAATGTAATGAAATTAGAGAAAGGTTAGTCCGGCGTAGGTGTCTATTGTTTCATGTCACAGTGATATACACAGGGTGTTATATGGTGTAATAAGAGAGGACCTAGGGTAGCTGTGGATCTTTGACCCAAGGCAGTTTACTTTATGATTGTTAATGACATGTGTTGTTCAAGATGTAATTTATATTTTACCCTTGGAAAGTCAAAAGGATACTTTCTCTTAGTCAGGTGCTAAAAGGGTTTCTCAAGAATAAAAGTAATGTTAAAGATTATATTAATATTATGAGTAATATTTATAATCTTATAACTCGCGCCCAGAATACCTTTTATCGATTCTAACCTGGTCCCGATTTATTTCGGTGTTTTAGCCGCTACTTTTCGAAGGGAAAGGTTATTATCCTTTATTTATGGAGAAACTCTAAATCCCTGTTCAAAGTAATATTTTATCTTTACCTTCTGATATTAAAATGAGAAATAAGAAAATAATGAAGTGGAAATAAGAAAATATTTAAATATAAGACACTGAATCAATATTGAATTAATATTATATTAAATCAGAATTAATATAATGCTCAACCACCAGTAATGTTAAATCCTGATAAACTTTCTGATGTCAGGGAAGTGTAAATAACAAATTATGAATATGTAAAAGACAGAATCCTAGTTGAAAGTTATGATGTTTCTGCTATATTTTCTCAAGAAATGTGGAAGTAAGAAAATAGGAAACCTGTGATATACTTTCTCACATTTATTTTTTGATCGATGAGTTGCAATGAGTAATATGGCCAATGGACAAAAAATCCATTCACATAATATGTATACTGAAATTTTCTCACTTAAATTGATACAAAAAATATAAATATATAAAACACCAAATCCATGTAGAAATTAATCTTCTTAACTTTTGTTACACATTAGAGAAGAGGAAATAAGAAAACATGCATTTATAAAACACTAAATCCTGTATGTTGTTAACTTCTGTTTCACCTATTTACGTTTAAGAAGACTAAATATTAATATAACACACTAATCAACACAATCTAAGTTACAACTGTAGAAATGATTCTTTACATGTAAGGTTATAGGAATGAACTATCGATCAATGTAAACTCGAAGTAAAGCGTGAGGATCGAACTGTTCGATGGTCAGGGAGGTTTCGTGGAGAAGCACTTGCGGAAAAAGCATCAAAATAAATACTTATACCAATATTAAATTGTAAAGAAAAGTAAATATGAAAAACCAATATGTATATTCAGTTTTATGTATAATTATAAAAAAAAAAGATTTCTTTTTAAATTATTGATGTCTAATGCTGTGAATATAAATATCACGTATATTTTGGGGAAATGATTACAATATCTTATACAGAAAGTACCCACTTCTAGCAGTTCTTATTAATTAATTTAATTTATTTGAATCGAGTGGGAGCTTATTATGGAATAATAGGTATCTGGTTAGGGACAATTCAGCAACATACGGACCATTAAGATCTTTATGGATGAATTTATTTATAACATAATAAAGAGCATTGAGCATTAAAGATTTTACAATAGGATTTTTTTTTTTTTTTTTTAAATATACATTTATTGAAATTTACAACTGTACAAAATATTTACATTAAGTAAATGTGTTGATAACGATTACAATAACATTTTAAAACTTGAAAAGAACTACTCATAAGTAGCACTTCAATAAAAATTCTACACTAGAAGATCTCTTGGCCATATTCGTTTCAGACGCCTCGGAGGATTATCGGGGATGGAGTGGGAAGCAAGTTGAGAAACTAGTGGATTTGAGTAGTTACGGTTCTTACAATGAATGGATAGGTATCTGGTTTGGGTTAAATCAGCAACATATGGAACATTTAGATCTTTATGGATAAGTTTATTGGTGACAAAGTAAGGAGCAATGAGGATTTTTCGAAGGATTTTGAATTGTAGGGATTGGATACTAGATGAATTGAATGGTTTAGTGGAGCCTCAAACTCCGTACGTCCAAAGAGGTCTGATCACAGCCATGTAAATGAGTCTTTTGCAATTAATTGGGAGCTTTAAACGTTTGTTCGAAAACATGTAATATTTATTTTTAATATCCTATTCTATTTTTCTTTTAAGGAATACAATAAAAAATAAGAAGAAAAATATTAATTGGAGATTTATTTTCTTCATTTTTAATTTAATTGCCGAAACATAACACTATCAAAAATAAACAAAATTAATAGAAAACATAAAGTCATATAAAATACTCATTGTCATTATCTATTCATTTGTTCTTCAGGTGGTTTTAAATCGAATTTTAATATATATATACATTCCTATTACAAATTATTAGAAGAAAAATTGCAAACAAATATTAATATATTAAACTATTTATTATTAATAATAATAAATATGAAAAGAAGTTTCAAATATTAAAAATGATATCAGGATTGGTAGGAAAAAAGAGAAGATTGTTGTAGAAATATTGGCCTTTGCGGATGATTTAGCAACAGTCACAGAAAATGAAGAGATAGCCAAAATTTATATTGAAAAATTACAGGAGATTGCGTCTAAAACAGGTTTACAGATTTCTCTCGAAAATACAGCATATATGTCGATTGTGAATACAAACAAAGAACTAAAAATTAAATATGGTAACATTAAAAGGGTAGATAAGTTTAAATATTTAGGTGAAGTAATGGTTTAGATAAAGCAGCAAATCTCACAAGAGCCAACAAAATGGAATTTGCCTTCCAAAAAACTAAGGATATATATAATAAAAAAATCTCTCTATTGAGGCTAAATTGCGTCATTATAAAACAGTTGTTCGTCCTGAAAGCTTATATGCCTCTGAATGTTTGTTTCTCAACAAAAAATGAGAAATTAAAAATATGGAAAAGAATGACAGAAAAATATTAAGGAAAATATTGGAACCAAGAAAGACTGAAGGAGGTTTTAAACTAAAAAGTAATACGAAAATATATCAAAATAAAGTGATGCAATGAGGAAACGTTATCTCATCATTTGATGAGAATGGATGAGAAAAGACTGACTAAGAAAATTTTGTTAACACAGCCTTCAAAAAAAGAAAAATGATACATGGATACGGATGGTAAAAGAAGAAATGGTGGTGGCAAATACATAGTGGAATTCAATGTTGGACAGAGACTAATTTCCTACTGCAGTAAACAAAATAGAATTTCCGGAAATGGTTAGGAGACAAATTGGTAAACGATGGTCAGATGAAAGGAGAAAACATTAGGCAGAGGTAATGAAGACATATTGGAAAGAACGGAAAAGCAAGAAATTAATTGTGAAACGTGGTCTACAAATGGCAAACTCGAAAAAAAAAAAAAAAAAAAAATTAATAATTATGATAATTCCAAAATTTTAACTGTGATTTCTAAACCCTGCATTTTTATTACATTATAACATTTAATGCATGATATATGCATTTAATATTAAAACTCTTATAAGTGATTTATTATATTTTAATCATATTAATGTATTCCAGTATAATATGATAAACACGAGTAAAGAATTTATTGATGGAAGTGAATTGACTTTATAAAAATAGATATTCAAGGTAGAAGGAAATAAATTATGAAACTGTTAAAGTCTAAAATTCATTCCTTACGAAATTGTTTCGTGCCGATGAAAAATTTGAAGGGACAAACCGGATGAATTATAGAGGCCCAAAAAACAATTCACTTGTACATAATTCAGCAGAATCCACCTATCCCTTTTTTTTTTTTTTTTTTTTTTTTTTTTTCTTTGGTCATTATTAAAGTCCGCCCTCGAATTATGCACCTTTTGCCTCCCTTGTGCCTTTATTTTGAATCTTCCTCTCGTGAATAAGAAAGTTTACTCCGATGCTTTATATATATATAAACATAGTGTTAGTACTTAAATGTAATGAAATTAGAATGAAATTAGAGAAAGTTAGTCCGGCGTAGGTGTCAATTGTTTCATGTCACAGTGATATACACAGGGTGTTATATGGTGTCATAAGAGAGGACCTAGGGTAGCTGGGGATCTTTGACCCAAGGCAGTTTACTTTATGATTGTTAATGACATGTGTTGTTCAAGATGTAATTTATATTTTACCCTTGGAAAGTCAAAAGGATACTTTCTCTTAGTCAGGTGCTAAAAAGGTTTCTCAATAATAAAAGTAATGTTAAAGATTATATTAATATTATGAGTCATATTTATAATCTTATAACTCGCGCCCAGAATACCTTTTATCGATTCTAACCTGGTCCCGATTTATTTCGGTGTTTTAGCCGCTACTTTTCGAAGGGAAAGGTTATTATCCTTTATTTATGGAGAAACTCTAAATCCCTGTTCAAAGTAATATTTTATCTTTACCTTCTGATATTAAAATGAGAAATAAGAAAATAATGAAGCGGAAATAAGAAAATATTTAAATATAAGACACTAAATCAATTTTGAATTAATATTATATTAAATCAGAATTAATATAATGCTCAACCACCAGTAATGTTAACTCCTGATAAGCTTTCTGATGTCAGGGAAGTGTAAATAACAAATTATCAATATATAAAAGACAAAATCCTTGTTGAAAGTTATGATGTTTCTGCTATATTTTCTCAAGAAATGTGGAAGTAAGAAAATAGGAAACCTGTGATATACTTTCTCACATTTATTTTTTGATCGATGAGTTGCAATGAGTAATATGGCCAATGGACAAAAAATCCATTCACATAATATGTATACTGAAATTTTCTCACTTAAATTGATACAAAAAATATAAATATATAAAACACCAAATCCATGTAGAAATTAATCTTCTTAACTTTTGTTACACATTAGAGAAGAGGAAATAAGAAAACATGCATTTATAAAACACTAAATCCTGTATGTTGTTAACTTCTGTTTCACCTATTTACGTTTAAGAAGACTAAATATTAATATAACACACTAATCAACACAATCTAAGTTACAACTGTAGAAATGATTCTTTACATGTAAGGTTATAGGAATGAACTATCGATCAATGTAAACTCGAAGTAAAGCGTGAGGATCGAACTGTTCGATGGTCAGGGAGGTTTCGTGGAGAAGCGCTTGCGGAAAGGCATCAAAATAAATACTTATACCAATATTAAATTGTAAAGAAAAGTAAATATGAAAAACCAATATGTATATTCAGTTTTATGTATAATTATGAAAAAAAAAGATTTCTTTTTAAATTATTGATGTCTAATGCTGTGAATATAAATATCACGTATATTTTGGGGAAATGATTACAATATCTTATACAGAAAGTACCCACTTCTAGCAGTTCTTATTAATTTATTTGAATCGAGTGGGAGCTTATTATGGAATAATAGGTATCTGGTTAGGGACAATTCAGCAACATATGGACCATTAAGATCTTTATGGATGAATTTATTTATAACATAATAAAGAGCATTGAGCATTAAAGATTTTACAATAGGATTTTTTTTTTTTTTTTTTAAATATACATTTATTGAAATTTACAACTGTACAAAATATTTACATCAAGTAAATGTGTTGATAACGATTACAATAACATTTTAAAACTTGAAAAGAACTACTCATCAGTAGCACTTCAATAAAAAATTCTACACTAGAAGATCTCTTGGCCATATTCGTTTCAGACGCCTCGGAGGATTATCGGGGATGGAGTGGGAAGCAAGTTGAGAAACTAGTGGATTTGAGTAGTTACGGTGCTTACAATGAATGGATAGGTATCTGGTTTGGGTTAAATCAGCAACATATGGAACATTTAGATCTTTATGGATAAGTTTATTGGTGACAAAGTAAGGAGCAATGAGGATTTTTCGAAGGATTTTGAATTGTAGGGATTGGATACTAGATGAATTGAATGGTTTAGTGGAGCCTCAAAGCTTAACTCCGTACGTCCAAATAGGTCTGATCACTGCTATGTAAATGAGTCTTTTGTAATTAATTGGGAGCTTTAAACGTTTGTCTAGTAAATGTTGAATTAGTCTGTAACGACGAGCAGTTTATTGTCATTTTAATCTTAGGATTCCATGTAAGACGTTTGTTCAAGTGCAGTCCTAAGTAGCGGATCTGTTCAACGGGGATTAGTGGGACATTATTTAAGGATACTGTAGGACAGGAAGTCGTAGGTTTATGACGAAGGGCAAAGGTTATTTGATGGGATTTATTTAGATTTATTTTGATTCTCCATTTTTGACACCATTCTTGAAGGTTTATGATATGGATATGGAGTATCTGGTATGAACCAATTTAATTGGGAATAGCGTTGGGAAAAATGGAAGTGCGTCGGATTACCAAAGACAAACTTGGCGAAGCAGTTCAAGTTTTACTTTAATCTGTCCTCGACAACCGGTTACGAACCAGACAACCATAATCGTGGTCCAATACCTAATACCTATCTTTAGTACGTACTGAATTAAGTCCGGATTAGTGAAGTTCAGTTTATCGAGAGTGGATAATATGTTACTATACATAACTGTAAAAACAAAAATTGAACTATTATGTTTATAAATAAGAATATAATGATAGGTGTGTTGCATTTGTTTGGCATCTTATATAATGGTATTACAAAACAAAAAAACAATAACTATTTTAATAAAAGCATTACAGTCTATAATTTATATATAATTAATTACTTACTTACTGATGGGCTCTACAGCTCTTGAAGAACCTTGTCCTTCTCCACAATTCGTTGCCACTCCTGGCGATCCTTGGCTTTAGTTTTCCATCTTCTGATCCTAATTTTTTGGTGATCCTTTTCGACATTTTGCAGCCATGTCACCTCTTAGTCGCTGCCCGTCAGGTTTTCCATATACATTCTCCTGGGAACTCTTTGCTCTGACATCCTTTCAATATGGCCGACCCACTTTAATCTTGCTCTTTTGGCGTATGTGACTATGTCGATGTCTTCATAGAGTGTACTTAGCTTTCTATTTGAGCGGATCCTTTATATTCCTTCTTGAAAAACCGGAACAGAAATCAATCTTTAACACTTTTCTCTCCCACTCCAAAAGGACTCTTTCCGTTTCCTTAGTTAGGGTCCATGTTTCACAAGCGTACGTCACAATGGGTCGGATCACCGTCTTATAAATAATTATCAAGGCTTTTCTGGTTTCTGAAATTTTATGTTTTTGTAGGGAAAACATACATCTGCATTTATCTGTTATTTCTGTTTTTAATATAATTAATTAGAGATGGTATTTATTAATGATTAATTATTAATATATCGTTTAAGTTTAATAATTATATTTACGATCTGTTAATTAACAAGGCATTATTTAAAAATGCATCGGAAGCCGCTTAATTAGCTATCGCATTAAATGATAAAGGAAGATTTCTGTTATCTTCGTTAGGGCTATTAGCCTCAAGCCGTACTTTGGGAGGAGGGGTCGAAGGGGACTGCTTTGCAAAGATATGATTTGCTTTATCATAATTCTTTGCAAACAGCTCGATAAGTATTTACTTAAGACCGTAATTTACGATTCTCCAAGATATTCCTACGAGGCATTATTTATTTCAATAGTTGGGAATACTATGAACTGTATAGTTCAAACTAGTTTCCTCATTAAGCCTTGAGTGAAAAGTCAATAAATTTATAGTGGTTTAAACATAATAAAAAGAGGAAAACTAGAAAGGCTTGTGCAAACAAATTATCAAGTTTCTTTCTACATCGACTCTACCTTTTAAATATATTAGTTTTAAACGGTTCACTATTCCGTTAGCATAGTGGAGCATTCTATTAAAGTAAAAACTACGAAATAATATAACTAGTTAGAAATAATTAACGTCACGTTAATAAAAAATGTATTAAATCTATTCAATATATAAAATAAAATAAATTAAATTATATAATATATAAACAAATGAAAAAAAAAATTCAAAATACCATCATATATAGCACTATTTAGACACTCAAATTAGGGATCTCCAAACCAAGCCTGTTGCTTCACTTATGGAGTGTAAGCCTTCCCCCAAAGGATCCCAGTGCTGCTCTCTCAGCTACTAGTGTCAAAACTCAGTGGAGGCTGAGTGAGAGCGCTATAGCACAGACGCTTACGGCGTGAGTGGAAAATCTGGTCATTTGCCAGAACTCCAACATAAATACATATTTAAAAAAGGTCTCAGGGTTACTACCATTTTAATTTCAAGGGCTATCAGTATGTATAAAAATGGATAGTAATTGAGTCAGAGGTTTGGTAGGTACGAAATGTTGGGATGAAATTCTAAAATTTAAGGGGTATGTTGTCGACGTGATGTATAATAAGATGACTATGTAGGGTTTTTTTGGAGACATAATATAGATCGTTCACTATTGTTCACAGAATTTCTTTTAATTTTAACTCCATAGGTCCAAACGTTTAATGATGGTTTTGTATATGAGATGTTTGTTTTCAACGAAAATGAGATGTACTACTTAGTAGTCTATACAACTGAAGTGCCTATCAAGTTCTTTTGAGTCAAGTGTGAGGATTCCATGAAAATCTTATATCTAGCTAGTAACCAAGAATCCAAACTGTGACAGCTTTAGGTGGAATAGATATGAGGAATGGATATACGGTGATATTATTAACTGGGTTATATCCTTTATTTTCAATTTTATGATTTTTTAATAAAATTCTGACAGTTACGAAAAATTCTGGGAATTTAAATATTTTTTCCTAGATGATATTTAGGCCAAAAAAAAGAAAATACCCGAGGCGTGGGGGTTGAAGAGAGTGGGATTAAGACGGTAAGAAGGCCGCCCTCTGCAAACATTTCATAACTCCCGAGGGGGGAGTTGGGGGGGGGGGCTAAAGACCCAAGGTACACATCATTTAGCCCATGGCCGGGGCCCAGCTACCGTATTCAATTTTCACAATCAGTTAAGTACTGCCTTATATAACAAAGTCAACTTTGCATATTACTCATCCCCTATACAGACCTATAAAGTCTTGAAATACGCCAGGGTCAGAAAATTAAAGTTGTGAAAATATATAGAGGCTCCTTATAAACTTGAATATTTATGAAGATAAATACCATAGATATTTATTAAGTATTATTATTTTTAAAAAAATGCATTGAAATTGTTAGCTGTTTAAGACTAGGAGAAAAAGAGGTTTGTTTAATACATTATTCAGTAATGTTACGTTACATAGGTATACAAATTATAAAAGGATCATTCAGGGTTGTTAAAATATAGTATATTAAAGTATTTTACAATAAACTGATTTTCATAAGAATTGCAAAAAATGTTTTGTTTTTATTGGTCACAGGTTCTAAAAATAACATCAGTAATGGAACCTTCATGTTTGAGGTTTCCACACAAAAAGAAAAATAAATTTATTAAAAACTTTTTAATTATTATAAAGAATTTCATGAAAAAACAATCTAAATAAAATAACTCACCTTAAGGAGGAAAAAGGAATTTCATGCTTGAAGCACAAAAAAGACTAATGTTGTTATATGTAATGTGGTATTTTACTGACAAGGGGAGGTTTGACTTGTAACTCACAGATTTGAACGCCGATTTTCGTATGCGTAGTAGGGACCTATAATAGTTCAAAACTCGACTTATAGCCGCCAATGAGTATTGGGAGGAAAACAATAAAATATGAAAATCACGTTTTATTTTTTTCTCAGCTCCCAGTCAAGATAGAGATATGGTTCTTTCACGTAGAATTGTAGTTATGTATGATATTTGAAATAAAATTACATACATTCTGCTTTTTATCCATGCATCTAACATTGCGTTTACTCCAAAAACTGAATAAAAAGATCCGAGGTCAACTATAACTTGATATCTCAATATAGAGAAATCCTTCGACCTCCGGATATGGGCTAAACTATGCAGTTTTACGGCTTCTAGATGACCTTAAAATTTGGTTTCAAACGGTTGCGAAATATTTGAGGCAGGGCAAATTATTTACGTTTTTTCAAGAAATTGACAGCCTTCTAAAATCCTAAAAAATTTGAAAGGTAAAAAAAAATATTTTTGATTACGACAAAATTTAGTTTCTACATGTTTTTTGAGATGAGGAATCTGAAAGTAATATCAGTTTTTAGTTTAAAAATTGTCCTCACCTATATTATACAAATAAGACGGTAAGTATTTCTATGTATAGGAAAAATAACGATTTAAGTAAGAAATAATTAGAATTTTTATAAAAGAAATGATCATATATTATTATTGTACAAATCTGGGTTTATTTTTTTATTATTTTTTTCGAATGGGCTAGCAGAGGACCACGTGCCAATTTCAATTCTTTTTTCCTTGTTCCTTTCATTTCTTCCAGTATGCTTTCATCTGTTCACCATGTTTCCTCTTTCTGTCCTCAGACCATTTTGCACTAGTCATTTTCTCTTTCCTGCCTTGGAATCCCTCCATTTTCAATACTTAACGCCGAAAGTCTTCTCTATTATTTATTTTTTCTATTTTTCTATTGTTTTTTTCTAAATCCATTTTTAATTCATTGACCCAGCTTGTTGTTGATTGCTCACCCCACAGATATCTGAAAATCTTACTTGTCAATCTACTATCAGGCATTTGATATAAGTGACCCCAAAACATCAATCTTCCTTTTCTCTTTGCATCTAATATTTTTTCTGCATTTTGATACTTCGTAACTTCCAACCTGCTACTGTGTTTTGTGGGCGTAATATGTTCCTCATGATTCGCCTTTCTAGTATTTCAAATTTATCCAAATTATAGTTTAATGCCAGACATTCTCACTTGCATATAGGCATTTCTTATTATAAAGATCTTTGCTCTCTCCATTTTATGCAATCTTTCCTCTATTGCACATCCAGGTTTATTATTATTATTATATAAAAGAAGAGTTATTAATTAATGCATCGGTATCGGATTTATTAAATTAGATCAAATTAAATCTCCAATATGTGAGGAGATATTAAAAAAGGAGTGTTAAAACTGAGCTTAAGGAAGGAGCATGTCTTATTTCAGGAGGGAGAGTGTTCCAGAGGGTAGTGGATCGGGCTAGGAAGGAATGCTGGTATAATGTTGTTCGATGGAAAGGCAAGTATAGGTCAGAGGAACGTGATCTTGTTGTGAATTGGGAGAGGAAGTTAGTTAGTGCATGTACTTACACGAAATAAATCTCATAACACTCAGAAAATAAAAAAATAATGAAAAATTTCTTAAATCCGTCCCATCCCTCACATTAGTTTTGTTATTTTTTATAACTTTTTTTTTTATATACACATATATACGTTATTGATATATACAACTGTATACAATATATACAATTAGCAAACGTGCGGTACAATTATTACTGTGATATGTCAATAACTTGTAAAGAACTACCAATTTTTAAGAACTTACTTATTAACAATAAATGTTCTACATTAGAAAGTCACTAGGCCACCTCCTTTTCAGACGCTCCGGAGGGAGTTAGAGAATCGAATGAAGTAGAATATTCTCCGACCGTACTGCTTTTAGTTTATCTGCTAAGATTGGGGTTGGCGGAGTTCTTTCTGTCTGCCTGTGCTAAGCCGATGTGAAAGCTAGGTAGTTAGTTGGACTGCTATTGGGCCGCTGAAGGTTTTCTGTCAGCCGGATCAACTGCGCCTCTACGTGACATGGGAGCTCTTAGTTCGCCTTCCTTCTTTTTTTTCCAATCTCTTTTGAACTGGCTTTGGCAATAAATTAAGAACAGGATGCTATAAAACGTTAGGGACGAGGTAAGTTCGTAACTATTGCCAAAAGCGAAATTGGAAAAGTTTATAAATTCCTTTCAATATTACTAGCCCTCGATAGTAATACACATATTTTTTACGTTGTGAGTTATATTCGACTGTGAGAGGATTACGTTCTCAAAACCTGTTTTTGGCGTGAATTGTAGTATATATATATATATTTAAAAGGGAAACCACGTTAATAAAAGAGAGAACCAAGATTCATGACATCAAAAAACAAGGAAGGAAAATACGTGGTCCAGTTTTTATAAATGGGATTCGGATTAAGTGATTGACAAAGGAACTGCTTAGGAAAATACGAATGAAATTCTATGGACACCTTTACAGAATAAACGAAGATCGACTTTTTAACAGAATTTTCAACGTCAACAAAAATAAATGGCTAAAAGAGACTCAAAAAAACTTAGACAGGACAAGAATTCCGTAACAAAATTAAAATTGTATAACAGGCAGAAAAAATATAACTAAATATAACTTGCAATACAAAATTATATATTATACAAATATAATAAACAGAACATGTACATTATATACGATAAAGTATAGTGTGTACAGGAATAAATAAAATCCCTCCCAACAGGGTTCCTGCTGGAAGGAAAACACTAAAACTATATATAAAAATATTTAATTGAGCTTACGCTAAACAGTTCATTCGACAAGTAGCGATAAATTATATAATGAGGAAAATTGAAATCCTTTCCTAAAATAATGCTAAAATATCCTAAAATAAATCGAACGTTATAAATAAATGTAATTGCTTTTAAATTTATTTCATTCAGTGGAGGGCTGTGTTCAATGAATGTAATATAATTAAATCCAACCACAAACGATGGGAATGACAGCACGTGGCTGTAACGGTAATGGGGTAGGCAGGCATATTATCATTCATAACAATTTCATTTAATTAAGTTTCCAAGTAGGAACCACACACAACTTGTTTCTACGTTTCAAGGAACGACCTGGTTCCCATCAAAAGGCTTCAATATTAAACTCGGTCCCACAATTCAAGCGTAACATGACTTCAAAGTTAAGGGTTCTCAATACTTTTCAAGGAAAGGTTCAAAGTTGAAGTATATTGGTACAAAAACTAATAAAAATAAAAATAAATAAATAAATAAAAAAGGTGTAATTTAATTTATTTAATATGAAACCCTTTGTAAAGTATTTTTTTATAAATGTTACAAAAATATTTATTATCCCTTCTAACAATAAAGACAGCTGTTAATTAGACATTAAATCAGACTCATAGACTGACTTCTACATTCCACAAGGAATCACAGAGCATGCGGCAGTGAACAGATAATTTTATAGATTCTAAATAAGACTCATTATTATGTCCTTCTGATTTCACACAAGAACAAAATATACACCGCCTTACATATCAATGCAGACTACATACTGGCAACAGAACTATACTACAGACAAAAACACTACAGAAACTAGGGAATTGGCCGGTAGATGGACAATATTTGATAATGTTTGAAGATTTCAAAATACTTTTTAAAAATTCCTTACCAAAAATAGACGATATAAATATAAAATACTGTTAAAATTGTAAAAAAAAAAAAAAAAAAAAAAAAAAAAAAAAAAAAAAAAAAAAAAAAAAAAAAAAAAAAAAAAAAAAAAAAAAAAAAAAAAAAAAAAAAAAAAAAAAAATGAAAATAATAAAAAGTTAGTTTTCTAAATTTTTTGTTAATTGGAAAAAAATATTGTAATTTATTTTAATAAAAATTGTTTTTGTCTAGTTTGGGAATGTTTATTATAGACATCTGAACCTTTCTTTATTATAAAAAAAAATGCGTTTTAATAAAATTCAAATATTTCAAAGTGTTGCAATACTTTTGACGGGGAGTTTATTTCACAAATTAAAATTAATTAATAAATGTCTGTTTTTGGAATTTCTCAGTTTTTTTATTTATTTTTTTTACTATTTTCGATTATACATTTAGTATTACTGTTAGTACTCACCTCGTCTCTGATTATTGTTAATGTCTGTTTGTTGTATTCTAACGTCTTTATGAACTCCAACTTGCTAGGATGGGTTATTCTAGCTAAAGTGGTAAGGCTGAAATTAATTTAATAGGATCATGATATTAAACATATGGCCCAATGCTCTGAATAACACATTTTAAATAACTTCCATATTGTTCGTAATATTTTCCTGTTTCATTTTTAACATTAAGCCAAATTCGTTTTTGTTATTGTTAGCTCTGAAGAAGGGCATTGAAGCAGACCCAAACGTTGGTAGTTCAATGACGGTATTTTATAATCCTCCTAACTACATTCTCCAAAACATTCTATTAACTAGTTTCCTTCCCCGTTATATTTTTCTTTTTTCTTTTTGAATCTCATTCTATTCTAATACTATTATATTTACTGTTCTCCATCACTTTTCGGAAAACATTTCAGTTGATTGCAAAAAATAATCGGAAAAAGCAGGTTATGGTAACGAATGAGAGGCGCGGAATCCAGCAGAGCAGCGAGATACGGCCGTAACTCAGAGCCCCTGTACCTCAGAAATGCACAGTTGAACCACAAAACAGGAATTCGTACCTCCCCATAATTTACGAAGTTGTTTTATAGGTCGGGTTTGGAGGTACCGACGAAATCCTCCCTTTTGTCACGTCCCCATAAATTCTCGAATCTGCTCTTGACAGAGATCATACCGACATTTATAGAGCTGCTAATTCCGGAGTTATATTCTAGTGGATTGTTTTGCTGATTTTGATTTAAGGGGACCTTTGCACGCATGTCGCTTTTAGAAGTAGCCAAACAAAATAAGTTATATTACAAAGAGTTCATTTGAAAATACCTGTCTATAAATAAACAATAATTGTTTAAAATATTGCTGTTTTACTCGTTTTGCATTTATTTATTTGTTTGCATATATTTATAAAGTTATAATTTTAACACTTATTTGACTCTGATTTTTTTTTTTTTTTCTTTTTAACCATTAGAACTCTTATGTATTAGAACATAAGAAATGTTATGGAATTTCCGATTTTTTTAATGAAATCAGTTTAAATTTCAGAAGTTTATTTAGACGTGAGACCATATCAGACAACTTAGTACGAAAAATAAAAACAAAAACTATTAAATTTATTCAACATAGTCTTCATGCATCATAAAATTACACAGAGAAAATATTGAAGGATAATATAAATTATTATTAAAATATGAGGGAGGATGTATATAATAACATTTCATGAACTTTTAGAGCAACTACTCATTTGTAGCTCTGTAAATAATGTTTCGTATTAGAAGATCCTAGGCCATCTTCTTTTCGAACGCCTTTAACCAGCTGCATTAACCAGAAAGAATTTCCGATTTGGAATTCCTAAGGCTAAGAAATTATTGGTTTAGAGTGAGCATCTTTTAAATGAGAAGATAGCGATTGTAGTAATATGTACGATGTTTCGTTGGGTTATCAAAAATATGGAGTTTTGGATGATTCTTAAACTATGGGTAATTTTCGTGTCTTCTTTAGATCTGTTTCAAAAAAAAAAGTTTGTTTGGCAGCGAATATGCTTAGTGATCCATTCTTTATTGTGAAAAACGTTTTATAATGCATTAACCGGGAAAATTTTGCTATTTAACTAGTTTACCAATTGGTAATTACCATGATTGGGCTGAAATTCAATATTCATAATATTAGGTTCTTCTTCAAACCCTTTCTAAAAATTATTAAACAATAAATTATTATTTTTTGTAAAGTAGAAGGATAAAACTTTTGAGATTATTATTTCATTTTTGATATTTTTTTTTGTTTTATATATATATCAATTTATTGAAATTTACAACTATACAAATATGTACATCAAGTAAATGAGCTGATAAAGATTACAATGAAGTGTTACACCTTGAAAAGAACTACTCATTAGTAGCACTTCAAGACAATTTTACAATAGAAGATCTTTAGGCCATCTTTTTTTCAGACACCTCGGAGGATTATCGGGAATGGAGTGGGAACCAAGTTGAGATTTTTTTTTTTTTTTTTTTTTTTTTTTTTTTTTTAATGGATTTGAGTGGTTGTGGAGCTTACTATGAAAGGATAGGTATCTGGTGTGGGCTAAATCAGCAACATATGGAACATTAAGGTCTTTATGGATAAGCTTATTGGTGACAAAGTAAGGGGCATTTAGGATTTATCGAAGGATTTTGAATTGTAAGGATTGGATACAAGATGAATTGGATGGTTTAGTAGAGCCCCAAAGCTCAACTCCGTACGTCCAAATAGGTCTAATAACAGTCATGTACATAAGTATTTTGTAATGAATTGGGAGGTTGGATCGTTTGTCTAGTAAATGTTGAAGTAGTCTGTAACGACGGGCAGTTTCTAGTCTTGTACGTGGATTCCATGTAAGACGTTTGTCCAAGTGGAGTCCTAGGTAGTGGATCTGTTCAACAGGGATTAGTGGAATATCATTGAAGGATACAGTTGGACAGGAATAAATTTTTGATATTAAGATAACTTTTGATTTTCTATCTTTTTCATTGTCATTTATCTGTTGTTTTTTGTTTGTTTTATTTTTCTGCAATTTTGTTTGTAATATTAACTGCTATATTGTCTATTTATTTTCTCTTTTGCATTTGTTCTCATACAAATTTGTATTCACTTTTACAAACATTGTTTTATTTTTGAAAGCCTTCTGGGGGGGGGGGGGTTATGATTACTTTGTGTTATGTAATGTTATTCTTAAGGAACTTTGTCCCAGAATAAAGTTTTTTTTCTATTCTATTTTATTATATTATAATTACTGAGAATAAATGTAAAACCGGTAAATAGTGAAAGTAAAGAGGGGAAGCAGTGTTTGGCGAGTGGCAGTCCTACTAGTATCGTAAATTTCTTCTTCAGGATTACTTTCATCAGTAACGATTGTCTTTTCAACCTGAAAGGGCGGTTAACAGGTGTGCACCTTTTAAAATTTAATTACCATGGACGCCTTTATCTTTGGTAATTATCAGTCAATCATATTCATGTTATCTCATCATAAGCAGTTTGAAATATTTATTGATTATATATTGGTTATTTTATTAGGAGATCAGCGGTCATTGAGATAAATGACTTTGAACGTGGAAGGACACGTACAATTACCATAGTAATTTTGTTTTTCCTTGGTAATTACTGATTTTAATTCTAAAAATTAGTTTTTATTTCGGCAAAACACGTTTTTGGCACTTCTATTATCATAGTCACTATCAGGACTGGTTTTATAAATTTTCGGATCTGGTGATTTTTTGTAAATTCTTCACCTGAAAGTTGCCCTTAGTTTGAGTTTCACCCCTTTATTTAAAATGATTTGTATCTGGTTTAAGCCAAATCAGCAACACATGGAAGATTATGGATAAATCTATTAAATCAGTAACATTGATGACTTTTCAAAGGATTTATGAATTAATGAATTAGATACAACATGAACCCCAAGGAGGTTCTAGGGATCCAAAAAATTTGAGGAAAAGGGAGAATTAATTAATTGTAGGAATGCAATAAAATAGGATTCAATATAGGTACCATGGTCTCAAAGGATGCATCAAGCTAACTAGGTCGATTAAACCTCAACCTGCAGAGGTAGCAGTGCATTCCGGTGGTCGGGGAGGGGGGTTGGAGGGTTTGGAAGGGATAGAATGGTCATAAGCGAGGGACCTGAATCCGGCTTGTGGTTTTCCTTTGATTCCAGTGTTCGTCGAGTAGTGGCCAAGACAGCCCCTGTCATCTCGGCATAATGACTTCCCCTCCCCCTCCCGACCACCCTCCCCCCACTCCTCCCCTACCCCCCAACAGGCAGATAACGACCTCCAGGACAACTTGCCCACTCTCGTATCCAAAACGTATCAGGCATAATGTCGGAATGATGGAAATTAAACTCCTTCATCCTTAAACTGTCTATCCTATACATACAAAGTAGTAGTTGAATTTAAATAATTTAGAAACATTCTTATATTTTCTCGTTAACTTAAAGACTGCATAATAATTTAAATATAATTTAAAAAATCTACGAAAAAGCAACTGCCCAACGGTAGCACTTCAATAAAAGTTCTACATTAGAAGGTCATTAAATGTGAGGGTTATTAAGAATCAAATAACGTAATATAGAGAACTAGTGAATTCGAGTGGCTATGGAAGTATATATAAATACATACGGAACGGATTTAGTATACGGAACATAATGCTCAGTAAGGAAAAAGATGCTTTTGTAGAATTAGGTAAGCATTAACCTGGATTACCAGTTCTTATTCAAAAGTAAAATTGAAAATACAGTTTAAGATTATATTTAATTTTTTTTTAATTCTTTATTCACAGCTGTATATAAAATAAATGTATATATAACACATAAGTAAATTTGCAGTTAAATAATTATAATGACATGTCAATAACTTGTGAAGAACTACCAATCATTAAGAACTTATTTATTAACAATAAATGCTCTACATTGCCAAGTCCCTAGACCATCTTCATTCCAGACGCCTCGGAGTCTTGTTGGGAATTTAGTGAGAAGCAAGTTGAGAGATTGGAGGATTTGAATGAGTTGTTTGTCATAGAAAGATAGGTACCTTGTTTAGGCCAAACCAGCATCATATAGGACCTTATGATATTTATGGATAAGTTTCTTTTTGATTAGTTAGGGTCCAATAGTTCTGCATTAAATTGTCTATGTTAGTCATCTTCTTTTCAAAAGCCTCAGGGGATGATTGGGAAGAATTGAGCGTGAGGCAAGTTGGAAGACTAGTGGACTTGAGGTCCATATCAGCAACATATGGAACATTATTATCTTTATAAGTTTGTTTGTGAAATAATCAGACGCTACTTTTTTTTTTTTTTTTTTTTTTTTTTTTTTCAATTATCGATATTTGCAACTGAACAAAATAATATACATCAAGTAAATGTGTTAATAGTGAATACAATGGCATGTAACTGACTTGTAAAGAACTACTCACTAGTGGCATTTCAATAAATTCTACACTAAAATGTCTTTAGGCCATCTTCTTTTCAGACGCCTAGGAGGATTATCGAGAATGGAGTGGGAAGCAAGTTGGGAGATTAGTGGATTGGAGTGGTTATGGAGTTTACTATGGAAGTAGTATAGATCTGTATATCCCTTCTCATCGAACTGCTTCCTTTGAAAAATCCTTTATTAATCGTGCAGCTTTATTCTGGAATTCCATACCCATTTCGATCCGCAATGTTCCTTCTCTCACTTCTTTTAAACATAATTTATTCATCTACCTCCTCAATTATCAATCTTCCGAAATTATGTAATAATATTTTATTGCTAGAATATTTCTTTTTCTTTTATTTTATTTTAATTTTGTTATTTACTTATTTATTTTTTTTTTTTTATGTAAACCCAAAGACTTGTAGTATATAATTTACACTCTATATAAGTTACTGCCTGATATGTACGCAGTCAGACAATAATACCTTTTTATTGTTCTTATATGTTATTCTTAGGGGACAAGGTGTCCCAGAATAAAGATTATTTTTCATTTAAAAAAAAAAAAAAAAAAAAAGTATAGGCATCCGGTGTGGACTAAATCAGCAACATAAGGAACATTAAGATCTTTATGGATAAGTTTATTGGTCACAAAGTAAGGAGCATTGAGGATTTTTCGAAGGATTTTGGGATTGTAAGGATTGGATACGAGATGAATTGGATGATTTAGTGGAGCCCCAAAGCTCAACTCCGTACGTTTAAATAGGTCACAGTCATGTTAATGAGTCTTTTGTAATTAATTGGGAGGTTTGAATGTTGAAGTAGTCTGTAACGACGAGCAGTTTCTTGTCGTTTGTCCAAGTGGAGTCCTAATACTAGTATTATTATATCTATCTATATATTTCTTTTTATATTTGATTTTCTTTATTTTAAGAGGAAAATGATTCGACAGTTGGCATGTAAATAATTAGTAACTTCATATAAATGATAACAAAGCCGACAACATATTAGCTAATGAGAATTGTGTTCGAAATCCTGATCCCTGTTTGACCATAAGCGGGGCACAGTTGATCTGCATTGCTAAATCCTGGTATTTTTTGCGACGGGGACCGCTGGCTAAAACATGAATTGGCTCCGTTCCTAGAATTGACTAATGTCACCATCAATTCTGGCCGTTAGTTCGAAATGCTGTCATTTACGGCCTGGCAAATATAGCGATAAATACGTGTGAGGTAAGTAGACTGTAAAGGGGAAATATAAAATCATTCTCATCCATAATGGCCTAGAAAGATAAAAGATAAAAAAATATATCCGCAATATTCAATAGAATGAAATATACAAACTTAAATTAAAGTGCACTCAATATAATAAGAAAAGAGAGTGAGAGCAGCATAGTTATCAAATATCTAAGCAATTGGTCATATTTACTGACTATAACGATCTTATAAACCATAAACATAATGATTACTTATTTCATTATTTTATAGTTTCTAAATTCTTAAAGAATTTATCTATAATTTTATGATTATATTGCTCTTCAATTATTTATCAATAACCAATGAACGGTCTTATATATTTATGTGAAAAAAAAAAAACATAAAAAAAACTTAGCAGTCGGAAATTTAAAATAGGCAATTCTAATAGACAAAACAACTGATTAAACGTACCAATAATGGGTATTTTAAAAGAACTATAGACAAAAAAAATAAAGAAAACACTTATCAAATAACAATAGAAATATTCCCATTTATCAGATCATAAACTTACTAAACAGCTATAAATATTGAAAACTTCTAATAGCCAAAGGAAGCATTCTTAAAAATTTAACGGTATTACTGCAATAATAGTAATAATAAAACTACATGAATAAAAAAATATAAATAAAAGAAACAATTTTATTCGTGAAGATAGTGAAAGATGGATTTTTATTTTATATTGAATGTGAGAGAATAAATTTATCCTTTCATTCGCTTAACTGATGATATTGGATTGTATATACGAAACTTGATATGATTACGAGTAAATTATGTTAGAAAAACAAAAACTTTGTTTGAACATTTTTTTAAATATGCAGATACATAACCAAAATTTAGACCCATTTCCAGGTCCTCACTGATGAAAACAAATTCATTTTGCATCGAACTAATGCTGTTTAAAATCCTTCAAAAATTCCACAATATTACTCATTTAATAATTTTTTTCCATAATGATCTAAATGTTCCATATCTTTCTGATTTGCATATACCTACCATTTCATAACCCAGTCTAATCAACTTACAATTAGTGGATTAGAACTTCATAAATCATCAATAATCTGAGGCGTTCAAAAAGAAGATGGCCTCGGATCTTTTAATATAGAACACTTGCTGAACTGCCGATGAGTAGTTGTTTTACTATTAAAATGGTAATGTTTACATCTTGTCTTACATTTACTTGCTTCATTTCTATATGAAGTTGTGAATTTCAATAAATAAATATATAAATATTGAAAAAGTTATTGTAAATTCATAAGGAGCAGGGTAGCTTGGTGGGCTCATTTCATTTTTTGTTATTTGAGCAATGGATATACTTTGGGATCCGTTGATCTCTTGATCAGAAATTCAGAAAATCTGGAATGTTGAACATGATTACTGACCACATCATGTTCTTGTACATCTTTTGGCTTCGGAAACAATATCTTCTACTGAGCCCAAGACCTTACATGGGTTTTAGTGGTGCAGGGTTCGTATTCATGTTAAAATACAGAATGAAGTAGTAATCTTCTATTAAAAATAAAATGTCTATCAATTAATAAATAATTATTTACGTTAAGTATTTTTATCATTATTAAACTCTCCGTCGAAAGAATTGCAACAACCAAAATTCTCCATACTTGGTATATATTTATATTAATATTATTTATTATATGTGAGACATTAAGGATTAGACACATCAATGTTTTTCGCTGTCAATAAGAAGAGATGTAATTTTAGATTATTTTTTTCAAATTTCCTTCAGTCCTAGCTTGCTTATCAGTTTCGTTATTTACAAGTATGCCAAGTCTAGTGAAAGCAGTCTTCAAGCCAGAGGGGGCAATATGTCTTATTGACCTTACAGTAGTCGCAACGATCTGACAGATCACTTCTTGAAATTCAATCGTTTTACTGATGATTTCATCACTTTTATTTTTCTCATTTACTTAATTTGATTTTTAAAGGAATGCACATAATAATACAAATTATTAAAATATGTAATAAAAATATTATTTATCTATTATAACAACTTTAAACTATTATTTACTTCGCTAATTTTATTTATACAGCTTTAACAGGCAATTTTTGAATGTTCTAAACATAAATACATTTTACATTGTTCACAAAAGTATTCAGTCAGCCTTCGTTTTTCACAAAATTCACGTCGTCTTATAGAGCCGCGTCCTTCATGACTTACTTCGGGTGGATCATCTTTTCTCTAATATACGAAACATAAACTCTTACATATAAATGAATTATTAGTAATGCATTTTTCATCACTAGATACATTATCTTTGTGTTCAGTATCTGAATGATTAATTCTTTCTTCAACAACGTCTATTTCACTTCCATCAAAATTTTCTACATCACTATTATTCTCCGTATTACATAGAATGATTTTACGAATCATTTCAATATCGTCTGGGTTTTCTAAATCGAAGGTGAGCTTACGATTCATAATGTAATAATAATAGAAGAAAAATCTTTCGCGTCAGTAGTCGCAATGAGACTAATAGATGTTGTCCCGCTAACAGCGGAATAGAAACTAAATAAATAAAAATCTAGAGAAAATATTGAGGATTTGACGTCACTAATGCATTCGAGGAATGTTAGTTGAAAAAATACCTTGGGTGATCTGTCAGATCGGTTGCGACTACTGGAGGGTTAAATATAAATTAAAAATTTAAAAGTTTAAATAGTAAAAAATAAAAATTTTAAAAAGCGAGTTTTCTAACTTTATTGCTTATTGGAAGAAATATTGTAATTTATTTTAATAAAAATTGTTGATGTCTAGTTTAGGAATGATTATCATAGACTTAAGAACCTTTCTTTATTATGAAAAAACAATACATTTTTATAAAATTCAAAAATTTCAAAGTGTTGCGATACTTTTGAAGGGGAGTTATTAATATAAAGAAATTTATTTATAATAAGGCTTATTATTTTGCTTTCAAATATTGCTCACGAATCTGCTGCAGCATCTGTATTGCTATAAAAATGTATAATCAATATCTAAAAATTGCGAAAATGATTATGCAATAAAAACATTAGCACATTAGTTCAAAGTTCGAGCTAATATATTCAACCTATAAAATTCTATATTTAGTGCCTTGCAGGACAAATTGTTTCTTTAAATTCTGCTGATTTCATTAAACAGTATACAAATAGTTAGATTTTAGAGTAAATTATTTTAATTTTTAATTGTCATCATCAATTCCACTGGTAAAGGTAAATTGGGTAGCATTAACTAGTTCAACTGTCCTCAACAGGTGGCCGCCCGATAATAATAAACTAAACTTTCCTCGTTTATGTCTTCAAGTCGAATCTGTTAAGAAATTTATTCAAATCGGCCTTCCAGTTATTGTTTTGTTAATTTCGGTTTAGTAAATAGAAGGAAAAAAAATTAAAACCATTATGAGTACATTTATTTAAATTAGTTAACAAAATATATGTTAACTATCATATAAATGTTACCTATTGGCATGTTAACTATGTCAAATCAGATAGATTTGAAGCAATGAATAAGGAAATTAAGAGATAAAAACTTAAATTCTCACATCCAATTTCAATAAATTTATATAATAAAAGGAGCCTGTCAATAAACGCGAAGATAATACACTACAATACGGTCGTCAAACCGGCGATACTGTACGAAATGAAACCGGTTCCCTCCCCAGCCTAAGGAAAATGTTAGGGATAGAAAGAAAAATACTAACAAAGATAAATTTACGGCCCAAAGAAACCACAAAACATACAAAGAAATAAATGATATAGAAACGGATATAAGAATATGAAGATTAAGGTTCTATGGGCATATGGTAAGGATGTACCCTAAGAGATTGAATATAGAAATCTTCTATAAAATGAGAAGGTACAAGAGTGCCGGAGCATATATCAAACAAATGAAGGAAGAAACTGAGAGACTGAAAATAACAGATCAAGACTGTTACGATAGGGATGACTATAGGAAAAGACTAAAAGAAATTAAGGTCCTTGTGAGAGAGAGAGATGCGAAAAAGGAATAGCGTGGACCGAGGAAAGAAGGAAGGAGCAATCGGAAAGAATGAGGAATATGTGGAAAGGGAGAAGGAAGGAGAGAAGGAGTATGAAACGAAGTGAAATTAATGATATTTATTTTTTAAAAAATTGAATAATTTTTTTGCAATATTAAGACTAACAATGTAATGGGAAATATGTACATATATATATATATATATATATATATATATATATATATATATATATATATATATATATATCTGCAATCAGCAGAGATGGAACTCATTGTTAATATGAAAACCTGGCAGCGCACAGTTGGACAAAACTGCTAAAAAGTCCTTAAAATTCAATAACTCAAGGTAAAATATATCTATAAGCTTGAAATTTCACATAGTTTTTAGATAAACAAAGATGTTTAATAGCCTTATCCCTCGAACTAATTGGATGCCAAAACAAAACCGTTAGGACCGATATTTTCCTCATAAATTATATTTAGTATTCTAGGAATCATTAGCAATGTTTGTCCGTGATTATTACCCAACAACATAAAAAAGTTAAAAATTTAAATTAATTTTCATTCCTAACTACCTGCTATTTTTTTTTAAGAAGATTAGATACTGTTAAAGATACTAAATAACATGTTACATCGGGGTTCATGAAATGTGAGTTCTTGGAAACAAAATTCATCATTTTTGACTCGAAAATATATGGAAAGTTTTTTTCAATATTTACTCCCCTCTTATTATTGTTTAAACCAAGATATTTTAGTAGAAATATGTTTACATGAAATGTCTGTAGGTTTAGTGCTAACCTTGTTTAAAAATTAACGAGCTGTTGTACTGAGGTAACAAGAAGATCCATTTTAAAAATTAAAGTATGTTTTGTTTACATTTCTCTGGGAAATATGTAACTTTCATTTAAAAATATATAAAGAGGAAAAATATCTAAAAAATGGATAATTAATCATGAGTCAATAATGTACTATTTGACTTTAATTGATAATTGTTAAAAATTTTACAAAGAGAAAATATGGTCGTTTATTAGTATCCTTTTCGGAAATAAACGTCTAGTAATAGCCAAAATAATAATTGGAAACGGGCTACCCAAAGCTGCATAATTTGTCTGGAATAAGGTTGAACATGCACTCCCCTGAATATGTATCCATCTTGTAAAATATGAGTAAGCAAGTTCTGGGAGAGAGGGCCGCAAGTCGACGCATCTAATCAAAGCATAGTATGTTTTTATGCGCTTCTAAGAAGTATTTACCCTTGGAATTGAAGAGGCAAAAAATTTGTATCATGTATAGTAATCGGAAAGCCAAAATTTAGCTAAGTTAATTTTCAAAATCATCTCGGTTCATACTCTACCAAGTTCAAGATAATAGAAAATCATGTGTTAATAATGACATTAAAATAAAATGATAATAATTTTAAATGGGAATTCACTAAAAATAATTTTTCTGTTTTTCGATATATTTCACTCCAAAGAATCCTCATTGTTTAGCAATTAATAAAACTCTGAAATTCAAGCTTTATTAGCCTTAAGCAATAGTAAACACACATTTGCCGCTAATTTAACGGAAGAAAGAACTAAAAAAAAAAAATGAATTTTAAACAGTTTTTGCCCATTTTGCAGCGTATGGACAACTAATTATATGCGTCATCAGCACCAAACATGCGGGTAAACATCCAAAGGGTAGAACCGCATGTTTTACAAAGGAAAAATGAAAACATATTTTATTTATATAGGGTCAGACGCCCCATCGAAATAGTTTGCACGACAAAGATTAAAACACCCAAATAGTTAGGCCGAAATCATCTGCCATTCTAAATTACGCTTAAATTCTGTTTTTAAAAAGCAAATACAAATATATTTGTAGACGAGAGTCGTGTGTGTAGATCTTATCTGTTCAGTAGCGAGAGAGGAGTTCGTGATAAATTAGTGGCGGTATCGGCTTTGACTCTTTGGGTTTTATAAGTCATGTTATTATTCTTTTTTATTTCATAAGTATTGGGTTGTCAGGAAATTAATGCAGGACTTCATGTTTAAACCAAAACCTGATTCATTACTTTTACTCTACGTCGTAGTTTCGGCCCAAAATCCTATTAAATTAGAACCCATTGCCTAGATCTAATACAGTGTGATATATTGGTTTCATCTTACAAGGAGACATTTTGACTTGTAACTCACAGATTTGAATGCTGGTTTTTCTGTGGGTAGTCGAGACCTATAATAGTGCAAAGAGTTATAGCCACCAATGAGAATTGGGAGCCGGAAAAAAAAATATATGAAAATCACGTTTTATTTTTTTTTTCTCAGCTCTCAGCCAAGATATAGAAATAGTCTATCCACGTAAAATTGTAATGTTGCATGATACCTCTTTACCACTACCAAAACCTGATAAATAATATCTTTAATAATAATATCAGGTTTTGGTTTAAATATGAAATCCTGCATTAATTTCTAGACAACGAGCTTTGGTCATTAAAACAAAAATATGGATTGGTCATAAACAATTTTAATATTTGTAGTGATTCGTACATTGTTAATTTTACATAATTTTATACGTGAAGTATTAGAATTACTTAAAATTCTTTGTTGAATTTATAGTTATTTTCATTTTAATAAATAGAGAAGTCAGAAAGCCACGTTAGTATATTATTTTTTCGTACAAAATGGTAACGCTTTTTGACTGCAACCTCGTCATTTAGCACTGCTATTATAATAATTGTATTACAATATATTTTGTTTTGTATTGTCTGTTAGAATATAGAAAATTATTTAATAATATTAATTATATAAATATATGTTTAATAAGGGTCATGAGGTTCAGTCAATAAAATAACATCTTATTTTGGCGACGTTTCGAGACTATATTGTTCTCATAATCACGCCTTATAGTGAAAAAAACAGGTCACAATAAAATTATATAAGTTACACAGGTTATTTCAAAACATAAAGTTAGCTACAATATAAATATATAAAAAAAACAAGCGTTAAAATAATTAGCTACATATAATTACAAAATATGGAGGAGTATGAAATTAATTATTCTAACACATTTTTATAATATATTTATATTGTATGAACATTTGTATAGTTACACTAAATAGACGGTGTCTTTAAGGTAATTAATAATATCACAATATCAGTCATAAGAAAAAAATAATCCAGGTATCTGAGCTATGAACTTACACAAAAGAATTTCGACTTCAGCATCGTTCGGAAGTGCGTGCAGAACAAGAAATGGCGATTAAAAAAGAGAAAAGAACAAAAGAAAGACAGCTCTCGGCGATTGCTGCCGGATTAACGGAGTCATCTCAAGAGAAGAAGGGCCGTAGGTTTGTAAAATATCAACCAGGATAGGAGTTCATCTTGGGAAGGAGACAGAAAATTAATTTTTAAACTTTCCGCTTTATTTTTTTTTCGGGGCGAACTACTGATTTTAATAGTTGAATATAGAATTCAAGTTATGTTTTAAAATTATATTAATGATTTAATAGCAACATTTAAAGCAGCTCCGAGAAAATTAAATGAATTTAATTTTCATTTCAAATAATTAAATTGAACAAAGAACATAATTACTACCCTGAAGCACAAATATTATTATATTTGGATATCAAACTAAAAATTCAAGCTAATGTTTATTCGATTCATTTATCATCTAGATTAAAGAACAATTAAAAAAAAAATACTAGCAACTATATTCAAAATATTATTATGTAAGCTTTTTGAAAATAAAAATATAAACATTTTACAACAATTTTCAATTTGAGTTAACATAATTAGGCATCGATCGATTCGTTAAATTTGACTTTGGTCCTTGATTCTTGGAATTTTTCAAGATATTATGGTGATATTAATCGATTTTTTGAAACGACAAATTCCCAGTTTGTTTCTTTAAAACAATTTTACCTGAAAATACAAAAAAAATACTGAAAAGAAAGAGGATGAGAGCTGCTTTCGTTGCTTTCCTTAAGTAAATGCACACCAAGTAAGAATTACCGCTCGGTATTGTTCTTTCTCATGTTTGACATTTCTCCTTCTACACATTTCTTACTAACAAGGGGAGGACACACTCAGCCTCTCACGGATCTTGTTGGCAATTTTTTTGGAGGTTCCTGGTCAAAAAATATTAGACACGTATTTCCAACCAATGGGCCCTAGAAGCCGAGAAAAAAAATAAAATAGCATCAAACTAATTTATTTTCTATCTCGACTTTACAAAATGACATCGACATGATTCTTGCACCAGGATTTTTAGTTTTAAATGCGAATTTAAGGAAAAATACAGTCGCTCCATAGATTTTGGTTTAGGTTAATTAAATTCTAAAAAAAATAATTAGTTTTTCAAGCAAATTACCTCTATAGATTTTTTGTCGCAAAAATTGACGTCAGATTCTAATTCAGCACCTTCAAAAACATTAAAAAACGCTTATTCAACAAAATCAAAAAATATCATTTTTTTTTCACCCTCTTCAAGGAAAATGAAATTTTTAAATCGATTATTGGTTGCATACCTTTAAATCGCCATTACTTTGTCACACAATCCACTGGTTAGTATCGCTAGAAAGAGGAGAGTGCCAGCTTTCTTTTGATGTATATAAATGTAAAATTCGATAAACAAAACAAACCTATTAAAAAAATTAGAAAATCCGAAAACCATTTTGATTTTTAACTTGAGTTTTAAACCAGATAGGATGATTAAACCAAATACATTCCATGCGTATTAAAACCCCTTGTTTCGTGTAAAAAAATAAAGTTGATACGTTAAACCTTAAAATTGATAAATTAAAGATTTTAATTTTTTTTTCAATATTGATGGATATATTAAAAAAAAATATATGATAAAGAAAAAGAAAATATGTTGTTTAATTAATATATATAGTTGTATAATAATCTTTTCAAAATTAGGCGTATATCAAAATGATCAAATGCAATGTGGCTTTATTAATAATCAAAATTGTTTAATTGTCCGTTATAAATTAGAGAAAAATTGATTTATTGTTAACGTTAATCATTTTGTCTACTTCCATAATAAGGTTGTCCTTTTCAAAGGGGTCTAAATTCCTTTATAACAGTTCCGGGAATTTGAAAATTGTCTGCAGGTAGGGGTATAATGAGTAAAACCCATTAGGTTTTCACTGGGTTTTACTCAAATTAGTAAATTATTAAAAATTACTTAAATTTTTAATTACAAGTACGGACAAATGATTTATATCTCAACAGCCTATTTAGAAATATAAAAATGTAAATTCCAAAATCTAAGTGACTTAAAAAACAATGCATTTCAAAATAAGCTACGAATAACCTGTTATCGCTGCCTTGTGTTCAAAATAGCTCTGTTACAAAGTGACTTCATGTAAATCATTTTATTGGTTCTCAAGAAAACTTTATTTACCCAAGAAAATATTGCAAATAATAAATACTCGTAAAATTTCGATTGAGAGTACACTCCTCATTATTGATAATTAAAATGATTTGACCATTTGTAAGATAACTGATTGAAAACTCCTTTTAATCTGTAAATATTAGGAGTATATGTACAGTAAACTCTGCTACAACTGCCTGATAAATATCTGAACCCTCTCATATCCGGACAATTTAAAATAAAATTTTAAAAACTTAATGTAAAATTTGAACATTAATCATAATGGCGTATTAACGTATATATACTATCACTTTCTTCATAATTAAAATTAGTATTATATACCAGACTTGAAAGACAAGAAACTTCTCCTTGTTTGGGCAGTTGAGATTTGGGGCATCAATAATTCTTAAAATTCTACTCGTAACTAATCCTTACAATCCAAAATCCTTCGTGAAATCCTCAATGCTCCTTATTATGTCGCAAACAAAATTATTTGTAAAGATTTATATGTTGCTGCTAGTCCAAATTAGATACTTATCCTTTCATCGTAAACTCCATACCCACTCGAATTCACTCCCAATTTGCTTCACACTCCATTCCCGATAATTCTCCGAGACGTCTGAAAAGAAAATGGCCAAGAGACCTTCTAATGTAGGACTTTTATTGAAGTGCAACTATTGCGTAGTTCTTTACATGTTATTGACTGAAATTTATTTGTTTTATATTATTTATACAGTTGTAAATACCAATAAATTGTTTTAAAATATGTATATATATTGTTTGATTTACTGAATTCATTTTTTTTATCGTGTATTGTTTCTTTATTTTCTGTTATTCAAATTTATTCCTCTTTGTTTTATTCGCAACAATTACTTGGTGCTATTGATTGCAGCAGATAATAACTTTGAAAAAATAAAACTTTCATAAAAAAGTTACCATGGTGCTCAGAGGTTTATTGCTTACTCACTGTACTCATGGCTCGCTCAAATCAGAATTTCTTTCATCAATTGGAAAGGGACTGAGCCATCTTATTACCTTGCCCATCGAACCCGAAGGAAGGGCGAGTGGATGTCGGCTCCCTTGTTTTGATTGGCTTGCACTCCACCTTAGTAGTGGGGAAGGGGGGGGGGGGTCCTTGTATAGGACTGCTTCCTATCTTTAGTAATTTAGCATTTGATCCTTGGATCTGCTGGCCATCTTCAAACATCATGAAGGAAGGTTGATTCAGCCTTTTTTACGATCGCCTCGGTATTTCTTTATCTACAGGTTTGTCACAGTGTGCATCAATTATATATATATATATTTTTTTTTTCGAATATCTCAGAAAATATAATAATTTATTATGTGTTACTAATTAAAGGTGTGCTTTTGATTTTGAATAAATAAAGTTAATTTAAGGAAGTAATTTAATGTTAAAACATATAATACAACTATAGAATGAACAAACCAAATATATATATTAACAATCGTAATTACTATTTAAACATGTAATAATTTTCTTAAAAACTATTTATTGATATTTAAAACTGTATACATATATGTACAATAAGTTAATTTGAGGATATTATTACAATCACTTGTCAAAAACATAAAAAGAATAAATTCTATATAAGAAGGTCTCTCAGACAATAGACACCTCGGAGGATTGTCGAAAATAAGTTGAGAGACTAATGGATTATAATGGTTATGAAGTTAACTATGAAAGGATAGGTATTTAGTTTGGGCTAAATAAGTAACGTATGGAACATTAATGTATGGATAAGTTTATTCATGACAAAGTTAGGAGCATTAAAGATTTTTCGAAGGATTTTGGATTGCAAGGATTGGATACGAGATGAATTAGATGGTTTGGTGGAGCTCCAAAGCTCAACTCCATATGTCCAAAAAGCTCTGATAATTGTCATGTAAATAAGCCTTTTGTAATCAATCGGTGGGTTTGAACGTCTGTCTAGTAAATGTTAAAGAAGTCGAAAACGACGAGCAGTTTCCTGTCGTTTTAGTCTTGTATGTGGATTCCAAGTTGAACGTTTGTCCATTTCGAGTCCTAGATAGCGGGTCTGTTCAACAGGGATCAATGGAATGTTATTAAAGATTACTGTAGGGCAGGAAGTCTTAGGTTTACGAAGAAAAGTAATACTTAAACTAATTTTTTTTATAACTAAATTAAGTTACATGATTATCCTGTGCACTAATAAATATAAAGGTACGTAAAAACAAGAATTTCAAAATATAAGATCGTAAATTGTAAGTTATTTGCTAATGTGGAGTGATGGAGTGGACCATGTAATCGGGAAGGTTTCACTTCATCACTGTTGCCACATTATCATTATATTTATATTTTTTCCGAAAAATATATGATTGAGAGGGTGGAAAAATAAATAATGTTTAAAAGTTAGTGAGCGAGCTGTGAGAATGGAGATGGATACACCTCTTCTGATTTCATCATTTTTTTAGTTCTTTTAAATACCTACCCCGTATGCCTGAGAAGGCAAGGTAGGGAAAAAAAAAAAAAGTTCTTTTAAATAGTTCAAATTTTTTTTATTAATAAATTCCCCGCTCTTATAAGTAAACAACTTAAATAATTTTAACTAAAAATTGAAGTTTTATTAGTTTATCGATAGAAATCTTATATTGAAGTACCCTATTGATCATTTAAAATTTAGCTTCTAACCATAAAACATAAGAGAGTGGCGAGGTTTCTTTCTGTCTCTTAATTTTTTACTTTTTTCAAATTTTATTATTGCTAAATCGTCCTAGAAATATGAACATGATGTAGTTAAAATTTGGTACAAATAGGTTCAGTAGTTTGACAGTTGTTAGCTCTACTCCTGAATAGCTACATATCGGTCTATTTTCTAACTTCTCTGAAATCCACATATTTAAATCCTTTTTAATTATTTAGTTGAATAAAAGTTAATTTTATTATTAATTTCAAGCTCTATATAATACTGTACCTTTGTAACCTCTCATGTAGTATGGCACTCCCCACCTATTGCTCATTTTCAAACTTCACTGTTATCCAAATTTTATAGCTGTTTCTATAACAAATTAATTGAAAATCAGTATACTTTAAACCTTTTTGGAACTATAAAGATTTAGTTAAAATTTAGTACAGATTAGTTCAGTAGTTTTCGTGGTTAGAGATCATGAACGAAAAATTGATTGTTCTTTTATATAATAGTATAGATTTTTTTAGGCTGATATACAGTTCATAGCCGCGTTTCATTCTCCATTATTGGAAAAAAATATAAACCCAATAGTTTAATAATTTATCCGAAATAATTGAACTCCGAATTGTGCAAATGTCTGTCATATGTAGGACAGTAACACTTTAGGGAACCCAGAAATAAAAAATAATTATTTTTTTAGGGAGATTCAACTTTAAATTATATCTAAGTAATTATAATAAATATAATTATTATATTATGTAACTATTATGATTTATTCACTCTAATATGCCTTATAATGCAGAACCCATGAATGAGTCTTATAAATCAACTTCTAAAAATTACTTAGAATTTTCCTTGGCACCTGGTGAGGTAGTAACCAAGCAGTAATCTTTTGTACTTAACTTTACTGTTTAAGTGCCTCATTTCCTTTTATTATGACTATTTCACTTGCTGGAAGTTTTCTTCAGTGCTATGGGACGATTTTACTCGAGTACAGCTTCAACTTAAGGGACCTCAGGGTCGTATTATTAGAACTGAAGTGAGGAAGACTACATAAAAAATGGTTCTACGAAACGATCTCTTGCCGGAGATACAGAAACTAACATCCATTTGGCTGTGGAGATAGTGACTCGAACTCTGGGTCCAATCAATAGGGCTCAGAAATGACCCTTATCAAAAGTACATTTATCTAGCTCATATTGGAAGCCAACTTGAACACATTTACCGCTAATGGTCTATATACAGGGGTCGGCTTGTCTAGCCCCCCTTTTTTATAGCGATTTTATCGAAGTGATAAGAAAATAAATAATATTTGAAACTAAATAAGTGAAAATTTTTTAGCGAAAAGTGTTAAGATTTGTTCGAAATATGATTGTTCTTAAACTCTCTCTCTTGAAGAATAGTGCCATAATTAGAGAGTTGAGATGAATTCCAGGAAATCTGATAAAATAACTTTTGCACTGCGTCGAAAGCCTACCACATCCTGTACTTAAATGTTCGTTTGTGCAGTATAGCTATATACTGTTGAACAGATACGAGTTACTATAAAATATGTACAATAATTAAATATGTGGTAAGATTATAACAATGACAATATTGAAAACATGTAAAAAATTTGTTACTAGTTGCACTTCAATACATAGTTTCTACATATTAAAAGGTCTCTTTTTGAAATAAAAATTTTCCTGTATATATCCGAGAAAGAAAAAAGAAAAATAAGGATGTAGATGTCGTTCGGTATATAAAAGTCTGTAGGCTTCGGTGGGCGGGCCATATTACCGGGATGTTTGAAGAGGAGATCCCAAAAAATTTATTGGAAGACAGGATCCACCACAAACGCAGAGTAGGTTGACCCAGGGCCAGATGGGGTGATGTGTTAAATGATGATAGGTCCCTTCCGGGTGTGATAAATTGGAAAACGGCGGCGCTAAATAGAGACATGTGGCAAACTATGTTGGAGGAGGCCAAGACTCAGTAATGGGTTGTAGCGCCAAGTAGGAGGAGGATAAAGTCTCTTCGATTATCGGGAATTGAGTGTGAGATTAAATTGACTAGTGAATACGAGTGGTTATGGGTTTCTGGTTTGGTCCAAATTCGCTGCATACGGAAAATTAATATCTTTACGGATAAGTTTATTTGTGACATTATAAAAATCATTGAGGATTTCAAGAAGGATTTTCTATTGTAAGGATTGGATGCGAGAAGAATTGGAAGGTTTAGTGGAACCGCAAAGCTCAGCTCCGTATGGCCAAATGGATATAATTTCTGTCATCTAAATATGTCTTTTATAATTTATTCGGAGCTTTGAACGCTTGTTTAAAAAATTTTGAAGTAGTCAGAAACAAGGAGCAGTTTCTTATCTCTTAAGTTTTAAACTTAAACTTTTGACACTAAATAAAAATTGTTATAAATTAGTGTCTCCTTTTTCAGCGAATTGTGTAATGCGTTTCAAAATGTCCAAGAAAAATTCTTAACAATTTAATAGAAATAAAAGTTATAAAAATTTAGTTTTTAACGATAATTATATACTTAATTCCATGAAGCTCTGATAGAAATGCTTGATGCTTCTTGGCATTCCTATCCCCTCCCCAAGTGACTTAGCGGGGGGGAAACTTCGAAGCCCCTACATAAAACTTGGGCATGATAAATTCCTTTCTCTTAGCTTTGGGAATCTGCCTTCGTTAATGAGCCAACATTTATCATAACATGATTTCTGTCTCAACCTCACGTATGCTTGCGTCAAAAGCCCTGCAATTTTTCTCGTCTGAGCGCATATCATTTCTCTTCTCTGCTGGTGTACAGATTTTTTTTTTTTTTTTTTTTTTTTTCTTATTGAAATTTATAATATTTAAATAATTTAATTCATTGAAAGAAAATTATTACGTATCTAATAAAATGGCAATGACTTTCAAATCAATTATCCGTAGGTAGCTCTTCAGTAAAGGTCTCTGGTCTCTTTTTAAAAGCCTGTTGTCTTGTTCAAAAAGACAGCAAAATTTAGCGATTACCGATGGAATATTATAATATGATAACTGAGCATTAACAAATTAAACGGATTATAAGAAAATAGTGGTTTAAGGAGAAAGATCAACTCGAACATTTTTATAAAATTTTAATTCTATTAAATGCTTATACAAATATCAAATGCAACCTCCGTATCCTCCAAGATCAACGAGTTAATGAGACCAAAAAACGATCGAACTGATAGAATTTTAAAGCTTAACGGAGTAACTAACGGCCCTACGTTCAACCAGAAATACCAGGAATTAATCACCATCATTAATCATACCGGAGTACCTAAACGGGGAAATGGGTGTGAGGACTAGAGCAGCGTGGAGATGCTTAAGTTCCCTGAAGAAAGGCTTCCTGGAAAGGAAAGAAATGAAAAATGGAACAAAATAGAAACAATAACACGCTCCTTCCTATATTGACATATGCCAAAGAGGCATGAACCTTCACGACTAAGTTCAAAAGCCAGGTTATAGCTACGGAGATAAAATAATTTAGATAAAGCTCAAAGGGAAGACAGAATGAGGAACACTACGATCAGAGTGAGCCTCGATAAAAGACGTGCCGAGGAAATAATAAAAGAAAAACACCTGAGGTGGTACGGATACGTCTCTCAAATGACGGGAAAATGCATGGCAAAGATAATTTGCGAAGCTGTAGTATTACACAGGGAAAGTACTGTAGTACACAGGGAAAGTAATGTAGTACAGAGGGAAAGTACTGTAGTACATAGGGAAAGTACTGTAGTACAGAGGGAAAAATACTCCACGGAAAACCTAGGAAGGATTGGGAGGAACGATTGGGAGAGGCGAGGAATGAAGTGGAGACATCGAGACCTTTGGTTCAAACTCAATCGTAAAGCACCTCACACTTCAATGAATTAGAAGAGAAAAGAACAATAATAAGAATTGAAACGTTTAAAAATAAAATTAGGAGTTGAACATTGTAGTTAAATATGATTTTTATTTTACTATTGGTAATACAGAAGAAGAAATCTACAGTAGTAGAAATCTTTTTCCATGAATTTGGCTGATGATTTGCAATTCTGATAATATGTATGTGAACATTAGGGAATTCCCTTTACTTCGTATATTTTATTCGTATATGTTTTGAGATATGATTCACTGGTATTTCAGTTAAACATTTGTATTTAATTTTAAACATCTCATAGATTGAAGTATTGAAGGATTTGATGTTTTACAGAGAATGCTGTCGTACAAATATACTTAGCAGTATTTTGTATTATAAAAGCTGTTATTCCAAAACACTTAACTTAATTTCTATTTGAAATATTTTCTGGAGACGACGCCATCCAGTTTCTGACCGGAGGATGGGTGCACCATCCAACCACATGACCAGGTGCGTCAATAATATATAAGACATATCTACAACTTTCATCTTTGCAATATGATGTCAGGCACCTCAACTAATTGCTCTGACATCTGTCTCAACAAAGTAATTGTAAAGCCTTTAGTTAGCTCTTAGCTTCCATTATTTTCCAAACATTCGGCGAAAAACCTTTCTCGCAAAAATTAGGAGATCTTTTTCAGCAACTTCCAGTATTCCGATATATACAGAACCACGTGACGCACAAGAGTTTTATGATGTAGTTTGGATTTCATATTTAATTGCATATACTTTTTAAAAATGTATTTTGAGTCTTATTTTTTTCTCGATTCTTACAACTTTTTTCTGGCTTTTAGATTATTATTGTACTTATTGTTTTTCTAGCTACACATTTCAGATTTTAAAAAAGCCAACAAAAACAAGGATGAACACCTTTAAACCTGTTCCGCCATGTTTCCCAATGTTCAACCTCAAACTTTTCAAATAAAATTTAACTGCAGTATTAGTTCTGTCCTATTTAATACATTATATTAGTAACGTTTAGGAAACTATCACTAATTGTTTAAACAGGACAAGATAGTTTGATATCATCAACTTAATAATGTTTGGCGCTTAAGTCAGTTTAATTACAGCAATAGTCGGTTAATTACGTTTAGCCACCGGTTAAAATAGAGATAGGAATCTAATCTATTCCTAGCATCACCGGTAATCACTGTTTGCTGGTAAATAGAGGGCTTGTTGATAACCTCCCATCATCATGTACCATTACCGCTCCTACATAGCTAATTAACTAACCAGTGGAAGCCAAATCCGATATTGATGTTACAAAACGGTACTATTAATTAATTTAAAGTAATTGTCTTGAAAGCCATAATAAACCAATTAATTTGTACTAACAATCAACACTATGTAAAGAAAGATATAATGGGTAGTTAATCATGCAGTTGTTAATATACATGTAATCTATGTTAGCTTGGCCTAATCTGATATGAACTGTTAGCTAACGTTTATGCACCTTATTGTTTGCACCAAACGATACTAAACGCTTGCATTATAACATAACGTACAACGTCCATTGAAAAATATGGGACTGATCTCAAATTCCAGAAGAACTATACTAGTTATGATAAGAGTACTTATTATTATCGTTATTAGTGAAAGGAGAAGCTGTGCTTCAATTTATGCAATAAACTCACTTATGAGAATTGCAATGAAAATGTTTTATTTATTTATTTTTTTTATTTATTGAAATTTATAACTATACAAAATATATACATCAAGTAAATGTATTGATAGTGATGACATTGACGTGTCAAAACTTGAAAAGAACTACTCATCAGTACCACTTCAATAAAAATACTATTCTAAAAGGTATCTTTTTAGAAGCCTCGGAGGATTATTGGGAATGGAATGAGAAGCTAAGGATAGGTATCTGGTTTGGGCTAAATCAGCACCATATGGGGCATAAGGATCTTTATGGATAGGTTTATTCGTATCAAAGTTATTTGTAACAAAGGAGCTTTAAAGATTTTTCGAAGGATTTTGGATTGAAAGGATTGGATATGGAAAGAGTTAGAAGGTTTAGTTGAGCACCAAAGCTCAACTCCGTATATCCAAATAGGTCTGATAACTGTTATGTAAATGAGTTTTTGTTAGTAAATCGGAAGGTTTGAACTTGTGTCTAGTAAATGTAGAAGAATTCGAAAACGACGAGCTGTTTCCTGTAATATTAGTCTTGTATGTGGATTCCAATTCAAACGTTTCTCCAGTTGGAGTCCTAAATAGCGGATCTGTGCAACAGGCATCAGTGGGAAATTATTAAAGAATATTGTAAGACGGGAAGTCGTGGGTTTACGAGGAAGGGTAAAGGCTATTTGATGCAAATTTCTTGTATTTATTTTAATTCTCCAATTTTGAAAATCATTCTTAAAGGTTGAGGACATGAGATTAGAATGTTTTTGTGGCAATGAAGGGATACGGGTCGAGCAATGACGGAGCTAGGATGGGTCGAGATATTAAATGATTGTTCTACGTCGAGAAATGGTCCTCTGCAGTACATTCCGCGTTCTTATGCTGAGGAAACCATGTCCACACGATAACATTGCTGGGTAGTGGAGAGTGTCATTCGAAAACTAAACTGGTCATCGCGGATGATATAATTAGAATCTAGGATGGGATTTGAATGCAAGAGAAGCAGAACAGAGCTATGATCTGATTAAAGATCGTCCATGGATTTAATGATGGTTTGAAACAGGAAATTTGGGAAGAAATAAATATATTAATTTATTTATTTTATTAATTGTAGTACAACCCGCAAAAGAGTCCAGTCTTTCTCTAATAAAAAGCACTACGGCTTCCCTGCCCTGTGTTTCTAAGGGATCCAGCATCACTAGCCACGCATTCTGGGTTTTACCACTCTTTTTTTTCCTTGTTGCTTTATTATAAGGACACTCCTATCCCACCGGTGTCTCACATGAGACATTCATATGAATTCCAAGTTTGTAGCGATGAAATCATTGATAGCTGATCTATTCGACAAGAATAAGTGGAATCCATAGCTTCAGCTTGGCAGAAAGTTATAATGGCTAACAGTATTGTGGATTTGATGGAATTTATTATAACTTTTCAGTTTAGACACTATAGTTTAGAATTCGTGAAGGCAAGAGCGAAAACTTCAAGATCAGTCTCATAATACTTGAAATCATTGATTCTCTTTATCCTTCAATCATAATTTATTATTTGTTTAGAGACTATACAATTATGCACAGTTTTACAAGATTCCCTAAATGCCAACTTCATGAATAAAAGAGCCCGGATGTGGTGGAAGACCGTTATACTGGGGTACCGTTGAAGAAATGAAGCCAGATGCTGGCCTGGAAATGAATCACCAGCCACTGCGGTAGGATTAAACCACGCAAATTAGTTTGGTGGAATTTATCTTCTGTTTAGAATTGATACCGACTTGTCACGACAAACTGTGGACCATCAAACATCCGCCAAGGCTTTCCATCAGCCAAATGGCAATTAGAGGCCAATGTATCAATTTTTGTCGGAATTATAAACTATTTCTTGTTATTTGAGCAATTTGGACGAAGACATGAAAAATATACGAAGATATAAAGAAATAAAAATATAAATATGTAAGACAAGATAATGAGTATATTTTCCAGGTTTCTAATGTTTTAAAGAGGTCACTTTTCAGCATCTTTCAGAATTGTATAAACATTGACTTTAGATTCATAAGCTATTTGCCACTTCTATATGAATTGTTTTTTTAATTTGAATGTTAAACATTCATCCTCAGTTCTTAAACATACAAAAAATTCAAATCATTAGCACTTTGGTACATAGATAGGTAGTGTATATTATTTATTTTAAATATAAAACAAGTAATCAAACATTTTAATACTCATTCAAGGAAGCCATTGAAAAAGCAATCAAACTATTGAATTTCAACTTATTTAGCTTAACCAATTAAAGGTATCACAGACATAATAAAATTAAATGAATGAACGAAATGAAGTATAAACTTTATACATGGAATAATTGTCCCCTAAGAATGATACAAAGACACAATGGCATGTTTCTGTTATCTAGTTCCATTAATTTTGAACAGATGTATTAATAAATTTAATAAAAGATACTTGAATAAGAAATAATAAAATTAAAACTGATTTGCGTTTATGCAAATAGAAAAAAGACAATTCACTATGTATACGTATAACAGAGGAAGAGGGAGGTAAACAATTTGAAAAATGATAAATAAAATAAAATATAAAAAATGGTGTTTAAACATTGATCAAAAATAAAATTAATAACATCTACACATATATAAACATATTCTTAACATTAAACAAGCTAAAGTATCTGAATTCCTACAATAAAATACTTTTAAATAGTTCTTGAGCCAATTCATTAGTATCGGATTTAGCTGAATTACAGTATGTTGTACAGAATTATTTTGCTGAATGATTCCCCTGTTAGTAAGGGCCTGACCGGATTTTGAGTGCGTGTTGGAATTGGAGAGTTTCAAATGAGCCTAGGAATGTCTGATTTCAGGAGAAAGGGAATTCCAGAGCGTGGTGGAGCGGCAAGGAAGAAATGCTTGAATGGTGCTGTACTATTTAAATGAGTAAAATGTTGAGAAAATCGAGATCGTGTGGGTTGGGAGTGGATGAAGCTCCTCAATTTCAGGAGATTGTAAATTTAGAACATACGATGATTGCTAAGGCTTATTTCAGTATACAGTTGCGAAACATGGGAACGCTTTTGGGCATCATCAAAACCATATCTAATGAAGCTGTTCATAATTCGCTTCTCAATATTCATTCGATCTATAAGATTCATTATCTATTTTAATCACAGATTCATCACATCTAATGATTTTCGTCTATTAAACCTCCAGAATTGAGGTTTTCATTTAAAAATACGCCGAATGCTTATAATTTCCGACACAGCGAGTAACGGCTTTACAGACAAGACGGCAATAATGAGAAATTGCGGAGACTTTGAGTCAATAGCAGCTTTCTGATTGATTCTGGTGCCATTGTAACTCTTAGTTGGGCTAGTTCTTTCTCATCCGACCCGGCATCAATAAGCAGCTTTCGCCTCTTTAGTTTCTTCTCCGTCCAACTTATATTGGAATTTTCTCATTAAAGACTAATTTGTGGCATTCGGGAGGGGGTGGGGAGTCCGATTGGAAATCAAATCTGGAGTGGGCAACATCGGCTGATTGCTTTCTGAAAGTATTACAGCAAAATTGAAAGGGAGCACCTCCTCTTCTGTTTGAGTGCTTCTTTATTTTTGAGCAGACGCTGCTTCTTAAGACGATATAATGGGAATCTTCACAGACAATGGACTGTCATTGTAATCTATTTAATAATGCTGATTTCACACCAGAGGTTATCATCATTATACAATGTAATAGAAGATAAAGAAAACTTTATTATGTGTATCAAACAGATCTGTCACATTACATGACAGATAGTAAAATCATGTCTTGCATAGAGATTAGAGATAAAAGAAAGTCAACATAGGAATAAATATTATAATAAAAACTTGTAGAGTGAACAAAAAAAAAAAAAAAAAAAAAAAAATATAAATATATATATATATATATATATATATATATATATATATATATATATATATATATATCAGAAAATCGAAATATTATCCTTACAAAAATGAATATATTATCAAATTTAGGTTAATGAATAATGTCTGATCCTAAAATGACACTCATTATGGGGCATACATATAATTAGATCACTCTGCAGAGAAAGGAGGTGGTGGAAGAGGAGTGCTTTGAATGTTCCGAGGGAAGATGCACCGCGAATACTCAAGGAGGGAGAGGCAAGAAAGGAACGTTGGAATTCTGTAGAATGGAGCATAGGGATCGGAAAGACGGTGAACTTGTAGGTAGTCATGGGATATGACTTGAATTGCAGGATACAAAAAGGAAGGTTGGCGGGTGTTGATCACTTGGAACATGTAAGTATTCTATACGGAAAGTCAGGCAGAGCCAATTTAAGATTAAAAGACGGGGAACATGGGAACGTCTTAAGGGTCCGAGGACTAACCTCAAAAAGCAATTCATGAGCTGTTTTATTCCTCAAGAACATCGAGAGCCTAACATATACCACACAACCATAATTAAATTAGGGAAAGATGAAGCAGGATACAAGGAGCTGTTCTTCGGGCAAGGATGTGACGGGAGCGGTAGAATAATTTTGGAATACCTTCGGGAGATTTGTGCAATATAGGATTTTCAGGAAAGATTTTGATCAATGGTCATGCTTAAATTTTTATCAGAGAAGTGAAAACTATTGGTCTTAACTTAGGAATAACGTAGTAAAGTTGGCATTCAATAACAATGACTTGAGTTTTTGCTGCGTTTTACGTTTATTTATATAGTCTTGTAGTAAATGTGGGTACTATTATGATTATGCTAAAGAAAAATAAAGCATTTTAATCAAGTATCTTAACTATAGTTGCTGAAAAAAACTTTTTTGCTGGACAACAAATGAATTGAGCTATTTGTGAGATCTAATGACATTCGCCACTATCCGTTATCCGAAATTCCTTTTTCCTAATTTTCATTACTCGATTTTCTTTAAACATTATTCTAGATTAATGTATGCTGTTTTTATAGAAACTAATTATCAAATAAAATTAATTTCATTAGGGAGTTTATTTTTCCGAAGTCATCTACTTTTCAATAGTTTTTGAGATATCAAGAGGGTATAGGGTTTATTACGACGGGTAGAGTATACAGTAAAACCACATTAGTTGCTAATTTGCAGTTACCTTAATGTTTTTTTTATTTATATACATTGAACAAGCATTTTCAGCAGCTTTAATGCAATTTTGAAACCTTATCGATTACCCCAACCTAACTTGGTACAGCTTAGAAAATACACGTTTCGCTGACGTTGGGTATGTTCGATGTTACTAAATTTTTATTTAATCGGTTAATTGAGTTCTGAATGCTTGCTATTAACCTCAATTAAGTTGGTATCCACTTGTAGTTTCATGTTCTACAGCCTGAGTAATATGTCCAGTGTAAATAGTTTATCAGTTGTTGTGTAAGAGTTGTAAAATGGTATCATAGTCTTGAATGTTTATGGAAGATACATGTAAAAAATGAGGAGGGTGGGCAACACATACAAGGATTGTTGCGTTACTGTAATAAGTAATAATTAAAGGAAATTCTATGAATAAATAAATTGACACATGGCTTCTTTGTAAATTATAAGTTTCATCAACTTTTTTACCCCCTAGCTTCATATATTCTCAAATCAATTAACGAGTCTCTTTTAAAAAGAGAAAAAAAAAACGCTGTAGGCGAGAGCGGTCTAAAAATAGTTAAAAGGAAAACAATTTTCCTCTTGTGTTTTTATTTCCAAGAAATTGCCTCAGCTCTAATAAAGTTGAGGAGGCGCCTATGTATAATCGAATCATCATGTTTTTAACACCTCATCGCATACCTATATCACGCTCATTTTAGATACAAAGAAACAGTTATAATATTTTTGTTTGATTGTTTATTGGGGCTTTACATTCTTGTGTAGTCCAACTAGGGCAGGAAGGACGGGTTATCCTAGAGGTCACCAACGAATTTTAGCCTGGATAGGAAGGTCATGATTCATTTCGTGGGTCCAAAATAAATTTTAACACGTCCAGTTGGGATTCGAACCCACGATCTTCAGTGCCGCGCTGAGACTTTCGCCCCAACTCTCTAGGCCATCGAGCCCCTTATAATTTTTTCTTTTTATTTTAATAATTTCTCTTATATTTGCGACAGTTCTTTTTGCAGTATTATTATTTTTTTATTTTATTTTATTTTTGTTTTTTACTTTTTATTTGAATAATTACAAGCTGCCTCACTCAAGGGCAATGAGTAATATGAATGACAAAGACTCATTCATATAATATGTACAATGATATAATAGAAAGTAAAAGAAATCATGTAAGAAAATACTACTTACTAAAAAAAGAAAAATAAATAAATATATGTAAAGTTATTCTTGTGATTAAACATTAAAAAAAAAAAGCAACAACAGTGAACTGGTATCTCACTTGGAAAATCTTCGAATTACCATAAAATACGCACAGAAATGACCGTTGTAGAAGGATAAGCGGTCGAGTGGATCTAAAAGCATTTTGGTGTTCTAAAGAAGGTTTATTAAATGCCGAAATGCACTTTCCCCATTGATGAGGTACTTATCCATAAAATAAAATATCGCTCCCTCTACCCGTGTTACACATATCGCATCCCAACTGTCGGGATTAAGGTTCTAGGGCTGGAAATTGCCGGAAATGAATCCCATCCAGAATTTGTAGGACCTTCTTCTGGACTCCAATTTACGAAGTAAGGCATTTTTTGCTCTAAGAAGCTGCTATCGTAAAAGAGATCATACTGCTTTTCATACACTGTAGAGTTCTCTCTAGAAAATAGATCTGGATAATATTGGATAGCTTGTTGAAACCATTGAAGGTTTATAAAAAATATTCTTTATATATTAAAAAAATATGTTCTATTTTTTAGTTAAAACATATTTCACAGTGATATCCGGAAAGCGGAGATCTTAAGCTAATTTTTGAAGCAAACCTTTAGTTACGCTCGCTTTTAGGTTATATGTGGTTGTAGCCATCTTTTTTAGGTTGGGTTGGCACCCTTTTTTGGTGTAAATATGGAACCCCGTTTCTCCGCAAACATCAAGCGCAGCATCTCCGTACGACATATCTCCTGTTCCCAACATTAAGAAGAGAACCACTAATCGTGGACCCTAAACAGCTAGGTCCAGCCTCAGCTCTGGATCACTATACAAGGATCAGTTGAGCAAGTCACTAGAGAAAAGATTTTTCATAAAGACATCCTTAAGTTTTCCCGGGATAAGAGACCGATCAGGGAGCAGAGGTGGGAAGACGAAAGGCCTAGAAAAAAAGAAAATTCGACCCAGGCAACGATACGATTCATAATCGGACTCACACAACAATGACCCTGACCTTTTAGACAGCGATGATGATACCAATCTACATGTCAACGGTGGAGATAAACAAGACTCAAGCAATGCAACTTGGCTCTTTTGTGATAGAGTTCTCTGAAGAGACGTGGTAGAGATTTGTTAAGTGACAAATGTATGGTACACTTGGATTGTTCCAGGGCTAAAAGAGATGCCAGTTATGTGATGATGAGATTTCTATAAATCACTTTTAAATTTTTCGAAGAGGGCTCCTATATATACATAATTTTTCCTGGTACTATTTTGAAATCTTTTTTTAAACCGTCGTTTTTGAAATTTAAAAAAAAAACAAATTATGCTAATCATTCTTTTTCTTTCTTACATTTAGGAAACTTTTTTTGTTAATGAAAGAAAAACATTAAGCATTTTTCAAATTGCAAGTAACTTTAAATAAATATTGTATATATATAGATTTACACCTTTTCCTCCTACATATTATCTGCTAATTTTTAGATAGATGTTCTGATTACGGAGTCCTAGTCCAATTCCAGAGTCCATAACACAAAGCATGTGGGTTATAGATATTACATCGTTATAACTACACTATGTTAATATCTATGATACAATGCATTTTGTAATTATAAGTTAAATTCTTGAAGTCATGTGGTATCGTTATTTTCCGTTACGGAATTTCGTGGGTTTCATACTCAGCTAGATGAGTTAACATTTTTACTAACTGCCTTAGTTCGTATAGCTGCCTTTTCTAGGGTATACCCTAGAAAAGAAAATCTAGGTCAGAATAGCTCTCAAAATATTATATAAATTTAAAATTCAAGCGGTGAGTTTTAAAAGCTAAATATTTACTCGGATTATGGAATAAAATAATAATTTAAGTGGCGAGCTAAATTCTTTTTTAATCAGGGGTGAGGAATAAAAAATGAAGTTTGGGCTCAGGTCTAATTCACTGAAAAGGTGAGGAAAAAGTTTTGCCAAGTATCCGTCAGGAGCAGGGCTCTGTAGGAATTTTAAATCCTATGAATAAGTAACAATTTAATCTGAAATTAGACCAGACGCCTTACTCCTACATCTCATCACCTCTACCGCTCTGAATAGAGTTAGCCAAAAAAAAAAAATTCACACTATTATTGTTTTTCTTTCTCTATAATTTTTTTTTTTTTTTTCAGTCTCTATTACAAAAAGCCAAAGAGGCCAGTAGAAACGTCGAAACATGTACGGACACCCATCTCTCATGAAACCTATTCTAGTAATAGTCAGTATTCTGTATATCAAACACAAATTTAGGTTTAAAAAAGACAGTAGGAAAAAAAAATTAATAATGATAAATAGTGATGAAATTAATATACCAACCAGATAGTACAAATATTAATATAACACTGATTATGAAAATAGCATTCTTTTGTAGTAATAAGGTGTATTACTAAACGTTTTTACACAAACAATTTTTACATATTTATTTTTTAATTGTCACATAAATGGCCGGAAAGCGGAAAAAAATTCAATATCTCTTTAACTAATAATCTTATCGTCTTATAGTTAGTCTCATTCAATTCAGAAGGAAAATAAATTGGAATTTTACCCTGGAAAAAATTTTACGTCGGGAAAAGACCAAGGACAAATTGGAAAATCATAAGAAAAAAAAACTTGAAAAACACTCTAAAATTATAATTTATAGTTCTTTTTAAAATTGTATTCACTGATATAAGATCAGTTTAATTGAGTTATATTAAAAATAACTCATTTATTAGGAATAAAATTCAAATTGAGAACAAATATAAATAATAGAACAAATAAACTTAAATAGAAAATTAATTTATACAATTATTAACTTAAAGTAACGGAACAAAATAAATTAAAATTTTTGTAATTTGAAAATAAATTTAAATGTTATTATTTTAGATAGCATTTATTTTATAAAAACAATGTCATAGAATCGAAAATTTCTTTTACACAATAAAATGTAACCAAAAAGTTTCATTGCTTATTATTACTTTCCTAATACAATTTTGAACTTGAATTTGGACTTTCTGGTGACAATGTTTACATAAATTACAATAACTACCGAACATAGAAGAATATGCAGATGAATTTATATCTATATTTTCTCCAATAAATTCCGATAATTATGCAATAAATGCCAATAAAATTGGTTAACCCGGGTCCCATAATCTTACTTCAACTATGTTATTCAACTTATTAGGTTTGCTCTAAATGGTTTATATCTGGTGGATACTATAATGTGTGTTAACTTATACAGATATACATAAATGTTATCAGATAACAATAAATTAAATGTGCATCAACATGTATAAAGTTATATTTTTAAAAAAGATAGTTAAAAAATTTTTTGTTAAGGAACTATGTATTAATTCTTCGTCTATTTAACATGCAAACTAAACACAAATTAACTCTCATACCGAAAGTTGGAATTTGGAATTTTTCCTGCGTTTGCGCCACTGTGTGCCATTCCCAGCTTTCAGTCAGTTGTTTAATCCCATGCCGATATCACTCTTAGGTAAGTATTAAAAATAACTTTAATATTTCTTATAGATTCGAGTATTATTTATTCAATTATTTGCTTTTTGATCGATTCACAACTAGTCCTCTTGGATTATGGGTTATTGAGAAATTGCTTGTAACTTAACGGATTTTGTAAACAAGAAGTGTGCTCAGTTGTGGTTGTGACTGGTTTGGCAGTCTGTTGGATGTATTTGCGAATCCACTGTTCCAGCTTGAATGTCGAGGGTCTTGATAAATAGGGGGGGGGGGAGGAATCCCGATGTAAAGCTCAGAACTTTGTCTTCGAAATCAAACAGATTATGCTTCTATCACAGGACGTGGGAATCTTGATGTTTGTCTTGAGATCCGACTAGAGTACTGCTTCAATATGCAGAATGTTTGGTTGCTTTGACAATTGAGGCGTCTTTGATAATAATTTAGCAAGAAAAAACTTAATTAAAGTTTTTATGTTTTTTTAAATGTTTTTACCGAAAAAATAATTTAAGATTGCTTATTATTAATGTTATTTACTGGTACCGTTAGGATTGAACCCAGATCCATACTAACAGTTCTCACATATTTAGTTAAAATTCTCTAGAATAAGTGTAAACTAAGTAGGAATGAGCTGTGCTATAACCTAATAACTTAGACCCAACTAATCCCCATACGCGGAATGTTCTATGAACTTTTGATTCAGCGATAGTTTGCAGACGAGGTGGGGAACACCAGCGTAACAGATAATTCCCTCTTTTAACAACTTTATAGAGAGGGATAGGAAAGCTGGAGAAGTTAGTCTCAAAATAAATGGAGAATAACAAAGTATTGGGCTACATCAAAGGAACTGGTTGCAAAACATATAACTTGCAAGAAAGGAAAGTGTGGAAAAATTCAATTAACTGGGAATGCTATAACTTCAAGAAATGAAATGGATGGAGAATTTAGCGAAAGAATAACAGCCAACAGCAGGAAAAAAGTAATGCTGGGCCCCTAGAAATATGAAAATCAATAAGATCCTCCCGAAGAACCATAAAATAAGGATATTCCAGAAACAGACCATTGTTATTGTATGGGAAAGGAACATTATGAGAAAATAGTTTTGACGAAGGTTCCAATCTCTTACAAAAGGGATGTAATTAATAATACTCTATAGGACACATTCTCTCCTTATTTACAAGAAAATCAAATAAGTAATATGGTTATATCTCTAAAATATAAGAAAATGGTGATACAATTATGGTTTCTTAAGATGAATTATCATAATAAAATGACGTTTCCGAAGAATTGTAGATTGACAGCATTGATAGAATATAAATTAAATAGAGTGTCGAAGCTGAAATTTGTATCTCCAAACTTGTCTAATTATGCAGACGTCGATGAGCCTTCAGCTTTACCAAAGATGAAGACGTATGAAGGACCTAGAAGACCATAAGTACCGGTACAGGTCTCCAGAAACAATATCTATAGTCAGGCAAGGAAGAATTAGGAGGCTTGGCTATGCTCAAAAAATGGAATCTAATAGAATGCCAAAAATTATTATGAATGGACATTCCTTCGAAGAAAAGGGAGAAAGGCAGGAGGAATAAGGGAAGACCGGAATAGATAAAGGAGAATCATAGAAGAAGCCAATTATGGATTGTTGCGCCATATTGCTAATAGCTGTTGTCTATTTTTAACAAATACTTGATGTATCAGACTTTGATGATCATACCCAAAAAAATGTTTTTCAGAATTTTTTTTGTTTACGTTTTTTTGTTTTCGCAAATGTTTACTGCCCCATCACTCCACGACGAGATTACTTTTGTTTAATTAAAAAAATTCTGACATATCTGAAGAAGTGTAACAAACATTATCAGGAGTCTGTTGTTATATTTCATAAAGCGATTTATGAAATATAACAAAATGCATATTTTAATTGAAGCACAGTTTCGTAAATGTAATATCAAAGCTCTTTAAAAATTATTACTTCTGAGGAATTACGGAAAATATTTTTAAAACAGGTAAACAAATTTTATCCTATATCCCTTTACCTAAAGGGAAAAGTAGACCCTTTCTAAAAAAGCGGTGTATAAGAACTAAAATAAAAACTAGACGATCGGTAAATCAAAGATTAAATAAACACACAATAATAAAACTCAGAATTCCGACTTCACCATCTTATGAATGAAAATAACCATTTATCAAACAAAGACTCAGGAGTGAGTAAAATTAAATATTTACGAATCATTAGAAATTATAAAATAGTTTAAAACTAATTAAAATTTTTCTTTTGTATCTCACTACTCCTCATCCCCCCTTTCGTTTTAATACATCTCAGTTTACTCAAAGGCCAGATAGTTTTTAGAAGGGCTCAGGATCAATTTAAGAAAGATTCAACATGTTTTTTTTTATTGATTAATGCGTGTACATATAAGCAATCTGCTGTTGTTTTGAAGTTTGACTGAATGATTTAAAAATTGATGATGAATGTTTTAAGTTCGAAACTAGTCTTCCAATAAAAAAATACGATAGAATTTTCAAATAACTCATCAATGATAATTAAAAAATATTAATAGTTTTTCTAGGCTCAGAAATAACAATGGAGTACGCGATAAAGGTAAAGCTTATTTTATTTAAAAATTCATTATGTGCAATGGATCTTAAAAAAACTAAAAGATCTATTTTGTAATAATAATAGTGTGTGGGTGTGCTAAAACACACACAATATGTATTCCAAAATTAACTGCTATTTGTATATAAATTTATAAAATGGATTCAGAATATGGTTTTGTAATTTTGTTAAAATATTGTTCTTTTAGTGATCAAACAGTTTAAATTGATAACCGCTTCCCTCGCACATTACCCTATGCAGCTATTAAGAAAATGTTTTCCTTCCTTCGAACGATAAATCATTTAAAATACAGAAATATAATAATTGACAGGGAGGAAACAAACTTAATGAAAACTCAAAATAAACAATAAAGAAGAGAGGGCAAAAAAGCTATCTGTCCGCCCTTTGTTAGGAAATACATCAATTACCTCACAACAATGGCGACCTGGCACATGCATTCTATAGTTTCTAATTAACGAGCTCAGTACACACATGCGCAAAATAAAACAACAACACAAAAACATTCAAAATCAATTCACTCAATACTTCAAAGTAAAACCTTATAATCTAAAATTGATACAATGTACACTGTCAGGCGAAAAATTCCACCTAAATAAAAGTTTCATCCTTTTGTAAGTTTTTTTTCGTCACAAATAATTTAACCAGGGAATATAAAACCTGTTTAATTTAATTTAACCTGTTTATTATTAAAAAATATAAATTAAATAAATTTCAAAAGTATTTGTTTGTTTGAGATTCCGAGCGGTGTACGCTATAGTCATTAACGCTTGTTTGGTCTTTAAGTAAATTGAAAATATTCGTAGTAAAAATAAAATTAATTTCAAAATTAATCTAAATTTTATGAAATAGTCCTTCACAGGGTATATGGACGCAAACCACTATTTACCTCCATATTTATTTTTATTTAAAAATTAGTTTCGAATGTTAAGCATTCATCATCAGTTCTAAGGCATGCAGACTTCTCGCAAACGGATCTATACAAAACTCAAAACAGCATATCCAAATTCAATTCGTTATCAGAAGAGGTTGTAACAGGTTCTCAAAACCATTACATATAATTTTTTTATTTATTTTTTTTTTTGGTAGTTTACCTATTTTAAGTGTATAAATAAAAATATATTAATCCAGCTGGAAGTACTCAAAGAATGTGCGGAAAAAGTAGGGTTACAAATTTCATTTGAGAAAACTAAATTCTTTTGTTCAAAAACAGAGATTATAAGCTTGAAAACAAAATATGGTAAAATCAACAAGGTCCCATACTTTAAGTACCTCGGAGAATTCATCGAACCGACAGGTACTGAAAAAATCTCACAGCAACATCGCCTACAAAAAATTAAAAGAGGATTAAGGTTAACACAAAACCTCTACAACAAAAAAACAATGTCAAGAGGAACAAAAATTCGATACTACAATACGGTTGTAAAACTAACAATTCTCTACGCAAATGAAACACTAACCCTTAACAGGAAACAACTTCAGGAAATCAAAAAAGAAGAGAGAAAGATCATCAGGAAAATTCTAGGAGGAAGATATACCCAGGACGGTTACAGGTTACAAAAAATTAAAACTACGGAAAATTATTCAAACATTGAAATTGATATTAAGAAAAGGAGAATGAAATTCTTCGGTCATATCAGCCGACTACCAGAAAATCGACTGACGAAAAAAATAATAAATTACGTAACTTCACTTAAGAATTCCACACCATGGCTAGGTGAAATACAAAAAGACCTCAAAGATACAAACATAAGACCAGCAGACATTTTAGAAAGTAACATCTTCAGACGTAAAGTAGACAAATGGGAAGTTGTACCAGAGCAACCAAAACAAAAACAGTACAGACCAAAGTGGTCAGAAGAGCGTAAACAAGCCTTTTCTGAAAGAGTGATGGTCTACTAGAGGAATAGAAAGAACCCAAAGAAAAATTGATTGAGTTAATTGCTAAACGTCTTCCATTTCTGAGGAGAATTCGCGGAGAAAAAAAAATACATTAATGAAAATATACAATATAATTTATAAATTTAGCTAAAGTAAATTATAATCACAATAAATTTTATATTAAAGCGATTTATACGACACGTTAAGTCAATTAAAATATGTTTAGTATACAACATCATATGCAACTTCGGTTGTTATCGTTTTTTTAACATTAAAAACTATAACATTTTGACACCCTCTAGGTCTTTTCGTTTTGCAGGGATCGAAAATTTAACGACAGATATCTGCTCAGAAATGTAATGGAGAATATTTTCTGTTATATATCATTTGCAGCTAGGACCTACCATTTAGGAGCTCTATTGGTTTGAATGAAAAAAGTCCGGTTTGAATGCCTATTTTCTCTCAACTTAATTATTACGCGCGAATTGACCACTTAGGATCTCGTTACAACTTTATTTCCTCTTATTCTTTTCCATTGTCTTTAGTTTCCTCTGTCTCCAGTACTCCATCATCCGTTCACCGGCCTGCTTCTTTTGATCTTCTGACCACGTTCGTCCGCTTCTCTTAGGTCTTCCTTCAGCTTGAAACCCATCTACTCTACTCCCAAATGTGCCACTTTCCAACATTCGGGACTCTGCAATGTTTAACTGTACCAGGTCTTTCCTAACTTCTTTAATCCACGCTGCAGTGGTCTTCTTCTTCTTCAGAGGTAGGTGAATATTTGTTTTTTTAATCTGTCTTTGTTCATTCTGTACAAATGTTCGAGAAATGTCAATCTCCCCTTCCGCATAGTCTCTGAGATTCTTTCCACATTCTGATAGACTTCTTTGTTGCTTCTCAGTTTCCATCAATCTTCATTAAAGTTCTCCTTTCCAAAACTTCCAGCTTCTAGAGGATATATTTTATCGATAGGCGCAGAGACATCACTTTTGACGACAGTGTTATAGTACTTTATTTTTGCATTCCAAGAGATGCACTTCTTGTTGTAGAAATTTTTTGTCAATTCATAAGCCTTTTTCTATTTTTAAAATCTCCTAGATCTCTAACAACTACTTTTTCCAATCCATTCTCCTGTATTGTCTCACCAAGGAACTTCTTGACCCATTCAATTCTTCCTATCTCCGTATTATCACAACTTTGTTTATTTAGTATAATCATGAATTTTTAACGTAATTTAATTATTAATTTAAGTAATTTGATCCTTCTAATTCTAAAATGTAATTTCGAAAAATCAGTAGATTAAATATAGATATATTCATGATATATCGTTTTTTTCCCAGTCAGGGAGAAATTGATTTATTTTAGTTTCTATTAGTTTCTATAAAGAATATCCTAATAACTTGTATTGAAAACCGTCGTGAAAATCCTGGAATCACAACTTTCATTAAACCTGGGAACGACTGCTCATGATGTTCTCAATAAAAAGCCTCTAAACGGTGCTGGTCAGAAATTCATGGTGGCAATCTCTGTGACTGCGATGAGTAAAAAAGTACTCAGATGAGTCTTTATCTCTCAACGGTGTCGGTTCTTACTCTTTTATTGCCCTTTCTTAGTAAAAATTTACAGAAATGTTCCTAAGCTCCTCAGACCCTTCTATAGCCGGCTTATGGAGCTGTGAAGTTCTGATTCCATCACGTTTAACTTTTAATCGGATAATCAGCATGGCGGGTTGGCTATCTTCGTATACAAATTTTGATGCAAGTGAAATAATTCATATTTTCTGTTAAATCTAAGTTTAAAAAAAGAAGCTATTTATGAAATTATAGTAATTCTTTTTACAACATCGGAATTTATATTTGATATTTATTATATACCTATCCTTTCATAGTAAACTCCATACCCACTCGAATCCACTAGTCCTCTAATATCCCTCGGACCCAATCCCCGATAATCCTCGGGAATATTGAAGTGCTACATAAGAAAGATATGTCATTGTAATAATATTCCTCAAATTTACTTGTATATAACTTATACAGCTGTGAATATCAATAAATAGTCAATTTCTATACTTTATAAAAAATAAAGTATAGAAACTTGCTTCTAAAAAGTGATAAAAATATTTTTTATTTTATTTTTAGCACTATTCATAAGCTTGATCAAAAACCTCGGAATAGGACACCATCTGAATCCTCAAACAGCTCTTAAGATTTCGATAATCTTTTCAACGCAATAACCGTCAACTGAAGCTAGTGTTTTTCTCAGTGGATAATATATTCCAGATTAAAAATTATTTTTTTCTATTAGAATCCTTCCTATAATCCTCACTCATTCCTACTATGTCGCTAAAAGCCGTATCAATAATGATCTTAGTTTGTCATTTGTTATAGATTTGACACAGTTCATTTTAAGTTACCCTCACCCACGGAAATTTACTATTTTTTTTTTACTATAAGATAAGACAACCTCGATACTTTCTAATATATAATTTTAACTTCAGTACAACCAATTTGTTGTTTTGCAAGTCATTAACTTGTTATTATATATTTATTCCTACCGTTTAATTTATACATTTCTTTATTTAGTTTTAAATTTCAATAAATAAACATATTAAATAAATAAATCTGTTAATAAAATTGGAATGGCTGAATAGGGTATTAAGCTCAAGAAGGAATTAAGTGCTCTGCCATAGTCAGCCCCAAGTCCGAAGTCGTCTCTATATTACCAAAGTCCTATCTAAAGTTAAATCATTTGTTTATTTCATATTTTAGTATAAGTCTTATAATTCCTTAGGTTTGCATTATAAATATTTTTTTCGATACACTTCGTATTCCCAAATATTTCTAATTTTCCATTACATTTTATTTGTTTTAATCTCTTATTTCTAAGCTCTGAAAATTGTGTTATCCGTTATTTCTCTATCCTTTTCTATAATCATTTTTTTTTTCACCCACTTAGGGTAAGATAAATCAATCAGCGGTTAGTTAGTCGTGTTTTCCTGTTCTCCCAGTACTTCTTCATCCCTTCTGATCTTGCTGCCCTCTCTTCTTCCAAAATACTGTATAGTCGTTTGGTCTTCGCCCTTTCCTTGTAGGTCTCAGTTTCCTTAAACCAGTTTGGTTTGGTTTTCTTATTGTTGAAAAAGTCGAAAACTGTTTTAGTTATCCTTCTCGAATCCATTCTTAGGATGTGGACATAGAAGTCAACCCTCCTTTTCCTTATTGTGTTGGCAACCCTTTCGGTTCTCCTGTACAGGGTTTCATTTATTTTTATTTATTTTTTTCCATTGATATTTTTTTTGCTTGGAGGTCTATTGTTTTCTTGCGTAAAGTTTTTATCAAACTTAAAAATGTAACATTATGACAACCTCTAGCTCTGTTGTTGAAGCTCGAATCGATAATTTGATGTCAGTTTCCTGAATAAACATTCGATGAAGAATGTTTTCTGTTATATGAAATTTTTTCCAAGGACCTACCATTTAGAAGTTATATTGATTCGAATGAAAAAAGTAAAGTTTTGACTACATTTTGTTGATAATATGTATTGTAAAATTTGCCGACAGTTTCCTTATCAAAAGCGGAATTTTTTTATTTATATTTTTTTTTTACAAATATTACCAAATGTTAACAGATGCAGATCAAGTATCGTATTCTCGCAAGGAGATGATACTAGATTATATGAAGGGAGGAAGGAGGAAAACTGAGGAAACTGAAAAAAGACAAATTGGCCCCTCACATACATCATCAAAAGAAACAGTGAGATAATACTCGTGTGAAAAACCAGCGATCCATTTTGTTTTTGTTTCTCATACCGTCTCCACACGGTCTAGTTATATAATAACTTAGTTTCCAGTTTATTTTATATGACAACGATTCATTACTACGAAAATCATTTTCTAAAATTAAAAACATAAAAATGTATCTATCAGAGAAATGTTTCAGTTGAAGAAACCTACATTTAGATCTCTTGAAACCTAGCAACTAATAATTATTTGTCACATGAAAGCAAAAAACTGACAAAAGAAACGCGCTAACTTTATTATAATTATTATTATTCGTTTATTCTCCTTAAGAAGAGCGTGTAAAAACTTAAACCAAACACCATTTTCACATTCTTTTCCCTTTTGTCTTTCCCTTTTCCCTTTCCCAAAACCTGTTTATCAAATCACTTTGATGCTTTCTTCTTTCTTCTGTAAATTTTTTTCCAGCTGTTGTTATTTTTTCTACCTGTTACACAATTTTAATTTTGTTGAGGAATTCTTGTCTATTAATAATATCTTCCTCTGAAAGTTTGTTCTGACCTAAGTCATATTGAGTCTCCTTTAGCCAATTAGTTTTAACTTACTTGAGCTTATTGTTGAAAATTCTTTGTGTAAGTCGATCTTCGTTCATTCTGTACAGGTGTCCATAGAATTTTACGCGTGTTTTTCTGAACAGTTCTGTTATTGTGTCTGGGATTTTGTACAGTTCCTTTGTCAGTCGCTTAATCCAAATCCCATTTCTAAAACCTGGACCATATATTTTCCGTGGAACCAATTTATTTATTGCAGGAAGAGTAAAAAATTATTTTCCCATCTCATTTCAAATCTTGATAGTATTATTTAAAATGTTTAGTTTTGACGATTAGCTGTCTGTCACTTAAGACATATTCAATAATACTTGTACTTATTTACCGAACTAAACTCAACTGACGGAAAATATAGAGATTTATTTTAATTTTCCAGTTTTCAATTCGTGTAGGTTTTTGACATGAGCTTGAAGCACAGACTACTTCAACATTTACAAGACAAACGTTCAAACCTCCCAATTAATTACAAAAGAATTATTTACATGACAGTGATTAGACCTAATTGGACGTACGGAGTTGACCTTTGGAGCTCCACTAAACCAGCTTATTCATCTCATATCCAATCCATACAATCCGAAATCCTTTGAAAAATCCTCAAGGCTCCTTACTTTGTGACCAATAAACTTATACATAAAGATCTTAATGTTCCTTATGTTGCTGATTTAGCCCAAACCAGATAACTATCCTTCCATAGTAAGCTCTATAACCACTCCAATCCACTGGTCTACCAACTTGCTTCCCATTCAACTCCCGATAATTCTCCGTGGTGTCTGAAAAGAAAATGGCCTAGATACCTTTTAGTGTAGACTTTTATTGAAGTGCTACTAGTTAGTAGTTCTTCACAACTTATTTACATGCCATTGTATTCGCTATCAACAAATTTACTTGATGTATATTATTTTGTGCAGTTGTATCTTTCAATAAATGAAAATAAAAAAAACATTGGAGTTCATAGTATATGAAAATTTTTCATTGACATATTATTTATAAGAGTTGTTTATCTATATTTTTAAGGGTGTATACTTTATGTGAATGTAGAAGAAAAAAATGATTTCAGACTAAAATTACGTATAGTATTTACAACAACTATTTCCCAACCTGAAAATATTAAAAGTAAATATTTTCCTAAAATAAACAGCCTAACTGGACGAAAATTCCCCGAAAAATGAAAGAGATACAGACTTTAATTGTAAAACAACATCTAAAATCTGTATTCAGTGGAGCTCTGTAAAATTTGTAATGTATAAGCTTTCATAGTGTTCTTTAAATTAAAGTTTCATGACTTGATAATCTAAATTTGTTTATTTATTTATTGATATTTAAACTACACACACACACACACACACACACACGCACACACACACACACACACACACACACACACACACACACACACACACACACACATATATATATATATATTTCTTTTCTTTTTTTTTTTTGACGCGAAACAGACCTTAAGGACTACGCGGCTACAATTTAGGTTCTTTATTTATTTTTTAGTTCTTTTCTTTTTGCCCACTTATTCACTTATTGCTTGAGGATTTCACTGAACTTTTTTCCCCTTTCTTCTGTCCATCTCTTAGACGGAAATTTCTTCTTGTCCACCACAAGCACCGCGTTTTTCAGGAACTTTTTTAATTCGGCTCTATCCTCGCACATCTCTCGTGTAATCCCGAGTCTTTGTGCTTCAGATTTAATTTAGAATGTATAGCCCTGGTTAAATTTGTATCCCATAATTTTGCTGAAAATTTGTTTGTTCAATCTTTGTTCGTCCATCCTGTGCATATGTCCAAAAAACCTGAGTCTTCTAACTCTCATCTCTGTCTCCAGATCTATATATATGAAGATTACAATGACCTGTCAATAACTTATATAGAAACTGCACATTAGTAGGACTCTAATAAATATTCTAAGGGCTCCATTAAATCTTCCAATTCTTCTCGTATTCAATCCTTACAATCCAAAATCGTGAAATCCTCTATGACCCTTATTATATCAGAAACAAACTTATGCATAAAGATCATAATGTTCCATAAGTTGCAAATATGGCCCAAATCAGATCCCTATCCTTTCACAGTAAACTCCATACCCACTCCAATCCACTTTTATCCCAACTCCAAACTGCAAACGACCTTCTAACGTAGAACTTATATTAAAGTGCTACTAGCGAGTAGTTCTTAGCATGTTTTTGACGAGTCATTGTAATTAATCACTCTTCTCCAATTTAGATATTGTATATAATGCATAAAGTTTCAAATATCAATAAATAGTTTAAAATAAATATACTTTTTAATATTCTCTAGTAAAATAAAGTACATTTGTTACATAAGTTTGTAAATTTTTTTAAATCAATATGTGATATCTTAGTTTTATGATGGTATGAAACTGAATTCGAAACAAAAGTTTAGTTATATGTATATAGTGGGGAAGTTAGGAAGGATTTGGAAAGCCCCAAGTATCAGAAAGTGGTTTCAGTAAACGGAAGGCAACTTCGCAACTGGGAATTGTTTGTCGGCACACGCTGCTGGAATCCAGAGCGGAACTGGAACTGGAACAAGAGAACTGTTTCGACGTGGCCTAAGCTCAATTAGCTCCGGGAAATCTTTTGTAATAAAGTTTCACTATCTACCTTTCCCCCAATTAGCAGTCTTATGTTTTACTTTGTTTCCTTCTGAAGGAAAATCATTACACCACAAACTGCTGGAAGAGTTTCAGAACCATGTTGAAGATAGACAATTTATTTTATCCATTTGTATTTTAAAAATACGGTTACCCCAACAAATACAAATGCGCGTATGAAAACATATTAAAAAAAAAAAAAAAAAAAAAAAAAACTCAAAACGTTTATTTGTTATTTTCATTTTCTCGGCTTTAAGTTCATTATTTTGTAGGGACTTAGGTCCACATATACTTTAGATAAAACATATAAAACGTATTAGAATTATTTACAAAATAATTAAATGCAATCAAACAAATAACAAACGATTTTAAATTTAAGAATTTTTTTTTTTTTTATTAAGAAATTTTATATCCAACCCTTGCGTTCATTACGTCTTGTGTTCGATAGGGTAAAAATCTTTTATTATTTTAAATAAATTCTTGAGAGATATACTGCATCTAAACTATAATAATGCGTAATAATTTGAAATTTCGCGATTTATTTTAGTAATATTTTCTGTTTTTAAGTAATTATTTTAATAAAAATAATACGTTGCATATTCCCTTGGTAAAAAATAAGGGGACATAAACACCAAAAGGAACATGAAACGTTTAGCCGAGAAAATGTTTTTTTTATAACAATTTATTGAAATTTACAACTGTACAAAATTTATACATCAAGTAAATGTGCTAATAACGATTACAATAAAGTGACAAAACTTAAAAAGAACTACTCCTCAGTAGCACTTTAATAAAATTTCTACACTAGAAGGTCTCTGGGCCATCTTCTTTTCAGAAGCCTCGGAGGTTAATCAGGAATGGTGTAGGAAGCAAGTTGAGAAATTAGAGGATTTGAGTGGTTATGGAGCTTACTATAAAAGTATATATATCCGGTTTGGGCTAAATCAGTAACATATGGAACATTAAGATCTTTATGGATAATTTTATTGGTGACAAAGTAAGGTGCATTGAGGATTTTTCGAAGGATTTTGGATTGTAAAGATTGGATGCGAGGTGAATTGGATGGCTTAGTGGAGCCACAAAGCTCAACTCCATACGTCTAGATAAGTCTAATCACAGTCATATATATTAGTCTTTTGTAATTAATTGGGAGCTTTGAACGTTTGTCTAATAAATGTTGAAGTAATCTATAATGCCCGTCGTTTCTTGTCTTTTTAGCCTTGTATGTGGATATGAGAAAATGTTAAAAATAATTTGGACGGATTTTTTCTCCAGTTTTTTAGCAATTGATGAATTATTTGCCACTATGGAATTTATATTATTAGAAAATTATTTTCGAAAATTGGATATTTATTTTTTGTATAAATAGCAACATTAGCAACTTGATATAGCTATTATATTTATTATATTAATGCAAAAACATAAGTAAAAAAATCAAAGAAATGTTGGCACTCACCAAGGAATGGGTAAATGAAGAAATAGTTTTTCTCCACGAGTGGTTCATTATTCTGTTCCAATTAGAAACATACTAACATTCGAAAAATTCCACCCAATGTGTTTTTTTTTTTTAATTTTCTCGGCTAAACGTTTAATATTTATTTAGGTGTTTACATCCTCATATTCTTATTAAGATTAATAAAAATATCAAATAGAAGTAAACAGTATTAAAAAAAAAAATAAAGTTACGGAATTTTAAATAAATATGATTTATTACAGTTTTGTATTAGATGGGGATTCCCAAGAAATTAAGCGAAATTGTATTCCTAATCGAATGCAATACGTAATAAACGCAAAAGGTGGATATAAACCTTATTAATTTAAAATTTAATATATTTAAAGTACTGCTGTAGAAAAATATCCCTTTAAATTATTTATGTACCGACAGGAAAAGATTTCCACCCCGTCATCTAATAAGGAAAATGCAGGATTTTAAATTGTAAAGATTTGAATGGTTAAATAAAAGACGGGCTTTAGGTTAAATACAGAGACGACTAAGATGCTGGCCGTAGAAAAGCATTTAATAAATACCCTCTTCAATGCTTTTATACTTAATACCCCATTCAAAGATTCTTTTTTTCTTTGCTAATTCATTTTTATTTATTTTCTTAATACTTTTTAAGTACATTCATTCATATCATTTCTCACTTAATTTACATTTTAATTTGAGTTGGAAAAGCATAACTATGACAATTTTATTTACATTTATTTGTTAAAATTTAAAAATGTATTTAGAAAGACAACTTGTAAGTGTAAGGGATGATGGACATTTTAAGGATTGGTCAAGAGATGTATTGGGTTAAGTGGAGCACCAATGCTCCATCATTAACAACCCATTTGTAGCACTTAAATAAGAGTTCAATATTAGAAGATCTCTAGGCCACCTTCTTTCCAGACGCCTCAGAGGGTTATCGGGAATAGAATGGGGAGCCATTTGAGATACTAGTGGATTTGAATGGATACGGAGTTAACTGTGAAAGGATAGGTATCTGGTTTGGGCTAAATCAGCAAAATATGGTACATTAAGATCATTTTGGGTAAGTTTGTTTGTGACAAAGTAAAGAGCATTGAAGACTTTTTAAAGATTTTTGAATTAAAAGAATTGGATACGAGACGAATAGCATGGTTTAGTGGAGTTCCAAATATCAACTTCGTATGTCTAAATAGGTCTAATTACTGTCATGTAAATGAGTTTCTTGTAATGAATCGGAATGATTGAACGTTTGTCTAGTAAACGTAGAAGATGAAAATGACGGGCTGTTTCTTGTCATTTTTGTCTGGTATATCATTAAATTTTAAATTTGTTTCGTAAATATATGAATAACAAAATACCTATTCCACCCGCGCAGTTTATATTTACTTTTAAAAGTTATTTTCTTTCCCTGCAGTCTTTCATAAAAAAATATATCCGAGAAAAGAGCTCAGTTCCAGGGGAGGGTCGCTGAAGTGACACCTCAAGCGATAAACAAAGCTATCCTGACTTAACCAATTAAAAAACTTTGCAGATTTATGGTCTTTAGCGTCAGGAGAAGATTTAAAAGGATCTTGTTAAGTTTGCCTGGCGAGTTAGTCAGCTGCCCTGTGGTGTCTTCGCTGGGTCGCTATAAACCCTCCCACGTCACCTCCAATCTTCTCTCCCGATAAAACTTCAAAAAAAAAAAAAAAATCTCACCTCGTTATAAATTGGAGTTCAAAAGAATCAAAGAACTTTTTAATTAATTTATTTAAGAAAAAAATAAATAAAGTGGAGTTTAGTAGAAGGTGTCTCCCAGTTATTCCTCTTTGGATGGAAAAAATAATAGAATGAGAAATACTGTATAACTTAAGCTCCTTTAGTTTTTTTTTATTTTCAATTAAAATGTTGAAATAAAAAAAATATTCAACGGAAGAAAATGTTTTGTGGGAGTGAACGAAATATTGACCAAAAAGCTGCTTTATATTTTTAAAATCCCAATAAACAGTCAGAAACCTCTCACACACTTATCCTGATGTATCCATTCCTTATTAATCTAAATAAATCATTTCGATTTTTGTATCGATACCTAATAATCAATTTTTGACTACTTTCAAAATACAATGTACCTTACACACAAAATTAAATAACCGGAACCACTTAATCATACAACTTTCAACATCACTGAACTGCGTTTTTTTCTGGCGATTCCGAATTCATTAGCAATAATCCTCCTGAAATTCTTTGAATTTGAGTTCGAGTTATAAAGGCGATGACTTCAATTGTTCAATTCACAGAGGTGGAAGTCCTCAAAGTCTTTTGACCTCTATTTTCAGTTCTACTTATTTACACAACTTTTTCCGTTTTTTCTCAAGAAATCGTCTTATTATGTCATGTACTTGTAACCATAGATTATGTTAGGCTTATTTAAGGATTCGGCTTATCGAAGATCGAATCGAAATTTGACTGTATATGTAAATTATTTTTGTTCATAATTTAGATTTAGTCACCATGGAGAAATATGTTTATGGTGGAAAATTATTTAACATTGATTTCTTAATAATTGTTTTTTTTTCTTAAAAAGGGTTTAGTTGATTTTTATGAGACCACTTCTAAAGTATGACCTACCGATGAAAAAAAGAATCATCAAAATCGATTTATAATTGACGAAGTAACAAACATAAAAAAATAAAATAAAATAAAAAAAATACAGGCGAATTGAGAAACTCCTCTTTTTTTAAGTCGGTTGAAACTAGATTAATACCTTTGTATCCATATTTATAAAAACATTTTTAGTAAATACATAAAATAATGTAAGTAAATTATTTTTAATGTAATAATGTTTAACGTTAATTAAAAATTGTAAATTTATTAATTTAAGTTTTACATTTTTTGTTAACAACTATCTCATCTCATTTGCACAAATACACTAACTTATTAGCCAACTGAATTATTTATTAAAATAATGTAAAAATTATAAAAATAAGTCTTACGGCCAGTGAATGTAACGAAAAAAGTAACGGAGATTTAAACGGGCGTATAGGTTAGCTGTCTCGATTGTTAAGTAATAAATACAGTATTGACTATTAATTAAGTTTATAATATTGTAGTCAAACTATTCACGTAAAATAAATTGTAGTTCTTAATTTAACAATATAATTATGCAGTATTATTAGGGTTATCAAACTACTGTAATTAATAATTCCAAGATGTCAATAAAATTAATCAGATATTTTTTAAATATTAAACTGCTAACTTAATTTAACATTTGAACTAAAAATTTAATTTAAATTTTAATGCAATATTAATTAATAATGTTAATAACAGTATATACATTTTGTGTAATATATAATATGCATCCTAAAGTGCATATTAAATAAATTGCCTTAGCTGTATTAAATATGTTGATGTAACCTACTCTTTAAAAACGTTTTGTGTATGTAACTTGGGCTGAAAACGTATATCATTACTTAAATATTACCAAACTCTAGAAACACAGTATTTCCTCTGAAGACTATCACGAATAGAAAAATCAAGGCTGAGTGCCCAACTGACAGGATTATATGGTGCAGAGTTTCATACGAAAGATTAGGTATTTTTTATTCTATAAGGTCTAAAAAATATTAGATTTTAAATTCATTCCGAATAATTATATTTTCTGCCATAATCAGAAGTATTTAGGCTTTTCCGAAGAATTTCGATAAATTCGTTGTGATTTATTTCCCAACGTTTTGTGTTAAAATATGCAAATTAGATGAGATATTTGTAATAAATTGATATTAAATTGCGTTTACCGTCTCTATGTTTAATATTTTAATAAGAATATTTGAAAATATTTTTTAAAAATCTATCAAGAGTATTTCTTTCAAAGGAATTATGAGCTATAGTACACTAGTCTTAGTTTTCATGGACACATACGTCTATAAATTACAAACAATAGATAGTTTGTAAACTTTGAGGGTGTACCGAGGAGAAAAATAAAAAAATTACAGACTTTCATTAAAACAATTAGTTTTTAATCATTTTTTGATTAATTCTTTAAAAATAGTAAATACTTTAGAGTTTCGCCAATCTGGACCTCGATGTCGAGACTGATTAATCTATATGTAATTAGGAAAAAATTAAAAATTTATTCCAATTATTATAAATATTTATATTAGTTGAACTTTAAACTTCGAAATCCTTCGTCAAAATAGCATAGTAAAAGAACATATAAGAGATAAGAGCATAACAAAAGAACATTTTTAAAGTAAAAGAACATAACGGAATTTTTCAGTGTATCTAAAAATATTGTTCCTGTTTTGATCGCTTAGTTTAAATGTTTAATTTTATAGTAGTGTACAAAATTTAGCATTTGTTTTATTAATAAGAATTCTTAATTTTTAATTTACAATTTTATTGTACTGTGGTTAATAAATGAATAATGTTTTGTACACAGCAAATGAGAAACCTGAAGATGGGGCTAAAATCCCGACAAGTGTAGCAACGATCTAAATAAATAAATTAGGAGTTGTACCAAAAAAAATAAAGTTTATCTATCCTGTTTAATTTCTTAGACTATATTTTTCTTTTTGTTAATTTTACCGCTGAAGTAGACCAGCAAGGCTGTTCGAAACGTCGGCACTGTTTTTTAACTTGGAAGTGTTTTTTTTTTCTTCTGACTACATCCGAGACCATATTCTACTTTCGAAAGTGATAATGTATTTAGAACAACATAATACAGCAAATCGTTTTCGTCTACTTGCTTTCCATTCGATTACTGAAAGCCCTCCGGAAAGAAGATAGTCTTAGGAATTTCCAAAATAGAACAATTATTGAAATATTATCAATCTAAATTTGTTTTAGTTAGTTTATGCAGTTGTAAATATCCAAAAATAAATATTTATCTATATTATATATTTTGAATAAACTTTACAATTATTCATGAAAATATTTCTTTGAATTCGTATATGTTGATAGAAGATTAGCCATTATTGACAAATTCATTACAACTATATAAAAAATATTCAAGCGAAGGCCTCAACCGATTAACTTAATTTTTTGTAGTTTCCAAGATGAAAATCTGTCTGATGAAAATTCAAAAACTCGTTCAATCAATAATGACTGAAGCTCAAGAACCGTATTAAACATCTAATATTACCTATCAAGGAAAAAAATTATGTGTGTGTATATATAATATTTTATGAAATAAGCTGATTAAAAAACATTATCATTCCCCTCAAAGCCAAAAATAAAATCACATTATCATAATTTGTCCATCCACGATTCTTTGATTCTCAAGCATGCGAAAGGTTATCATTACACTTCAATCACCAAGTTTCCTTTGAGAGTTCCGAAACTTAATTACCAGACAGCTTGGTAAAGTAGGTACGCCTTAATGAGCACTTCAAAAGTACTTTTGATCTATCAGGTGATGACTTGTAAGCAACTTAGCAAATCAACTTCTTCCAGGAATAAAAACAGGAAAGAGATTTATAAATTAACGCAATCAAAGGAACTTTTTAGAACTCGTGTTAAGAATTATCAGTCAATTTATAAAAATATTAACAATACATGAAAATTTAAAGTGTTCTACCTAGCATCCCGGTTATGAATAAGATATTTAACCTTAAAGGAATATTATTAGAGGAATGTTTTTCAATATTAGAGGAATGTTTCCGTTCAATTATATTCTATTCTAGAATTTTCAAAAATATGTATATATTTATATATATATATAAAACTATATATATATATTTATAAATCCAAGTTTATGGATTTGGCAACAAATCTTAAAACCAAAAAAAAAAATATATATATATATATATATATATATATATATATATATAGATATATATATAAGCCAAAAACACAACACACCTTTGTAAAAGTTGAAGTCCAAATTGTAGATCTCTTTAATTTTTTACATAATTTGATAATCTAGCATTAATTTGTTTTATTCGCCAGGATGACCTCATTTTACGATAACATTGTTTTGTTTTCTTTCGAATTAAAATAATTTTTCTAAATTTTTATTAAACTTTTCCCTTGGAAATTACACTGAATTCAGTCAAATTGGTTGGGCCATCGGTTGAATATATTTCATATAGTTGTAATGAATCCGTCGATAATGGCCAATCTTCACTTGATGTATAGTTTCTATAATAAAAACATATACTTTTTTAAAGAAACATCTTAATGAAAATTCATAAAATTTATTCAAAATATATTGAATTAATGTATATATATTTATTGATATTTACAACTGTATAAAGCAACTTTAGATTGATAATATTTCAATAATTGTTCTATACTGGAAATTCCTAAGACCATGTTCTGTTCGAAGGGCTATCAGTAGTCGAAGGGATTCATCTGCAAGTAGATGAAAACGACTTGCAGTTTTTTGTCTGTTTAAATATATAATTAGATACAAAAGTAGAAGATGGTCTCGGATGCAGTCAGGAGAAAAGAAAAAACACGTCCAAATTAAGAAAACTTGTAGTGGAGTGCCGATGTTCTTCAGGGCTAAAATTAACAAAAAAAAACAGACGTGACCAAATAATAACAAAATCGATGAATAAACTAAATTACAAATGGTTATCAAAAGAGGTAATAACATAATTAAGTATGACATAAATATCATGGTATAGCTGAAAAATACAAGAATAATGTAGTTATGCCAATTGAAATAAACTCGAAACGTCGGCACTCCGTATTTTTTACTTGGACGTGTTTGTTCTTTCTCCTGATTGCATTCCAGGCCATCTTTTTCTTATTACAATACCAATCAGCTGAATAAAACTCATATTAGAACATTAAAGGTATGTGTTTATAGTTAGATTTTAAAATTATAATTTTTTAATTTACTTTTTATTTTTTTTATTATTTAATGATATTCACAACTATATAAAATATGTGCGCCAAGTAATTGTGTGTAAAATGATTAAAATGACTTGTCAATAACTTGTACAGAAAAACTTGTACAGTTTAAAATAAAAAAAAAGTTCTATATTAGAAGGCCACTATCTTTTCAGTCACCTCTGATGGTTATCGAAAATCGAGTGAGATGTATCTTGTAAGACTAGTGGATTCGAGTGGTTATGAAACTTATCATGGAGGGATAGGTATCTGTTTTGGGACAATCCAGCATCATATGGAACATTTATATCACCATAGATAAATTTATTCTTGACAAAATAAGGAGAATTGAGCATTTTTCGAAGGATTTCAGGTTGTAAGGATTGGATACTAGAAGAATTGGAAGGTTTAGTTCAACAGTTAATTATACTATGCTTATTATAATTAGTTACATTTTTTTATTTCGTAAATACCTGAGTAACTCGTAAGTGGTTTTTTGACTATATGGTTACCAGATCGCCTCAACACGAATGTAAGTCTGCTATAAGATAGGCATAACAAAAAAATAATAATAAAGAAAGAAACTGTACTATTTCATAAATTTTATAGCTGTTTCGGACATTCTTATCATTCTTTTGGACAGGAACCGTCTCATGGGATGAAGGGATCAATTTCACCGCTAGACCTACCAAATTTAAGGGAACCTAATGAACAACAACCGAATGAAGGATTCAATTTAATACACACAGCAAAATTTCATTATTCCCGGGCAGCCAGGCCTGTCGTATTTCACCCAAATACAAACTTGGAGAGCAAAATTGTTCTAGAGAAGGCTACGTATTTCATTATAAGGTTCCGCTACTTGTTGTAAATAACATTCCTCCACCTTCCAACTTCTTTTAGTGATTCCATAGCTGTACACTGTTCAGTGGATAATTTTTTAAACAATTTTAATAAATATTTTATAATAATGTTGAAGAAGAAGAAGAAAATGAACTTTATTCTGGGACTACTTGTCCCCTAAGAATAACATATAATTACAGTACATAGGACAATCGTCTGGCTATGATAATTAATTATAATAAATAATAACAATAGATAATAATAAAAATTGATCAATAATTAAATTATGAGTTACAAAATAACTGAGACTTCTTGTAAAAGGATACATCTTATGTGTATGATTATAATGTATGTTACATAATAATTCATGTTTTACATTAGCTCGGAAAATTAAGGAGGTAAATAAATAAATTATGTTTAAAGGAAGTAAGAGTGGAGCTTTTTCGAATTCCATAAAGAGGAAGCACGGATAATAAAGGATTTTTTGAAGGGTGCAGTTCGATGCGCCGGAGTGTATAGGTTGATGGGTTGGGTTCTAGTATTTCAGAGGTGAATGGAGGAGCGCAGAGTATAGGTAGTATAGTATGGATATGTGTGGGTTTTTTGGTTTTCAAGGTTTGAAATATGAGTGCACCTAGGAAGTATTGACGTCGGAAACTGGTGTAAAGCCACCCAATATCAGAATTTCAGAAGATATGTGAACGTCTGGAGATCCCGGAAATAAATCTAATATAACAGTTTATTACTCTTTTACATCTCATCTCGAGCTCATCAGACAGTCCTCCATATACTTTGCATCCCTAATCAAAGTTAGGAAAAATGATTGATGATACTAAAAGTTGTCGAATACTTAATGGTAATGAATCACGGTAATGTGAAAGTTGCTTAAGAATAAAAATAGATTTCCTCGTGATTTCAGAGATATGGTTATTCCAAGTGATGTTGATCGAATGTTATTCCCAGATTTTCAATAGAATTTTGGAAATGAATTGGGCGGTTTTTGAGGAAAAGCAGTGGATAGTAGGGAAGGGCTTTTAGGTGAAGTTTTGACCGAATGAGAATAGCCTTTGTTTTCTCTGGGTTCAGACTCAATTTATTCTCTACTGCCCAAAGGTTAATGCTATCTCTGTCTTTCTGTAGCTTACAAGTCGCCTCTAGCATATTTGAAGGATGAAAGGATAAATATATTTGCAAGTCGTCAGCATAAAGAACAAAACAATATGTAAATAAAATTGTGCATGTGACCATATGGCAAAAGTGACAACTTCTTTTGTTTATTATTTGTTAAATTATACATATACCAGCATTCACCTCCACGGCATCACCCGCTCTTATATATATAGAACTCAAATAATTTTACCTAATATAATTATATAATTAATAATATAATTCAAGTTTTATTCGTTTATTGCTAAAAACCTTGTTTTTTAGCATGCAATTATGCATTATTTCTTCAATACTCTCAGTATTTTTAAACCTGGTTAAAGTTGTATTGATTAGGTGTTTGAAGATTTTGTAAAAGAATAATTCGGCATCCAATATTTAATTTCAATCTAAGAGTTAGTAATCCTGAAGGATAGAGACTATTAAAAAAGTCTTGCAGGTCACGGAATGCATTATCAGTGCTTACGACAATAATAAACTCATAAATTATATGTTAACAAAAAATATCAAAAAGTAAAAGATCGACATTTTTCTAATGATTGGGCAGAAATAATTTTACTGATTTTATCTGGTTAGATTTTAATTTCTAACCATAAAAGTAAATAACAGGGTGGCAAACATCGTTCCTGCCACTCAAGATTCTGCATTTAAATTTTTATTATTGTAAAGTTTATTATTGCCAAGCCTTCCTGAAACAATGAAAATAATGTAGTTAATATTTGGTAGAGATGGGTTCAGTTTTTTCACTATTTTAAACTCTGTTGCGTAATGGTCCTAACCACGTACCGCTCGATTTTCAAATTTTACTGTCATCCATATGTCTTACCACTTAAATTCTCAAATTTTATCAACATATTTTTCAATGCCAAATCGATAGAAAATCAGTAGATTTAATTATTGCTAAACCTTCCTGGAGCTATAAAGATGATGTGGTTTAAGTTCGGTAAACATTGGTTCAATAGTTTTCGTGGTTAGTGATCACAAACGAAAAATGGCTTGTCCTTTTATATAATAGAGTAGATTTTAAAAATGTTAAATATATGTAGAATAATAATTTGCATAGATGTTATATAATCAGTATTTTATTGATGTAATATTATTGACTTTAGAAATGTATAAGTAAGTAGATAATATGTGTTTGTTGTCCAGAAATCACAATTAAATTGTATTATTTTTTTTTTTTTTTTGTGCCGACGGTCGGCATACACTAAAAGAAAAAAACATAAAGATTAAAATATTTAACTAATTTTAGAAGGTTTTTTTTTATTATATCAATTTTTTGAAATTTACAACTGTACAAATATATACATTAAGCAAATGTGCTGCTAAATATTACAATAACGTGACAAAACTTGAAAAGAACAACTCCTCAGTAGCACTTTAATAAAAATTCTACACTAGAAGGTCTCTGGGCCATCTTCTTTTCAGACGCCTTGGAAGATTATCGGGAATGGAGTTGAGAAACTAATGGATTTGAGTGGTTATGGAACTTACGATGAAAGGATAGGTATCTGGTTCGGGCTAAATCAGCAACATATGGAACATTAAGTAAGGGGCTTTTCGAAGGATTTTGGATTGTAAGGATTGGATACGAGATGAATTGGATGGTTGAGTAGAGCCCCAAAGCTCAACTCCGTACGTCCAAATAGGTCTGATCACAGTCATGTAAATAAGTTTTTTGTAATGAATTGGGAGCTTTGATCGTTTTTCTAATTTTTAGTATGTTAAGAATTTTTATTTAAATTTCATTTTATTTTTGTAATGTATAGATTTTTTTTTATATTAGATTATCAGATGATTACCCTGTGAATTGTATCTTTGTGATAAAACGTAAGGGACATTTGTCCAGGAGTAAAGATTTTTTTTCTCGTTCGTCACTGTGGAATTTCGCTTTGAGTAACATATATAAGGTAGTGTATTTTGATTCAGTACTGGCGATCAGAGCGAGACGGTATCGTCCACTATTCAAAAAAAGCCAAAGGTACGCCTGAAGAAGATTCCCAAAAAAAATAAATAATTTACTACCATGGGAGGGCTAATATTTATGACACCACCACAACGCAACTAAAGCATAAGACTCATCCCATTTATCCCGTGGTTACGGATAGCGAATACAGAAGCAATACGTAATATAATGTCAGACAGTCCGACTCGGTAGCAAACTCTAACAGATAACTACCGCACATGACACCAAACGCTATCGACACGAGATCAGAACAAAGAGCTCCGTACAGAAAGCAAAGAGTATTCCACCTCAATAGAGAGATTAATAATTACATAGATATAAGCATTTTAGTTTGTGAAATCCGTCAGTTATAACAATTTCCGTTTCCCCCTTTTAAATACTTAAAGTAAGGGTGTGTAAAAAAAAAAAAATCAAAATATCCATTGTGAATTTTATTTATTTCTTCACAATGCATAGATTCCGAAACATTCAATTTGGAAAAAAAGGGACTTATTAGGTAAAACTCTAATTAACATTTAAATAACTCAACAAAAAAACTGTCGAGTTCATTTAACGCTTCTGAATGATTTTCTATTTTTGTGTTTTACTTCTCATTTAACTTTTTTAATCCAACTTTTTTTTTTCTGTTTAAAAATGTAATATGAACAAAAAAAAACTTTTTTTTCCGAGACTGTAAAAATCAATAAATTATGTATATATCTGTCTATAATCTACTGCTTCCATATCTACTTATTTAACTGTCGTTAAATTTTTGATCTGAGAAGGACAAACAAAGTTAGAGTTTTTGAAACCCCCCCACTCAAAAAATGTATGGAAAACATGAATTTTTTCGTACAAAGCAATACAGCTCATTAACGGCAGGTCCTAGCGACAAATGTTATATGACAAGAAATATATTCCATTACATTCCTAAACAGAAACTGTCGTAAAATTTTCAATCTGAGAAATACCAACAGTGATGTAGCGTGCCAAATGTTACATTTTTGAGGCTGAAAAAAACTTTACACAAGAAAACTATAGAACCCCCGCCAAAAAACAGAAAAAAAGTTAGTTTAAATTATGTATTGGAAACTTAAGTATAGTTTTTTTCCGGAGTCTCATGGATTTAAAAGTCTTGTCCTAAATTTTATTTATATCTATTTGTTCTTAATAGATCTAATTTTTAAATTTATATCGTTTCAGGGTGGTCTTAAAAAATTGACATGCGGGGTATATATGTATAAAATATTCAACAAATGCTTATCATAAATCTGATACTTAAAAAAATGAAAAATATATGAAGTTATACTTCCAAACTTATTTCTTAATTGAAGCAAAATCATATGTTTAAATTATCAGTCAAACTATACCTTAATTAAAGCAACGGTTTTGTGGAATATATTGCCTAACTTTGTAACTTTGTCGGAGGGATTGCCGCACTGCCCCCCTTGGCTTTAGAGACGTTGTTACCTACGGGATTAAGTTGTAGTGCAAGTTACACTAAAACTTTCAAATATATAACGACATCAAAACGTTTACCTGTAAAGTTCCCTCTGGTGCTCTAAATGCCTTTTCCTACCTCCTCGTGTGTTACACATTCTACGAAAACCCACTTCACTAAACTTCCACGCTAATCCCCAAACTTTACGCAATCATCCATTATAAGGTCGAACGGTCGCCTTATAATCTCAAAAGCTCCTTTAAAGATGTCACAGTGAATATGAATATTGAAAACGCGCTAAGTAACAGAATTTAGATGTTTCTGATAGGTAAAAAGGTTTCTATTCAAAGTATGTGTAAATGTTTAAAGTGAATGCTTGTCGCAGTGACACCTGTCATTGTTGCCTAATTTTATGGAATAAAAACGAAAAAGAATGACTATTCTGTGAATAAATGTGCTGATTACTACGTTTGTGTTAGTCAATTATTAATTAATTATTACAATGAAGTTTTCGTTATAAACATAGTACACATATATATATATTTAAAGAAACAGGAGTAAATAAGGGAACCCTCTTTTGTTTTTGATTTAAAGTAACTTTTAACTTGAAAAATTCTAGACTTTTGTGTTTCATTAACAACTATAACAAGTATCTTAAATCCGAAAAGGCAAAACAGTGATTAACATCAATTATTTCATTTTACAACCGACGATTTACAAAAAGCTTTCAAATATGGGCACTCTTCAAAAAAAAAGTCACTAAAAATAGTTTAAAACAGGATAAAACAATACGAAACGGTAGAGAGTTTATTTATTACAGGGAAAAAAATATTTACAGAAATCGAATTATAACAGGCTCTTTAAACCCAGGCACGATCTGAGTTCCCACATTTTGGAATATTTTAACCACACCTCTCCCCGAGTATCTTCAGAGAACTTTCCATCACAAAAGATGCAAGTTTTGACCTCTAACAAAAAATTTCAAAGTTTCCAGAGGAATGGGGGTCCATATTTACACTAATAAAGGGCTTCTTTTTTTTTTAATCTTCTTTTACAACCGATAGCCTAGTAACAGAACATCCTAAACCTCAGTACTTAACCTAACACTCTTCCTGGGTTGTAGTGCTACAGGGTTATTTATTTATTTTTTTCCTGTTAGGTTCTCTAAAAAATAATCCGTAAACATATATGATCTTCTGTATCCTGTTCACACTATCCGTTTACTTTATAGATTTTTGGTTAATTGTTTAATAAATGTAATCATTTTATCTTTATTGTTTAGTTGTTTTTGTTTTTTTTTATCACCAAGCATTGACGAGAGTTTTCTTTCCTAATAAAAATAGGTTTCGTATTGCGAGCATATCGTACGTCTGATTGTTATCTGAGTTTTGCAAGAATGAAAGGGAAGCGATGTAAAAAATGGAAATTTTCCATCGAAGCAACATAAGATAAGAAGTGGTTAAACCAAGACTGGTCGGCCATATTCGCTTTACACAATGCGTGTAATGAAAGAAACCTCACCGAAGTGTGTTATATATTTGTTTTTTTACAAAGATAATTGCTGAAAAAGTTTATAAAAACAATTGAAGATGGATCTGTGAATGTTGTATATAGAGAAGGAATATAGAACAAAATGCTGGAATGAGAAAGAAAACCTAATACTTGAGATAAGTGGAGAATCTTAGGGAGTCATTGTGACCAATTTATGGTTATTAGATAGCGGGCGACTCTTTGGGGAATAAATTGTCTTTTAGTCCCATTTGGAGCGGTCTGGGGGATTGGGCTGTCAGTATAGGAAACAGCCCCCCCCCCCCACCCCCGGCCTAACTCTAACTTCTAAAGTATCATTTTAAATTGAAGATAGCATCGGGGCTTGAGGATCTACGTATCTTCTTGGATGACATATCTAATGTCAAGGGTCTTATTAAAAACCACCCAATTTGGTCGTAAAAAGCAAGATAGGTTTCAAAATTGTAATTAGAATAATATAGATAAATCGCGAGGGTAAAACATAGATCTTTATAGAATATAGATCGTTGAGAATACTATCATAAGATCCATAGAGGAATGAACTGATTAAGTTCGGAATTTGTAGTTGTATAATATAAAATAATAGAATAAAAAAGAAAAAGACTTTTATTCTGGGACTATGACCCTTAATAATACCATTACGTAACAGAAAGTGGCATCATATCTGACCTAGAGAATTTCAAAATAAGGTAAAACAAATAAAAGTAAATGCAAATCTTCATAATGAGATAACAAAGAAAAAACTGTATACAAAATTATGGTATTATAACTATTAATTTCTGCTATAACATATAGTATAAGGCAAACATAAATAATGTATGTAAAATGTTTAAAGAAAATATGATAATGAAAAAAATGGAAAATCAAACATTATCTATAAAAATTAGAACATTATCATAAGAAAAATTGTATTAAAGGCGAATCTAATATGTTAGAATGACATTCACTATGAAGCATCCATGTAGTTAGAGAGCGTCAGTTTGGAGAGAGAGGAGGTAGTGGAAGAGGAGCGTTTTGAATATTCCGAGGGAAGATGGATTGCGAATGTTAAAAGAGAGAGAATTCCCTCGGAGAAGATTAGGAGTGGGCAAGAAAGGAACGTTGTATTGCAGAAGTTCTGTAGGATGGATTGTAAAGATCAGAAAGACAGAATCTTGTGTGTAGTGATTGGATTGAGGACTTGAATTGTAAGATAGTGCAAATAAAGGGAGGGTGATGGTTGTTGATAACTTGGAAAAGGTTTCTACCAAGGATGTATCCTCAATGGAAGGAGGGGGGTCTTCTTAAATTAACAAAGCCAACTTAACTCAATGTACAGATGTGACACAACAGAACACCTTGAGGTTCCGACAACAAACCTTATAAAGCAATTAATGATTAGCTTTGATCTGCCCTTAAGAACTTTCGAGAGTCCTCCATAAACCACGCAACCACAGTAAAATTAGGGAAATCTGAGGAAGGAAACCAGGAGTTTACGAGTGGATGGGATAAGATGGGAGCGTTGGAATAATTTTAGGATGCCGATTGACCGTCGGGAGATTCGAGTGATGTGGGATTTCTAGGAAAGGGATTGGTCAATGGTTATGCCTACGTTTTTAACAGAGGAGTAGAAAGTTTTTGGATGACCACTTAATACTGTATGTAATGTTGATTTTTATTTATTAATATTTACTATTATATACTATATATAGATCCAGTAAATGTGTTAAAAATTATTAAAATGGCATGCCAATAATCACACTCATTAGTAGCACTTTAAAAGTTCTATATTAGAAGATGCCTAGGCCATCTTGTATTCAGACGCCCCGAAGGGTTATCAGGAATTGAGTGGGGAGCAAGTTGGAAGACTAGTGGTTTCGAGTGGGTTATCAGACCTGGAATATATGTACCTCTTGAAGGAGAGGAATGGTCTGAAGTTTGAGTTTAAAACATATAGAGGATTTATCATTCAAACTATAGCAAAAACAAACTAAATCAACTTTTTTTTAATTTCGTTATTAATATTTCTAACTGTATAAAATATATGCATCTTGTATATTTGTGAAAACATTATTTCAACAATTTCTGAATAACTTGTATTGCAGCAACTCTTTGTTGTTCAATTAATTGTTGGCAGTTAATTTTTATTATAAGATTTCGTTGGGTTTTTAAAATTTTTTTTTTTGCATTCAAATAGTTTTATTATATAATATTACCAATTTTTTTTAAATAGTACATTGGAAATCAAATAACAGGACTAAATAAACTCAAAACTTAAAACAAAATTTGGAATTAAAAATCTATTGAAAAAAAAAATGATTTTACTGTAATATTCAAATATATAAAGATTACATCATAAAAATACTAACGCAAGTAACCAAATTTTCTTTAAAAATTCGATATTTTGCTGCTGAAATAATTAAATTTAAAAAAGTTTAAGATCCATAAGTTATAAATATCACATTCAATTTAAAGAAATTTGAAATGTACCGTGTAATTATTTTATAATTAAAGTACTGTGATTTGATCAAAATAACTTATTAATTAATTTAAAGATATCATTAATTTATATTAAAGGCAAGATAATTTATTAAAAATAAAGAAGCAAATATCAACGAAACATTTTCTAATTCAATTTCACGTAATTTTATAAAAGCTTTGTAAAATAAACAACTTTCTCTTCTATTCTAAAATGAATGAAGATTTAAGAAAAACATACTTCAGAGCTAATTTGAGAAGCTAAAATCACAAAGTTTCAACAACTTGAGATCAATTAAAGGCAATGACAGAAGTTTAATAGCCAAATTAGCCATTTTCCAGACTTTCAAACTCTCCAGTAGCTACCGGTTAAGAGGTTAGAAACTTCTCTCTTCATCAAAAAGTAAATAGAAAATTAATTGGATTACCTTTTTGGCAAAGAAGCCATGTAGCTTTGATTATTGTATATTCAGGGAGGAATTTATAATGATGGAAGCATTTTGAAATGCTAAATATATCTATATGTTTGGATATTATTATTTCATATGTTTGTTTCTGAAATTATCCTAACTAATAATCCTAACAGTTGTTCTAACTAATTTCTGTGGTTAAAGTAGTTTGTTACTTTTATTTATAGAATCATAAAATTACAAGTATTCAATTATTTGATTAGAGCTTCAGTCTCAGTTCGCCATCTCCAAAACTCGGCAGCCACGTACGTCTGTCTTTCGCTTTCCTTCGTCACTCTCTCACTCGTGTCAGGTCTTCCTCCACACCACCAAGCCATCTTAGACTTTATCTTCTTCTCAACTTCTTATCATAACTCTAGAACATAATTCATTTATTCTCATCCTTCTATTCCCTTGGTCATTTACTGGGCCGAAGTAAATGTAATGTAAGTAAATATCTCTCACTCTCCCGAGTCATAACCCAGCACTCCCATATGTTAGGTTGTTGAATGTTTTATAAATTTTGAAATTGGCAGGTCAAAACTAGCTTGGGATTTTAGAATTTAATTCAGTGACAAAGGTATTTCTAACCAGCCGCTATCCTAACGCTTCTGAAAGGATTCAACTAGTTCAAAAATAATTTTAACCTAACTTTTAATAGAAAAAATATCTGAAAAACTATTGCCAGTATTAAGGTAATTCAATGTGACATTTGTGCTGACTTAATTATTACAGAATTTTATCTAAAATTAAATTTCTAATTGCTTCAGATTCAAATTAATGTGTGATATCTTAAAGTTGATAATTATATTTATGAATTTTATTTTTTTAAATTAATAAAATTAAATCATTTTCCTAAAACAAGCCCTATATATTTAGTAATATTTATTTCAATAATTCCAAGATACGAAAAAATCCTGCATAAAGCTCTTTTATCTTACCCACTATTTTTAAAAAGTGCTCATTATTTACTGTCTAGAGTTGAGGTTGTAAAACTAATCAACTTAAAAACTATATGAGAAGACCAAACGGTAATTAATTTGAAAATGAAAACAAAAAAACAAAACATTTAATTTAATTTTTTTTAAAAAAACCTACGTTAAATACTTACTTTTTAAGTATTATATTTCGACCAATTATTATAGAAGAGGCTGATTTGAACATAATCCTGTTCAACCTCAAGTTAATTGAAGAGTGGGGTACCCATATTACATATCATGGGTGGTTCTCTAATTTAAATGCCATATTGCTGCCGGGTTCGAATCCAGTTGAGAATTCATCGTCTTATTAATTACAGAATAAGGACCAAGAAGATTTGTCGAAAGCAAAGTAGATAAAAAAGACGACAAGAAAATATCAATTATAACGATTAAAAGTGATAAATGACGTAGCTACAGTAAAATTTCGATTATCCACAGTTGGATTATTTGATGTGTAGATCATCTGGTTTATTTATAGAGAAAGAAAACCTATGTACTAAACTATTTTTTTTCATTTTTTAAATTTATTTCCAACAATAGAATAAATTAAGAAGGCTATACGTAACACCAATATACTTGGCTTTGAACTTTTTACTGACAAAGAAACCGCAGATTGAACATTAGGCATAGATTTTGAGGAGAGTAAGGGAGCAGACGATGATAAAATGAAATAGTAAGGAAGCCATCACGAAGCTCAGGCACACTACTGACAGCCTCATACAATATCAGGAGGAACAAGACAGTTTTCGACTTGTTACAAAATAGTGTTGAAAAAACATCGATATCGAGTTAACATTACGATTCAATTTTTTTTTTTTTAAAGCAATTATTAACTCTTAATGTTATTTTAAGACCTTTTACTTTCTTTAAAAAATGGTCAAAAATGTATCATTTTTGGCTATTTGATGGATTATAGGTAAAATTGGCTCATCCACGATTACTGCATTCCCCCATTCCACCAAAAATTAGGGATAAATTGTATTTTTGTTTCTCTCAGGGGTGAAAAACCATTTTCACGATACCATGTCTCCTCCCAAGGACAATCATTGAGGAAGGCTAGGCTCAACACAAAAAATCTTGGAACTTCAACTTTGACTCCGTGCCAAGGGAAGAATTATGGGACGCACCAAAGGGGAAATATCTTTTGGGCCTGATTGAAACATTAAAGATTTCTTTTAAAAATCCAATGGAAAAAAGTAAAATAATTTCGAAATTACAGAGTTAGGACCCATCAAGCATATTTTCTGTATCAATAAAAAAGAAGAAAATAGGATGTTAAAACCTAAAGAATGAAAAGATATGTCAGGTGCATGTCTCTAAAATTTTAAAATATATATTTTTATTTAGTTTATAAATGATATTTAATATTTTGATAATAATTTACTATACTTTTGTAAAATACAATAAAATGAATTGACCATTATTCATTTCATTGAAAATAATGTAAAACAACCTACCATTGAATCACTGTTTCTGTCAGCTTTTTAAATCTATGGATCAATAAGTTAGAAATATGAACAGAGTGGGTATTCGTACCAGATGTATTGGTCACTGATTTGAGATTACCTTAGGATTATGATATTGATTCATTAATTTTTTTCCATAATAATATTAAAATAATATTTAAAATTAGGATACCTTTTTTTCTTTTTTTTCTACAGGCTGAGTACTTCTTAGTGTAAAAAAAAAAAAAATGGGGGAAACAAGATCAAAAATGTAGTAAAATGCCGCAGACCTCACCTTTCTATTCCAATACGTTGCAGATATACGATAAATCTAAGAATTTTTTGAGGAAACTACGTATTTGACCACAATAGTTTTCAAACTTTGGCCACATTTTTGGATTTAGCATTAAATTTTCTATTTAACAGCAGAGTACATATAACCTTGAATTTTACAAACTTGTGACCTAAAGAGCAGCTTGATCTTTACCTTATTTAGGGAAGGTACAATGTCTTATATTACTTCAACGCTCACCGTTTTTTGAAAAAACTATCCACAAAACTGCAAATCTCTCGAAAACTTATTAAAAGAAATGATTCTGTTTCGATTTCATGGAGAAATGTACTTTTAAAACCGAAAAAAACATGGTGTTCTCATTTGGCATACAAATCAGTTATCTGTATGAATAAAATATTATTTTCTATCCCTTAATGGAATTGCGCATTTTAAACATAATAAACTCTTCATTAGAATAAAAAGCAAAGGAAAAAGAAATTATTTTATAAATATATATATATATTATATATATATATATATATATATATATATATATATATATATTTCATGTTATTACATTTATTAATTTATTATTATTATGTAGGAATTATTTTATTAGATTTTCAATGTAAGGTTTAAAACCTATTTATAATGAATATTGGCCTCAATTTCGCCGTTAGCTTCTGAATGCAGATTGTGTTGAAGAATTTTTTTTTTCTTTTTTTTTCTAAAAATGATGAGATTAAAAAAAAAAAAATTAAAATTAAAAAAAAAAAAAAAAAAAAAAATTAGTAGGAGCTTGGATTCTGTTAAACACTTTTTTGAGGTAAATATTATGGATAGATGAGTATTTTTTTACAGGGGAAGTTATTTCTAAAGCTAACAGCAAAATTGAGGTCTATATTCATTATTATTGGGTTTTAAACCTTACAGTGAAAATCTAATACAATAAATCCTAAATAATAATAATTAATAAATAAATGTAATAACATAAGAACATCTGATCTGGTGTCGGTTTGTTTTCCTATATTTTCTATTAAACAATATTTTCTCTCTCTCTCTCTCTCTCTCTCTATATATATATATATATATATATATATATATATATATATATATTATTATAAAGTGTTATGTTATTCTTGTGGGTTATGCCAAGAATATGTTTGTAAAGGCTTGCTTATTTAGATGATTTCAAATAAACTGCCACATTTCTAACATTATTTTTCATTGTCCATAATTTGGCAAAATACGTATAATTTAGTGTTTTATTTTAGCTAATTTATACTCTTCAAATCACATACTTCGTATCCTTCAATTTCAAAAAAATTGTATAGTTGTTTAAATAAAGGTTGAATCAGTCTGTAAGCTTTACTATGAAGGTTTATTCCCGTGTTGTAAGCAAACTATAAGGATCATTCTGAAATGTCCGATTTTATTCATACAGCAAAGTTTTCGGACGATTCCGTCGAGACCTTTTAGTTAAGAAATCTCTGTTCTAGAGTTATTTGTGATAGACATTGATACTTCATAACAAAGGTCGAAGCTATCAAGCTTTGAGAGAAATTCATTTTGAAGCGATAAATATTTGTGTATGAGATGATTACAACGTTTATATAAATGTCTTTCAGAATTTTCACTTCCATCACTTTTCCAACTTCAACGATCATTAATAATGACATAATGTAAAGTACTGACATTAATAATGATCGCTAGAGGACCGCTTTAGGATAGTGGAGAATAATTTAATTTCTATCATTCTAAGTAGTTGTAAGTAAAATAAATTCAAATCGAAATTCTAAACCCTATTTTCGAATTAGAATCTTCAGGTTCTCTCAGCTCTTCTAATATATTTTTAGATTAAAATAAAGTTCGTACCTTGCAAGAATTTATGATTCCCTGGCCATGAATCTGGCAGAACAAAATGATCTCCCTATCCTCTAAGCCCCTCTCCGAATAAGACGTCTATTCAGGAGGACTCAGAGGTATTTAAATGAAAATATGGCTGTCACATGCGTTCTCCTCCTTTTAATATTCGCAGAAATAGGAAAAGCCGAGGGTACGGCTGTGAACCCGTATAGGATTTCCCCGCTTATGAATCGGAAAGGAAAATTTCGAGAAAATACCGACATACTTTAGAACTGTCAGAAATCTATATTAACATATCTCGAACTATATATATTTTGAAAAGAAAATATTTAGTGAAAAAAATAGAAGTATAAGGCCCGGCAGGCTAAGACAAATTCTTCTCGACAAAAGATAAATTTAAAACAAGTTTAATTATTGGAGAAATGGGGTTAGTGGTGACTACGGGTACAAAAGAAAACAAGAAACAAATGGTTGGGAATAATTCAGACAATAAGAGTCAAACCGCGCAATTGTTTCCAATAACACTCCAATAAAATGTGTATTGGATTTTCACAAATTCTCGCTAGCGGTTTTCGATATTGCATAGCCACCGAGCTAGCGTCACATCCCAGCTATAAACAATTTTCTATAATATTTAACACTTTTCCAACAATCTATTCCGATGAACAATAGGAGTATAATTAAAATTTTCATTATTTTCTTCATGAAAAAATATATTTTTTTATTGAATACTTTTATTAAATAATCATTATTTGAAATCTGGGGTTACTGAAATAAAACATTTACTTATATCTGGTCTATATTAAAATTAAATTACTACAATGCTGTATTATAACCGTAGAAAATATAATAATCATAAAAAAAAGAAGAAAATTTCGTGGTTTCAGAGAAATTAAAATTTTTTTGAGGTATGAATTCACGTTTCATTTTAAAGCCATGTATCTGTTGTCCAATTTTGATGTTCCTTGGCTGGTTAGAAAAATCGGATTTTCTCTTTTCTAATAATACAAATAGCCCTAATGTTGCTTAAAAAAATTATTTAAAAATTTGGTTAAACAATAAAGAAAACATTTTTTTTTTTATTTTACTTTAATAACACGATTCCGAAATACTTTAAAAGGACTATCCCCATCAAAGGAAAACGCTTACATAAGACATTCGCTTTCCAATCCGTTATGAAGTCCATCGTTTAAATTACCAATATCTTTACATGTTTATTTTTATATTAACCAGAAAAGTAGAATTTAGCAAACAGATCTAACACATGTTTTGAGTAATTATTTTATATCCATTCAAATATGTATTCTATACTAGATTGTTACATAAATCCTTTTTCATGGAAACAACGCTTGATTTGAATTCTCATAAAAAATCCTATAAGAATGTTTTTGTTCCTACTATTTGTGTCGATGTTTACTTTGACTAATCCTTTAATTCTATGTGAGTTGAGTTGGGTTAATGGTGTCGTTTATATTTTTAAAACGCACTTTCTATGTCAGAAAAAAAAAAGTCTTAGCGCAAAGGCAACTGCCGAAGAACTTTGTGCCATATAATTAGTGTTAGTTATTCATTGAAATAAGTTGGCTCGTTTGGATAGTAATTCCAAATCTTTTTGCATTTTTGAACTTGTTTTTGATTCTGGCAGTAGATTCAAACATTTACTGAGAAAAGCTTAGCTGAATTTTGCACCTGCTGAAAAAAAAATAAAAATATGAATTTCGTCCGTACGTAAACGGGTTTCTAATAATTCTTCAATAAAATTATATTATTTCATTTTAAATACTGGATTACTCAAAAATTCTAAACATAAGGATTTTCGTTAGTTAAAAAATGTATTTAAAAATTAAATATGTTTTTAAAATTTTATTGATGAATGTGTCTGCTCCTGGTGTATGACTCTGGTATCTTTATCGTTGACATTACTACGTCCATGATTGAGTTTCGCATCAGTTTCTTCTGCGACATTACATTCAGCGTTCACTGAGCACAAGAGATTTCTCGTCTCCTCTTCTAGGTCATGGGCTCAATTGAACATCGACCTTAGACACAAAATGTGGGGGATCGGATGATACAAAAAACTTGTGAAATAGGTTGCCATTCAAAATAACATTACTTCTAACAATAACTAGTAACGAAAAATAAAAACATTATTTTTCTTAACTTTTAATTTTTTGTTAGATTCATTAAAAAAGTCAGTATAGCTCTTTAATTAAGGATATTAAATCTTTTATAATAAAGTATCTGTCATCCGCCTCAACAAACTTTCAAAATGAACTAACTATAAAAACTACAGCAAAACAATTATTATGTTACGATCTCATAATTTACTTTATACAAAGGAAAACTATCTAAAAATTAAACTCAATACCAGGTATGCAAGTTTAAAATGTCGTTTTAATTCCAATAGAATGCGCTCGTAGCCTATTGAAGGATTTGCTTATCTCTAAACGCTATTTTGTTTGTTAGTCATTTGTTTAAAAAAGTCAGTTGTTTTTAAGTCGTTTACGTGGACGTATCATACCTTTCTTTGGTGTTAAAAATGTCTAATTTTAAGCCAAATAAAGAGCATTTGCGGCATGTCATGATTTTCTTATTTAATCAAAAGAAAAAGGCATCTGAATGTCATCGAATTCTTGTTGAGACTTATGGCGATGTTGCTCCAACCGTCAGGACATGTGAACGTTGGTTTCAAAGTTTCAAACGTGGTGATTTTGATGTTACTGATCAAAAACGAGAAAATCGACCAAAAAAGTTTGAGGACTTCGAATTGCAATCTTTATTAGACGAAGACAATACCCAAACCCAACAAATGATGGCAGAACAGTTGAATGTCACTAGGCAAGCCATTTCCGATCGCCTGAGAGCTATGGGAAAGATTCAAAAGGTTGGAAAATGGGTTCCACATGAATTGGACGAACGACAGATGGAGAAACGAAAAACTGTGTGCGAAATGCTGCTTTTACGCCACGAAAGAAAGGGTTTTTTGCATCGAGTTGTAACTGGCGATGAAAAATGGATTTATTTTCAGAATCCCAAACGAAAAAAATCATGGGTAACGCCAGGACAACCATCCACATCGAGTGCAAGACCGGATCGTTTTGGGAAGAAGACAATGCTGTGTGTGTGGTGGGATCAGAAGGGAGTAGTCTACTACGAGCTTCTCAAACCCGGCGAAACAGTCAATACCGAGCGCTACCGACAACAAATGATCAATTTGAGTCACGCATTGATCGAAAAACGCCCAGAATGGGCTCACAGGCACGCCAAAGTCATTCTTCAGCATGATAACGCTCCTGCACATTCAGCCAGATTGACTAAGGAAACGATTTCTTCGCTTGGTTGGGAACTCCTACCCCACCCGCCGTATTCACCTGACCTGGCGCCTTCTGATTATCACCTCTTCTCATCGATGGGACACTCATTGGCGGAGCAACACTTCAACAATTTCGAAAACGTACGAAAATGGCTCGATGAATGGATTTCAAATAAAGATGAAGCATTCTTTTGGAATGGTATCCATATATTGCCCGAGAGATGGACAAAATGTGTAGAAAGCGAGGGTCAGTACTTTGAATAAAATATATTATACTTTTTTTTAAATTACTGTGTATATATTTTAAGAAATAAACGACATTTTAAACTTGCATACCTGGTATCTCTTAAAAAAAAAAAACTCAAAACCTAATTAGTGTAGAACAAATTTATAGTACATCCCAGCTAATCCAGACAAGATAGGACCCATCCGGATTAGTGAAAGTTCGTATTAAACGGAATTTACAGTAAAATATATTTCATATGTATAATTTTTTTTTTTTAATTACGTAATTTATAAACAGATCTAAGTTTTCGATCACGAACTGAGATAGGATTAACAAAACAAAACATGAAGGAAGGTGGCAAGTAATTCCACTAGGTAATTCTAATAGGCATGAAGCTTATTGTGGAAGGCTAATTATCTGGGTTGGGCGGAATCAGCATTATGTGGGACATTAGGATCATAAAGGTTGAGTTTGTTCGTTTACTAGGGACTTACGCCCTTATGTACTCCAATCAACGTTAGAAGGACGGGTTATCCTACTTGTTATCAACTTATTCTAGCCGATATGAGGTCGCGAAATTCATATCGTGGGTCCACCACGGAATAAAGTTTAACCAGCCCAGGTGGGATTCGAACCTACGACCTTCTTTACCGAGACACTCCCACCAATTCCCTCGAAGTCGAGTCCCGGATGAGTTTATTTGTGAAACAGTAAGGAGTCTGAGGAATTTTCTATTGTAAGAACTTTATGGTTTAGTGGAGCACGAATGTTCAACTCCGTATGTACAAATAGGCCTCATTACTGTAATGAGTCTTTTATAGTTTATTGGATACTTAGAACGTTTGTCTAGATACTATAGAAGTAGTCAAACAGCGTGAAGTTTCTCCTTGTTTAATTAAGTAATAAAGACTGGTCAATTTAATATACATTTTTTTTTTTTTTATTAACATCGATTTCTACTGTTTTTAGTTGTGATGGGTGTAATATAACCTAAAAGTAGTAACTACGTTTTTATTTTACATTGGTACAGTTTACTAAAAAGAAAAAAGTTTGAAAAATAAACTTTTACTTATTAGACCTGGTATATACACTTTTTTATTACGTTATTATTATCATTCTTCATCAGTCATTTTATTGCCTTAGTTTTCTCAGTTTATACATTTTGAATTTGGTAAGGCCCTAATAGCCCATATATCATCCATTCCAAAGATAAATTATTTTTTCATTTTATCTTCTAAAGTTGATTCACTATCTGAATAAGCTTCCTGCTTTATTTATAATTTCATCTTCAGAGTTAGAAGAGACTCTGTTTGGCGAGATTTTCCAGTGCGTGTTCTAGGTTTCTTTTCTCGTCAGATTTCTCTTTGAGTGCTTGTAAAATAAGTAGATATGTCTTCAATTTTAAAAAAAGATACATAATAATTATAAAACGGAAAACAAATAATTGATAGACATATGTTTAACATTGTCTACCAGAGCTTGGTTTCAGATATCCAATTACAAAAAACTAAGGAAAAAAGTGGGTCCAAGTCTTGGAAAATTGGAGAGAAAAATAAATGGGTTTTTGACAAAAGTAAACATGTTAATTAACATTTTTTCTTATGTAAGTTCGAAGAACAGCTGTTATTAATTATTATCAAATAGATTTATCCAAGCTCTGTTATTTTCTTTGATACGGCAACTTAGAATTCATAATTAATAATTTAGCCCTTCCTAATACAAAATTTCGGTACACTAATGCCCTGGGAAGCGTGGCTACATTGTTATAGTTCCGGCCCTAAGTGATAGCCATTACCGAATTGAATTTCAGCATCTATGAGGCACGGGGATGGGTCAAATTAAATGAATATGCAAATGGGAATGGTAGAGGGGATGGGGAAAGGGGGGAGGGTGTAGAGGAGGGGGGGTTGTGGCAAGGAGGAGCAATACTCTACAACAGCCTTCTCAGCCCCAACTAAATCCATTAGCCGTTGCTATTAACTAATCACGGGTACCAATATTACGCTAGCATTGTCCCCTAACACCAACTTATTCCCTTGTAGTTTTAGCACCCAAACGTTTATGATTCAATTTGCAATGCTGTTATAACTAATCATCCATTTCTAACGCGAAGAATGCCGATTTTTCATCATAATATTAATAATACATGAAATATAATCCATTTTACTAATGTTTTTTTAAATTTATTTATTGAAATTTTCAACTGTATATACAATATTAAACTTTAATACATCAAGTAAATGTGATGATAATGATAAAAATAAAACGTCATTTGTTTTTAAAGATGGTACCCATTGATAGCACTTATAATGACTCTATAAAATGAAGTACTATATTAGAAGGTCTCGAGGCCATCTTCTTTCTAGGGGCCTCAGAGGGTTATCTGGAATGGAATGAGAAGCAAGTTGTTGATATTTGGTTTGAGCTAAGTCAGAAACATACGGTATATTAAGATCTTGGTGGATAAGTTTGTTTGTGACGAATTAAGGAGCATTTAGGATTTTTCTAGGGATTTTAGATTGTAAGGACAGGATACGAGAAGAATTGGATGGTTTAGTGGAACCCCAAAGCTCAACTCCATATGCCCAAATTGGTCTAATTACAGTTATGTAAATGAGTCTTTTTAGATTAATTAGAAGGTTTGAATGTTTGTGTCCAAGTAAGACGTTTGTCCAGATAGAGTCTTAGGTAGCGGATCTGTTCAACGGGGATTAAAGGATAATGTAGTACAGGCAGTCGTAGGTATACGACGAAGGGTAAAGGTTATTTGATGGGATTTATTTTGATTTTCCATTTTCGACACCATTCTTTATTTTACTATTTTTTTTTATATATATATTCTAATGGTCATCTTTATTTTTTTTTTATAAATGAAAATATTTTATTGAATTAATATTACAATCTACCTCTCTTTAGGGCAATAAGTAATATGGTTGGCAAAAAATCTATTCGTGCAATATTTGCAATGGAAACAATTGAAAAACAAACCTAATACAAAATAAACTATAATAAAAAATAATGTAAAATAAATTTAAAAAAATTAAAAAAAAAGGTTTATGAGGGTGAGTGGAACTAGATAATCAATGAGCAAGAGGGTCGAGATGGTTGGAAAGGTTTTGATGAAATTTCGAAAATATTTTATGAGATCGAAGAAATGCACCCTCTTTTGTTTTTTATTTGAAGTTATTTTTAACTTTAAAAATTCTAGGTTTTTGTCTTTCATTAACAACTATATAATAAGCATCTTAGATGAAAGAAGGCATAAAAATGATTAACATAAATTATTTCGACGATTTTATATCGATATAAAACGACAATTTACATAAAGCTTTCAAAAAAGCACCAAAAAATTTTGGGGTGTAAATGTGGGCCCTCTTCAAAAAGGTAACCAAAAATGGTTTAAAACAGGATAAAATAAAACAAAACGGTAGAGAGTTTATTTAATACAGGAAAAAGAAAATTATTTGCAGATATCGCAATCATAACTGGCACCACATTTAGTACATAACACATTATACCCACACCTCTCCCCGAGTGTCTTCAGGGAACTTTCCATCACAAAAGATGCAAGGGGACAAATACATAGTGTATTTTAAAAAAGGTATAATGTTACTAAAAGAATTAGGTTAAACTTAAATTTTCCTAAATGGATTTCGAATATAATTTAACCTCAATAATATGTTGGCTCACTATTTTACCGCAGCAAAATAAAATTAAAAAAAAAAAAACCCTTAACATACATGCGCTCATACACGGTACTAAACCACGTAATATTACAATTCAGAAGTTGTGTATCTATTAAAAAAAAAGTTGTTTGTTGATGTCCAACGTCCTTGATTACTCCAACTAGGGAAAAAGGACGAGTTATCCTACAAGCATGATTGAGAAGGTCGAGGTTTATTATGTGGGTCCTCCACGATTTAAATGACAACCACGGCCTCTTAAATAAGATTTATTATCTTAAAAAATAATATCTCCTGTTAACGAATTCACAAGTATTATTTAATAAAAATAATCGTCAATGCTTCTTCAAAATATATAAAGTTTAACCATATATTAATTACTTTATTATCAAAATAAAGTAAAATGCGTTCACAAATTAACATTTTTATTTTGCATATTGCTCGAAAATCTATAAATAATCATTGATATATGGAGGTTACAAATGAATTCTGAAGATATGCGCTCAACTCGAATGTTAAGGTTGATCGATGAAGCGACAACACAGAGGTGAAGATTTACAGCAGCCCCGTGTATTAAAAAAAATAAATAAATAATCCGAAATAAAGTATTATTAATATTTTGATGGATTTATGTTAGATATGATTTATGCGAGCTGTACTTTTTGCTAATATATATAATGGTTGCCTCGGTATATTTGACATTGAGGCAGTCTATATTTATTTCGACTCGATAAATAATATTTATTCCGTAGCTGAAATCAATACGATATAAAATAGAATAGAATATAAAAATAGTTTTATTCGGGGTCCAAATCCATTAGGAATAAAAAATAAATACAGAAAAAAATAGAATTGGTTACATCTGTTCAGATGCGTCACCTTGGATAAGCAAGATATACTGGAAATAGAGGAAATTGAATGTTTTCAGGGATTTCGCTTGTCTGATATGAGGAAGAATAGAATTCAAGAGGATGGTTCACCCGAAGAGGAAGGGGTGGCATCTTTTATGCAATGAGTTAAATGCAGATCTAAGCTGAAGCATATTGTAAATATAAGAACGATGAAGGGTATTTATAATTTGGTAAACGAATGATCCAAGGAAATATTGTCTACGGAAAGTGGAAACAAACTTAATTAGGATTGATGAATTAATTGCCACTTATATCGGGATTATTTTATTAGAATACTAGTTTCGAATGCTAAACATTCATCTTCAGAAAATATATAAATAACACTGAACAAGGTATAAAATAAAATAAATTACTAATAGAAATAATAATAAAAATAAATAATATAATATAGAGAAAAAAATTAAATACAAGCATATTGCACATACAATATGTACAAGCATCCCGAATTTAGCTTGTCCCTCTTATAGAGGGAAAGCCAGACCCAAAGGGATCTCAACGCTGCTCTCTGAGCTACGTCACGACAGTCGGCATCCTGTTGAGCCTTAATGAAAGCGCTATAGAACAATCGCTGAGGAATTTGGTGAAGATGGATAAATGTTTTGGGGTAGCTGTCGTTTTAATAAGTGATGTGAGTCATTAGGATGTATGAAACTGGATAATGACTGAACCAGGGAGTTGGAAAGGTTTCGATAGAAATTTTGGACATCTTTGGGTAACATATATATTAGTTTTCGTCCTTAAATTTGAACTAAATTTTGTAAAATTTTAAAGTATATGTAAATTTTATGTATATTTGTATTAATCCCTCTGTTCTTTAAAGTAATTGTTTCTAGGTTATGTGTTCTTATCGACTGGTAATGTTACAATTTCAAACATAAGAATTTTTTAATTTTCATAAGAATGTATTTGTATAAACTCCTAACTACACTCCCCGTCAACTGTATTGCAACACCCATAATTCTCGATATTTTCCTGGTTTTTACCTTAGTTCATACTTGGTTTACATTTATATTATTATTATTTATTAAACGTGAGACATTAAAGATTAGACTCATCAATGTATTTCCCTGTTTATAACAAACGATGGAATTTTAGATTATTATTTGTTTCAAATTTCCTTCAATCCATGTTTATCATTCGTTTAGTTATTTACAAGTATGCCAAAACTAGTGGAGGTAGTCATTCAAGCCAGAGGGGGCAATAGGTCTTATTAAATATAAATTTTAAAATTTTAATTTTAAAGTTAAAATTGTAAAAAATGAAAATTTTAAAAACTAAGTTTTCTAACTTTTTTGTTTGTTGGAAGAAATATTGTAATTTATTTTAATAACAATTGATTATGTCAGGTTTAGGAATGTTTATTATAGTCTTCAGAACCTTTCTTTATTATGAAAAAAAAATACGTTTTTTTAAAATTGAAATATTTCAAAGTGTTGCGATACTTTTGACGGGGCGTTTATTTATCTGCATATAATCGTAGTATATTAGACTATTATGAGTTGTATCAAAATTTAAATGGATGAGAATTTTATAGAAGCAAATATTTTTATAATAATTAATTATTATATTTAAAGTATCATTAATAGTTTATTGTACTATTAATATAAACAATAATTATAAGAAATTAAATTCAAAGACACAGTTTTATGTTTCTTTTAATTATAACCTTGGAAAAGCAACTACTTTGAACCAGTATTACCGAGAATAGAATAAATTGGATAATGCTGAAGAGAAAACTAAAACTTCAAAGAAAATCGTTATCAGGCGCTCATCAAGACAGGATATTTGCACTGGAATAACTAGTAACACACTTCTAGAATAGTGGATAAACTTCTAAACTGATATATGCATTAAATATTTATTTTTATGGAGCACGTTTCAGATTAATTAATTCCAACAAAAATAATTATTTAACGCACTAATCATAATCTCAAATACGTTCTTAACAATTGTTAATAAATTTAAAACCAAATTATGCGATTATCCGCGGAAAATATTATTTTTTTTATATTGACATTAATATAAATCTCAAAGAAACCTCAAGCACTATAATAAAGACTTTATAAGACTCGTAAAAAAGACCTTTAGAGATAAATTAATGTATAAAGGACGGAACTTTTATATATTATTTCATTATATGTTTGCTGAATAATAAAGTTGTTCCTAATTTATAGATTTCATTTTTTTCTATAAATGTCACCTGTATATTAAGTAAACAAAAAAGTTACTGACACACCATTTTTTAAATTAAAAAGTAACCTATAAAAAAAAAAAATGTAGGCAAATACTTTTTAAGATACATGAACTATTTACCACCTCTATTGGTCTATTGGCTTTTTATTTTTATTTTTTTTATTCGTCGAATAGTTAAGAATGTTAAATATTCATCATCACTTCTAAAAACATACTAAATCAAATCAGCTCTTTGCTACACAGATTATATACATTAAATTTAAAAAATGTAAGACAAGAAATCAAACATGTCGATAATCAACTGAGAAGGCAAAATGAAAGGGCATCGAAAATAGAACGAAAGTTTGAGTGAAAAAAGACGAAAGCGGGAGTTGGTTAGTAAGGTTTATTAGGCTGGTAAATGAGCTTTTAGGTTTTTTCTATGACTGGTCAGTTTTTCTGTTCGAATCTAATTTAAAATGGAACTATTGGAATTGGAAAGATTTGGAAAAATAATGTGAAATATTTATCTGGTTTCAGAACTGATGATGATTTTTTTTAGTTTAATATTTTAAACTACTTCATTAATAAAAAAAACAAAAAAAAAACAATAGAAGTGGCAAAATATTTATCAATCCTAATTATATTGATCTTACTGTACCATCATGCACGCCTCAAGTGGGAAATTCCTTTGAAATTATAGAAGAAAACACTTTAAAATTTATTTTTTTATTTTTTAACGATTTTCCTACGGTGTCAATAAATGATTTTGCATTATTCATTGTCGATATCTTGTAAAATGCTACGACCTATGTTAGGAAATGTAAGCTAAAATTGGTGTATATTGGAGATAGGGGAAGGTGCTGTACCTAAAGCACAGTTGTACCAGTGGACATTTGTAATTAAGAGAGAGTGGGAGGAGAGAAATTGATATTGTTAGATTGGTAATGTTGCAAGCATCTCCCTGCGGTTGCACGTGTGTTTTCAAAATTGTCAGACCAATAGTTTAGTAGAAATTATTATTTTTAAATTCTTTCTTCCAAATCCTGACCAATGTAACCAGTGATTTAATTTTTTTAAGACCTACACTTAGAAATTTTCTAGGCAATAATATTTCATTGGGTTGTCCGATAAATATATTATAACTTCATATGCTTTCATATCATTTATCACTTCCGGGTTTTGTGAAACAAAGCTTTCCACACAACATGGCGTTCAGTTGTACCTGTGGACACCATTGCCAGCTGAACCTGTGGACAGATATTAAAAGTGTCCACAGGTACAGCAGATTTATCTCTTTGTTTTTTTGTTGTTTTTTTTTGGGCGCGAAACGGCCTTGTAGACCACGCGAATATTATGATTGTATTCTCTTCTTTTTGTTCTTTCTTTCCACCCACTTTTCCTTCATCAAGTTCGAGTGCTTCCTTCTCCTCTCCTCCGTCCAAGCCACTCCTCCACTGGTCCTCCTTGGCCCCTCAAGAACTGCAAGCCCCTGTAACTTTTTCCTGAATTCGTCTCTATCCAAGCAATCCACGCCCCTGATTCCCAACCTTGCTGTTTCCTCTTTCAGTTGTTTGATGTAGCCCCGTGCACTCCGGTATCCCCAGAGTTTTTCCATTATATTCTTATTCAATCTTTCTTTCGGCATCCTCACCATGTGACCATAGAACCTCAATCTCCTAGTTCTTATCTCCGTTTCCATATCCTTTATCTCCCTGTAAATTTCCTTGTTTGGCCTTAGCCTGTATCCTTCCTCCGTTTTCTTAGGACCATAGATTCTTCTCAGGATTCTTCTTTCAACTCTTAGCAGTTTCTCCATACTGGGGAGATTCATTGTTTCGGTTCCATACAAAATTACTGGTTTCACTACAGTGTTGTAGTGTTTGATCTTTGCCTTGATGGAGAGATTCTTTTTATTGTAGATGTTACTCGTTGCGAAACTCAGTCCTTCCAGTCTGGCAACTCTTTCCTTCATACCTTCCTTTTCTGATCCTCTGTTACAAATGGTCTCTCCCAGGTATTTAAACTTTCGCGTCACATTTACTGAACCATATTTTGTATTGACTTCTTTCTTTCCAAAATTTTTGTTCGTTGTCATGAGCTCCGTTTTTTCAAACGATATCTGTAGGCCCGTTTTTTCGGTTATTTCCTTTAGGGTGTTTATTTGATTTATTGCTTCTTCCTCTGATTCTACCAGAAGTGCTAGGTCGTCTGCGTATGCAAGGCATTCTACTTTGATGTGCTTATGTTTGGTCCCTACCTTTGCTCCTGCTGTGTTTACTTTCCAAAGTTCCTTCATGACCTTATCTAAAACTGCGTTGAAAAGTGTCGGTGACAAACCATCTCCTTGTCTCAACCCTGTTTTTATCTGAAAGGGCCTACTTACTGTTCCCTGAAACTTTACTTTTGAGACTGTGTTGTTGAGTGTTAGTTCTATTAATTTCCTGGTTTTTCTGTCTATCCCATATTATTTTAGAATCTCCAGCAGTGTTTCTCTATCAACCGAATCGTATGCTTTCTTGAAATCCACAAAGGGGATGTAGAGGTCTTTCTTAGGGTTCTTCTTGTATTGTTCTATTAAAAGTTTCAAGCTGAGGATTTGTTCCGGGCACGATCTTCCTTTCCTGAAGCCCCCCTGATATTCTCCAATTTTTGGGTCTAGCTGTGGAGTGAGCCTATTGAGTAGCGCTTTCGAGAAAATTTTGTAGTTAACGGGCAACAGTGAAATTCCTCTGTAATTATTGACGTCCGTTCTTGCTCCCTTCTTGTGCAGGGGGTGTATTAAAGCCGTCTTCCACTCTTCTGGGATTTCCTCCTTAATCCAAATATCCATCATTAGTTCCGTCATCTATTTCCTGAATTCATCCCCTGTCAGCTTCCACATTTCCGCCACTACCCCATCTTCCCCCGCTGCTTTGTTGTTCTTTAAGGATGCAATTATTTCATATATCTTATTATATCTCTTTGTTTATTAATTCATTATTTCAATTATAAATATGTAGAGTACTATCTGCAGTGTCTGGAACATATGTCTCGACCCTCTCTTTGCCTTTCTATTCCTCGTTTAATTAACGCCACCTGAACACCAGGCAGGCACAGGAGGCATTCATGAACACTTGCGTCTTCCTCCTTCAAATAAAAAAAAATAACGTACTCTAATAATAGCATTTAAATTACTTACCTATCAATCCTTCAAAACTATGCTATATTGAGTTTATATGAGTCAAGAGACCCTCTTGGGGCACAGCTAGCCTCTATAAAGTGAGTACCCTCGATAGGGCGAAACCCTGACTTTAATGTTACATCATTTACTTTTAAAACCAATTGTCTCCTAACAGCATACCCTTAGCATGTATTGAACCCAAAACTCTTCATGAATTGCAGCGGCACAGACTGTGTATATCTAAAATGCCCAAGAATCATAGGATTACATAGAATATTGTTTATAGACAAGACGGTTCTAGTTTCTCACTATTTAATTTTATTGTATATCTTAGTGAAATACATAAGTTTTCCAAGCTATATATTTGAGCCGGAAAAAAAAATGAGTTCAAAGTATATATATTATGTAAAATATTATTTAAAACTTCAGGCATGTCAATTTATAGTTTTAGTCATTTTTTATTTATATTAAAGAGTTCAGTTGCAAGTATTATTATTTCTTCCATGAATTAATTTTCGTTACGTATTGTGAAACCGAATAACCCTAACCGAATATCGGTTACCCACAAAAAAAGTAATAACCCCTTCTAAGAAGGTTACGATAAACGGTAACGGTAAAAGAAGGGATTGGATGAAGTTGATTATAGAAGAAAAAAATACCTCGAAAAAATGAGACATTTCAAAGGTGATCCACGTGCCAGATTGGAAATTGATGGTCACTTTCAATCAGAGAAAGACGAGCATCAAGAGGCAATTAATAGTGTATTAAAGTTATTAATAAGTACGCCATGTCTATATGGGCAACACACAATGCTAGGTACAAAGAAAAATCTATATTCTATGAAGAACTTCCAGTAAATTATCTTACTTGCACGGAAGGAGAATTAAATGAGGCGTCGACTTTTAAAATTAGATAAATCCACTATTTGTTGAAACCAAAAAATTAAAAAATCTCTTCTAAATAGGTTTATATGTAGTTTCTCCTCTATCACTAGGTGAATAACAATAAATAATAAAATAATTATTTATGGCGATGAGGATAAAGAAGAAGTAACCGGATATGACGTTGACAAAAATATGGATATTTAACGGGTAAACATACAAGTAATTATTATATATATTTTTTTTAATTTGGTTTATTAATATGTTCATTCTATCTTTTTCTATTTTATTCTTTTGTACTTTCACTAATGCATCCAAAAGATGATAAATCCATTTTGGTTTTCAGGTTTACATACGGTAATTTTTGTATTATTATTTATCTTATTATTTATTTTTATTTTTTTTTTTTTTTTTGGAAATTCATAGAAACTCATGAATATTAAGGAAATTCTTTGTAATATGGTCTGCAAACTTTTTTTTTAGTGTTGAAAGCATTACAGTTATGCTGTTTGTTTTTTTATCTCTTGTAAAGTTTTGCGCTCATCCTATTTTATGAGACACCGTCTCATGTATTATCCACAGAATTACTGTGATGAGAAATTACGCTGATATTAACGGTTCTACTCTAAACTTATTAGTAGGAGCTGTAATTGGTTAATTAAGAAAAACAAAATAATAATAAAAAAAAAACTGACCTTTTGTATTATCTTGCCTACCATTATATTCGGGGGCGACGAAAATATAATTGTTTTAAAAATTGGTCTTGGATTACGGTTTCCAGTAAAATGTAAAATTTCTTATTTCTACCAGTTATTTTTATGTCAATTCAACAATGCGCTAGAAATCATTATAAAACAGGAAGTTTACAACATTGACACCTATATTGTGGTTTATATTGATGAGTTTTCTTAAATTCCTATCTAATAATTTCGGCTAACTTTTCTACACACTCCTTCAGAGGTGCACTTCCCTCAACCACAAACTGTCAAGTATTAAACTCTAAACCAGGTTTCTATACTGTTGAATTAAGTATTATTTACTTTTTCCCAAAAGCCTTCCTTTTATAGTAAACTAGCATACCCCGTTGCGGCTTCGCCCGCACTCATTAGTGAACAACTTAGATAATTTTAACTAATAATTCAATTTCATTTGCTTATCGATAAAAAATCTTGAAGTATGGAATTTAGCATTATTTTTTCAATGATATTTTCACGCATGGCATTAATTTTATACTTTGTTAAAGCTGAATTGATTAGTTGTTTGAAGAATACGTAAAATCATAATTATAAATTCAATTTCGAAGAGATGATTTAATCGATCCTTTTGTTTGGATTTTAATTTCTAACCATAAAAGTATATGACTGTTTGGTAAACTTCGTTCATGGCACTCAAGATTATACGTTTTAATTATTATAGTAAAATTTATTATTATAAACCTTCCTAGAACTATGAAGATATCGCTAAAATTTGATTGGTTGGGTTTTATAGTTTTACAATTGCAAACTCTGTAACAGAATTGCCACAGTCGATTTTTTCGATTTCGATGCCACAGTCGATATCGGTCGATTTTTAAAGTGCTCTGGGATCCACACGTCGTTCCATTTATTTATAGCTTTTTTTTAATATCAATTGAATTGAAATTAAGTAAATTTTATCATAAATTTCTAGCTCTACATAACACCGTATCTTTGTAACCTCTCTTGAATTGTGCGGTATATTATCAAACTTCATCGCTTTTTTGTCACAATATAATTGAAAATCTTTAAATTTTATTATTGTTAAACCTTCCTTGTACTATGAAGATGGTGTGGTAACATTTGGTACAGATTGGTCTCTGTAGTTTCACAAATGAAAAATGGCTTGTTCTTTTATATATATACTAGCATCCCCAGTCGCGGTTTCGCCCGCTCTCATAAGTTAAGAACTTGGGTAATTTTGACTAATAATTGATATTTTATTTGTTTATCCACAAACATCTTGTATTGTAGCACGCATTACTTCCCCAATGATATTTTTAAGCATAGATGTAAATTTTAACCTGATTTAAAATGCACTAATCAGGTGGGTGCTTGAAGATTATGTAAAAGCACAATTAGACATCCAATTTTTAATTTAAATCTATGAGTTGGTAATCCAGAGAGAGAGTTTTATCCAGCAATGTCATCGTGTGGTTGGCGTATTCTTCTCCACATTGGAGACATTAACTGTACGGGAGCCTTTCTCGACGTGGAACAGGCTTTTAAACAGGACTGCTTTGCAAGCTACGCTAATTCCTCCTTCAACACACTTCCTAATTATCCGTTCCTATCTCTGTGATGGAACTTTTAAAGTAAACAATAAATTCTTCTATTCTTCTCTCTTTACCTAATTTTCTGGTGTTCCTCATGGTAGTATCTTAGGTCCTATCCTCTACACGGTGTATTCAGCTGACATTCCGACTCATCCTACCACTGTCCTCTCCACTTTCGTTAATAACACACGTGTGTTATCAGTAAACAATGATCCCTTCATTGCCTCCCAAACACTCCAATCCCATACCCTAAAACTTCAAGAATGGTGTCAAAAATGGAGAAGCAAAAAATAAATCTAAACAAATCTCACCAAATAACCTTTATCCTACGTCGTAAACCTAAAAAGGAAAGAGACTATCAATAAACTCTTGCTTATAATGGGCTGCATTATCTGTGCTTACAAAAAAAGGCCCATGAATGATATTTTTACATACAATATTAAAAATCTAAGGATCTACATTTTTATTCGGCAATAATTATTATGTGGCAGTTATAATTTTTTCGTATATATCTGGTTGGATTATAATTCCTAACCATAAAAGTATATGATAGATAGTGTGGCAAACCTCGTTTTTGTCAGTCAACACTGAACATTTAAATCATTATTATTGTAATCCTTTCTAGAACAATGAAGATGATGTAGTTAAAATTTGGTAAAGATGGGTTTAACAGTTTTACCATTGCAAACTATGTTGCAGATTGGCGCTAGCCACATATTGGTCGATTTTTAAACTTCATTGGGATCACTTCATGTCGCACCAAATATTTATAGCTTTTTTTAAAAACAATTTAACTAGAAATATGAAAATTATATTATCAATTTTAAACTCTATATAACACTATACCTCTGAAATCTCTCATGTAGAATGGCACTCGCCACCTATCAGCGAATATCCAAACTTCACTGTTACCTACTTATTATCGCTTTTTAAATAAAATTTAAAGGAAAACCAGTATATTTTAGTATTGCTAAGCCATCCTGGATCTATAAAGCTACGTTCTCATGGGGCAAAAAGATTGAGAGAGTCATGTGGACATATAAAACAACGGATGAAAAAGCGTTGTTGGGTCAGGAACTAGATACTCGCAAGAAAAATCATTGAATATTAATAAAACAGTATCCTTAAGGACAACAATGGTGGAATATTCTTCCACCATATTAAAATCGTTAAATATTAAAAATATTTTAAAACAGTATCCTTAAGGACAACAATGGTCGAATATCCTTCGGATAACTTAAAAACCGTTAAATATTTTAATATTAATAAAATATTATCCTAATAAGGACAACAATGGCGGAATATCGTTCAGATCCTGGAATATTTCAACATATTATCCATTTTTGTTCTAAATAAACCACTTGTTAACTCTCTCGACTGGCGTGGTCCACGCCTGAAAATCAAACAGGTTTGATACCGAGCGTGAGCGGTTGTGGACTACCCTCTCTGTAGATGACGTGAGAGGCAAACTCACGCCACCTCGTTCAGACGGAGGAAATTCACCAACTCACGCCCCGTGAGAACGTAGCTTAAAGGCGATGTAGTCAAAATTTGGTGCATATTAGTTTAGTATTTTTCACGGTTAGTGATCACAAACGAAAAATGGCTTGTCCTTTTATATAATATTATAGATTAAAAATAATTTTATTAAATTTCAATGCACTTATGTTGTCGATTTTTCCTAATTAACAATGTACGCTCCTAGTGACTCGCGTGACGATTTTATTATTCATTATTTAATTTTTTTTTTTAAATATGTGTTTTGAATATCATATTTTATCTAAATAAATTAAGCTAAAATATCGGAATAAGGTTGTAGGTGAGACATGGGTGCTTGTTAGAAACCAATCGCCGGAAAGCCATAAAGTCAGTGGTATCAACAGCCATTCCAAGGCCAATAAAAATCCCCCCTCTCCCCCAACCTTTGGGCTATAAACTTTTTGTGCCACCTTTAAGTGCAGTTCCAATAGCCATCCTCGGATTGACAAAGTAATTCGGTCACCTATCCTCTGTCTACACCTTACTGCTAACTGGAAAATATTCTTACAACAGCCTACAACGTGTGCACGTACTCAATATCAATATCTAAAAATTGAAATTAAAATATTAATTTTAAAATTATTAAAAAATTACAACCTTAAGTCAAATAATAATAATAATAAATTATTTTCAACTCATATAACCCATTTCTAAGCTGTGATTTGGTTTTGTGAAGATTTCAGAAACTATTCAGTATTTTTTTCTAAAGTTTAAAATCAGGTGGTTTCAGAGAGGAGAACTTTTCTATTTATATTTGAGGCGTGGAATTCCAATTCCAGCCAAGTCTATTTTTGCAAATTTTTCACAGCTGGTTGAAATATAAAGGTCAGGCTGGATTTTGAAGGACCTTATTTTTTCTATGGCCGTTTTCAATGTGATTTAACTAACTTTGGGAGAAAACCTTCAACCTAAAGATACTAAAAATACAAATTTTTCACCCTATTAATGTTTAATCAATTTATTTTAAAAAATAGATTGTTTTTCTCTTATCTTAGGAATTCAGTGAGCTAAAAAAAAAAATAATCACAATTTTGTATTGTTTCTTGTATTCATCATTGTATAATAAATATGTATATTATAATTTATATAATTATTTGAGGTATGAGTTTTACAAATAAAAGGCAGATAGCCGCAGTCATCTCCATCCCTGCCTTCAACATAGGTTTATGTACCATGATCTAGATTTTTTTTTTTTTTTTTTTTGGAAGCCTAAGACTTCCATTGAAGTCCTATACTGACCTGGGTGGGAAGGTGAAGATTCATTTCTTGGGTCCACCACGAAATAAATTTTAACCCACCCAGGTGGGATTCGAACCCACGACCTTCTGGTTACGAGCGCGCTGAGACCCTCGCCTCAACTCACTCGGCCATTGAAGGCCCCATCTAGAATATTTTCTATTTCCTCTTCAACCAATTCCAAATCTTTATTTGATTGTCCGGTTCTTTCTTCTTGCTCGTCTTATTCTGCAAAATTCGAGGAATATATTCCAATTTTATAGATTTACACCTAGTCAAAACATTCTGTATAATTAATCCTTCACTGAGTAAGATAAACAAAAGAATCCTACTTACATTAAATTGAATCCAGCTGATTGCCGAGAAAGGGACGAGAAAAAAAACAAAACGAGAGCGGTTGCTTGTTGTTCTTAGTGCAACACTGAGAACTAAATATTTTTTAATCAGAAAACTATCTCTCCTACCACATTGAAAAATTACTGGCAGGAAATAGAGGAGTATCTCAAGGAAAAGCTAAAGCCAATTTTCCGGGAAGCTCACTGGAAGCGAGGGAGAGAGAAATCAAGCGAGTGTTGTGCAAAATACAACCGGTGGAATGTCAAGAAAGAATTCATTTTTATTATTATTTTTTATGACCTAAGAAACATATGGCTAAAAATATTAATAGTCAACCCTTTATTAAAGAGAAGATATACCATTTTAATTAGACAGAATAAAAATATTAGTGCTTTGTGAATCACCGTGCAGCGGCTGAGCGGAATCTAACTGCAGAGTGTTCGCAAGAAAATTCACGGAAAGAGAAATTCATTAGAACTTAGCAGGTTTACAAGAACTGAGCCAGTTTACGAAACAACAGGTGCGTCTTTGCAATCTTCTGGGTCCGACCTTGTTGGAACATGATCGAACCTCGGAAGACTGTAGTGACGTATCAACACGAACCGTATCAGAGAGAAGAGAATTCACAAGGAAAGTGATTATTGTACAAAATTATAGTTATTCTTATTAATGTTAATAAATCATTTTCCGTTATAATGTTTTATTATTAACTTTTCACTATTTACAATCAACCCCTTGATTCATATATAGGGTGTTCATCATAATAAGGCTGCAGTGACTTCGGGAGTAGATTCAGGACATCACTTGCAACAAAATATTCCGTATAAACTATAACTCGATTCTCATTCGTTTTGTAAATATTTTTCTACAAAGTACTACTTTTTTAAAATCTCGAGCTATTCTCATTAGAAAAAAAATTAAATTACCTTAAAAAAATGTTTATTTTGCGTTCAAAATAGCCAATAAGCATTTTAAAAAATACTAAAAGAATACTCAGAAATTTTAAATATTTTTATAAATAGGAAAGTAATTTAATCACGATTATTTCTCTATCTTTCTATATTATTTACAATTTAAGATAATTTAAATAAATTTTATTTCAAAGAAAGTAATATGAGCACGTATAATTTACATACTTATTTTGCAATAATGTTCAAAATGTCCTCTTTCTTCAAATCCCGAGAGGAGTTGGTGAAGCGTATTTATATGTGCTGCAATACAATGTGGCAAAATCATGATGAACTTAGCCGAGCAATGGATGGAGTCAGAAGATTAGTGCTGTGCGTGAGAGGAGAGAAACACTGGCTAATTTAATGCCTAAATAAACTTTCTTTAAAGAAAATTTAAGTCTCCTAAACTATAAATTTTATAGTTCGGGAAATATAGACAATGATTATTATTTATTACAAGCATACTTAGGATCATACAACAATTTCATTTTTCTTCTTCTTGGTACGAAGTTTCCTCTGCGTCTAATACTTCTTCATGCGTTCGTTGGCCTGCTTTCGCTGCTCCTCTGTCCAAACTCTTCCGGGTTTCTTTGTTCTTCCTGTGGCTTGAATCCCATCCAAATTATTCAATACATGCCTAAATCTATCTCTGACCAATAGTTGGTCCTCTGTGATTCTTAATCTTTCCATATCCATTTTTACTTCCTTAATCCATGCTGTTGTGGTTTTATTTCTCCAGAAGTAATCAAATATCCGTTTGGTAAGTCTCATATTTTTTTTTGTTTTCTTATAAGCGTATTCGTTACTTCTATGTCTCCATCCACTTTCAGTTTAAACATCACTCATAATTTTTCTATGGATTCTTCTTTCCAAGACTTCTAGTTTATCCAACTTGTAGTTCATGGACAGACACTGTCTGACATATAGTCTGTCTTCACCACGGTGTTGTAGTGCTTTATTTTGGCATGCCAGGATAAGCACTTCTTGTTGTAAATGCTTTTTGTCAAAACATATATAGACAATTGTTTGTATAGAAAAAAGTAGTACTTTATAAAAAAAAAAAAAAATTATAAAACGAATGAGAATCGAGCTATAGTCTATATGATATATGAGCACCCTTTATGTATATATACCCATTATATATATATATGTATACTTAATTTTTAGTTTTCTAATGAACCTAATAGTTAAACTATTAAATATTTTGGGCATTCGGGCAAGGATAGAAGAAACTGAGGGAAAAGCGTTCTGTGTACACAAGTACTGTTGGCATGGTACATTTTATATGAATTTGATTTAGCTGTCTCGGCGGTTGGTGTGTAACCGCTCCCCTGAGCAACATGCCTCATCGGGTTCCCCTCAACGGGAAATTCATCAATTTCGATATTTATAATAAATATTTGTTATTACAAAATATTTTTTTCAGTTCTAGTGTATTATTACAACTTTTAAATATTATAAGAGTTCCTCACTTGTTCATTGTAAATTGTATACTCATTGTCAATCTTCAAACAGTTTTAATTATTTAAAAATAAATATCACTGTCAATACGATTACAATAACTTATCTACATAGATACGTAATATAAACTTTATTACCTTACCTCGAAGTGAAATTGTTTAAATTGAATGGATAATACATAACCATTTTTTTTAAAAATTCTTTTATTAATTGAAATTTACAACTGTATTAATACAAACACATTTGGTAAATATGCTGTAAACAGTGCAAAATAATGGCATGATTAGAACTTGTAGAGGAACTACCCATTGATAGTACTCTAATGAATATTTACAAAAGAAGATCACGGGGCCATCTTCTTTTCAGACGCCTCGGAGGATTGCCAGGAATGGAATGGGAAGCAAGTTGTGCTACAAGTGGATTTGGATGAGCAGTGAGTTTATTATGAAAGGAGAGGTATCTGGTTTGTGCCAAATCGGCGACATGTGGAATATTAAGGTCATTTTGGATTAATTCATTTGTGACAAAGTAAGGAGCATTAAGGATTTTTCGAAGGATTTTGGATTGGAGTGATTGGATGCGGGAAAAATTCGATGGTCTGGTGGATCCCCATAACTCTATCCCGTAAGTCCAAATAGGTCTGATAATCGTCATATAGATGAGTCTCTTGTAGTGAATCGGGATATTTGAACGTTTGTCTAGTAAGTGTTGAAGCAGTCGAAATCGACGTGCAGCTTCTTGTCTTTTCAATCTTGTTTGAGGGTTCCAGGTAAGTCTCTTGTCCAGATAAAATCCCTGGTATCGTATCTGTTCCACATTATTTAGTGGTACGCCATTAAAGGATACAGGAGAACAGGATGAGGTAGGTTTTCGACGGGGAGTAAAGGTTATTTGTTGGGATTTGCTAGGATTTATCTTAACTCTCCAGTTATGATACCATTCTTGAATGGAAGTGATATGTGACTGGAGTGTTTGGGATACAGCTAAAGGATCGTCATTGACTGATAACAAGCTGGTATCATCAGTATAGGTTGTAAGGATAGTATTAGGATGAGTTGGGATATCAGCTGTATACACGGTATAAAGAATGGGACCCAGGATACTACCTTGTATATAACCATTTAAATTTGTATTTTGATCATATATGAATTTCATATTTAAATACTAACATTTTATGTTATTAATATTATTTAAATGTTAATTATTTAAATTCAAAACTATTTGCTGACAATGGCTATTGTCTCATAGAATCGACTCTTTGAATACAGTCAAGAATAAACCTTGCATTATTTAAATGATTTTCTATATGATTAGAAGAACCATTAGGTAACCATGCCACCGTCTTTTTAGGCATCTCTAAGACAACGAAGATTTTTTCCTGGATGAATAAATAGTGGAAGAATTTGCAATTATTTAAGGTTAAATTATTGCAATATATCAGAGGGTAGGGAAGGGTTAGATCGTTTTTATGGAATTTTATTTTTTGACTACCACGCTAATTATTATCCTTTTTTTTTTTAACTTTCTTTTCTTTTCCTGTCTATGGCGTGCTCTTTTCTAGACTAACATCAGAAAATAAAGTAAATGTTTTATCGATATTACTAATTAGTTGTTTTGATAAAATAATAACTTTTTTAAAAAAATATCTTCGGTGATGAATACCAAAAATCTTATATTCAATAGTTCGGATAAGTAAAGAGCTACAATAAAAAAAAAAAATAATAAAAAAAAAGGAATATAACGCTTCCTGTTAGATGGCGGTAATTGGCTTGGTTACCTGAAAAATTTTCCAACAGGAAACCAATTTCCCAAAGAATAAACAATCAGCCGTTTTATCAAAATTAATTAATATTTATCAACGGCCTTAATTAGCACAGTTTGTTGAGTTTTAAGAAAAATTGGAGAATAGAATAAAGATCGATTGGTTCTTTTTTCACTTTCCTTTTTTCTTTTTTTTTCTTTTAATTAATCGCTAAAGCGTCGTTTGTGAAAGAATTATGTTAGTGTATAAGCCATAATAAGTTTCGTCTTTCTCTCCGCTTAGCCCCTTTTTCTTATCTTAATTACTACTTTCTTACTTTGTTTTCAGAAAATAGCAGTGGTCTTTGACCAGAAATAATGAAGGACGGGCGGGGTCATAATAGAACTAATTAGTAATTGCTAAAAATTCTTGTTATAGTTCAAAGAGTAAACGATAGAACTACCCTGATTCGAACTCTCAATAGCGTAGACCTTTATGTAATGGGAAATATAGTGAAACCTCTCTACAACACATACTTGGGTATTATATGAACTTGTCCGTTTAGGGAGTTGTCCGTTAAGAATGGAAATTCTTGAATATATAAAAAAAATTGCTTTTTTAACATCATATAATGAGTTATAAACGTATTTTAATAAGCAATGATATGCATTTCATTTAGGAAAATTGTTAACTTACTAATACTTTTATTTTGAAAAAAAAAAAGGATTTGGTTTTTCTAACATAATAGTTCAACAATCTGTAAGTGTAAAAAGTATAACTTGACATTCTTCAAACGATATAAACTTATATTAAGATATTAATCTTTATTATATTTCGCGTATTTTTCTAACTTTTAGTTAAGTTAAAGCCTCAATGAATTTGAAAATAAATTTTTAATCAAAGAAAAATTATGATCAATTGTAGCACTGAGCTTATCACTAAAATTTAAAAAGGACAATACTTATTGCGTAAATTAGCATTACAATTTTATAAATAATATCATTAAAAGTTTTAAAAATAAAAATAAAATATACACTGAAATTATACCTGAATATTCTAGGATTATTTTTTTCTTGTTAATAATATTCTTACTTCCCTTGTACCTGGATGTATTTTCTCTATATTATATTTATCATATTTTCAATTTAATTAACCTTAGATTTATTTATTTATATCATTGGGTTTATTATTACTTTTTATTTCCTATTTATTATATTGTTTCTTTCATTTTCAATCGTTTCTTTACATAGTTTTTTTTTTTTTTTTTTTTTTTTTTTTTTTTTTTTTAATAAAATCAGAATCAATACTCATGAAAGGTGTGACGTTCAAAATAACAGATGAGAGTGAAAGGGAAAATAAATATATGAAAAAAAAAACCTTTTCCCTTGGATATCAAACAATTCTGCTTATAAAATTTTACTGTTTTGAACAGACTCCTCCTTTTAATTGTTTTGTTATTGTGCTTTGTACAAATCAATTTATTTTAAGGAGTTACTGAATATGAACATTTGACTGTTGAATTAGTAAATAATAACAAACAGTAGTCATGCTTAGAACAATGCCGTTTTCGATAATCATTCCGAATCTGATCCTTTCCCTACACAAATCTATCCCTCTTCACATCATATAAAAACAGTTAATTTCAACTTTAAATACTCATCTCTTCAACAATCTCGTATCAATACAGTTCTGAATAACATTCCTCAATTCTCAATTAATTTGAGATGTGCAGAAATATAAACTTCCCTTCAAAAGTATCGCAGCACTTTGAAATATTTGAATTTTATAAAAACGTATTTTTTTTTCATAATAAAGAACATTTCTGAAGTATATAGAGTATGTCTTGTTATTGTAATAGTTAACACCACATTTACTTGATGTATATATTTTGTACAGTTGTAAATTTCAATAAATTGATAAAATAAAAAAATAAAAAATTCCATCATTTGTTATTAATAGGGAAAAACATTAATGTGTCTAATCCTTAATGCCTTACGTTTAATAAATAATATTAATATGAATATAAACCAAGAATGGATTAAGGTAAAAACCAGAATTATGGGTGTTGCAATACTTTTTACGAGGGGGGGGGGGGGGTACTTATTTACCTACATTTATAGAAGATTATCTTTTATCCTATTTTTGTATTGTATCATTCGAAGAAATAAGATGTTCCAGAATAAATTAAAAAAAAATATTTTTGATATTTCTCTTTCTTCTTTGAATGAGCCAACTATGGACTACGTGGTTTAACCGAAATGATTTTCAGCTGAGTTGGGATTGGTAAGGTTCTTGAGTGCCCTCTTCCTATCTCATATATTTTCTGACTTTGAAGTTGTTTAGCTGCTTTTATTTTTTATATTATTATGTAATTTAATAATACTATTAAATATTATGTGAAGGGTGTTAGGCTTGAGGCAAAATGTCAAAAAAAATCGAAACTGAGATTTCATCGACACCAATTATATTACCAGTCGAATTCCCTTTTAGCAGAAATAGAAAATTAAAAAAATTATGATTTTCTTACCCAATGAAACCATTTTTATTTATTTTTTTTTTTTTATCAATCTATATATTTAATGATATCTATAATAATACATTTTTTATTAGTTCCTAATCTAAATTTTTTAATAATTATAGTGCGGACGAAGGTTTCGACGGAACTTACCCGACGAATGTGGTGGTACGGAACAACGGTAGCTGCCTTTATGTGCCTCCCGGTATATTCAAGAGCACCTGCAAGATTGACATCACCTGGTTTCCCTTCGACGATCAGCGGTGCGAGATGAAGTTCGGAAGCTGGACTTACGATGGATTCCAGGTAAGCTTTGGACTTCTTACATATATTTTTAATAATTAACCTTAGGCAGCTATAAAAAAATATGATATTATTCAAAAGCCACAAAGTATTTCCCAATTTAAAAATCATAAGCAGCTGTAAAATAGTTGTAAAATCAGGAAACAGTTATTCAAAATCATATTATATAAAAGATTTATCTTTATAAAAAAAGAAAAAAAGAGGGAGTATGACCATCAGTTGGCGTTTTAAATGTATCAAATAGCGTAGAGATAAAATTTTTAAACGTTTCAATTAATATAAAAAATAAAATAAATAGAAAAACTTGCAAATATTAAGTTTCTGTTGATTTACACTACTTACTTAATTTTAACTTATTTCCTAAATATTAAAACCATGCCCGTTTTAGCCCAATACATCAGAGAACTTATCAATGAGATGCTAAACTTCTTCATAATAGGTTACTGGCTTTTGAAAAAATAAAATTTCTTATTTCTTTACATGGATTTACTTTATTTTCATGTCATTTTTGTAGCAGCAAGAAAAAGAGTAAATAAAGAAAAATTGTTAGAACCCAATATGTCAAGAACAGATAACATAGAATAAAAAATAAAAATAAATTACTGTGAAAAGTTACTTAAAAACTAACTGTACAAGTAAATATTTCATTTAAAAACTAATTAAATAAAAAAACAGTTTTACCAGAACAAAGATTATTTTTTAATTTACTCTAGATTTAAATACATCAAAATCCGTGAAAAAAACTTTTAGGTGGAATCGACAATAATTCTCAGCAGTATACAAAACTTTTAAATAAATTAACAACCCAGGTAAAAACATTTTCTTTTCATAGCTGTGATTTAAGCTAATTTTTTAAATTTAATTTTCATGTCAAACATTAAAATCCATTTTAATTCTGATGCTCAGAAATGAAAAGCTAAACCTCTTTATGAAATAGATAACTTTAAAAAAAAATATTGTTTGCTCATTTTATTATTAAAATATGTATAAAATAATTGAAAAATATTATTTATTCTTGTGAATCTTTTTATTAACCCGTATTGTATGTTTTTAAGTAACACTCCAAAACTTATTAAATTATTTTATGCTTCATTTGTTATATTGTTTATTCCCGATGTACAGGGTTGTTGATACAATATTTATTGATTTATTTATATTTTTATTATTGTTATTTTTTATTTTTACAGTGATGAAAATGTGATTGACAATTTTCATCACTTCAAAAAAAAAAAAAAAATAAATCAATAAATATTGTTATTAACAACCCAACAATAAATAAACAATATAACAAAGGAAACATAAAAATAATTTACTAAGTTCTGGAGTGTTACTTAAAAACATATAACAGATTTTCAAGAATAAATAATATTTTTCAATTATTTTATAAATTATAATCCGTGAGAAAACCTTGAAGATAGAATTCTAAACTCGTTCGAGGTAAAAAGTGTACACTTAAGGAAAATGAATAATAAAAATATATAAGAAATGTAAATTTAAATTACTTCTGAATATAAATAAATATTTGTATAAATAAATATTAGCCCAATGTATTTTTAAAATCAGGATTATCATTTCGCCATATTTTTTTTCATTAAAATGAGTTTATTTGCTTCTTAAAGTTTTTTATTTTTAATATTGTAAACTGAGGGAAGGAAGTGGATAGAAATGGCTAACACGAGGCGATATTGTGGGAAAGAATTGGGGAAAAATATGAACAAATAATAAGAAAATATTAAACTGAAATATCAATATGAATTCGCTATGTACACGGGCATTTTATTATACTGATAAATATGCTGATGAATCAACCCAGTAATTACAAGATTTTTATTTTTTTGCCCTATTTGTTTCTTAATATTTATATTTTATTAATATTTAAAACTATATACCCTATATACAATAAGTGAAATGATTACAATGTCTTTAATTTCAACTAAAATAATGGAAATTTAACACTCCTTAAAGTTTGCGTTATGTCTCTCAGTATTGTATATAAGTATTGACATATTTTAAAAATTATATGTATCCATGACTTTGATTTATTTAATTTTATTATCTGCATATTATTTTTTATCATTTGCATATATTGTAAAATCCCTTTGTTATTAAGGGATAATTTTACTTCTAGCACAAATGTATTAAATGTTAAAAGTACATTTACTAATGGTTAGGGATGGGTTTCATAAGCAAAATATCGATATTTTTATGAAATGTCATTTCAAATATTCCTATCACGTAAAGATGAATTTCCTGTTTATTTTTATAGTTTTATTGTTAATTTATTTCGCAACTTAAACAGGAACAAAATCATTTCAAATGTTTAAATTATAAATGGAGTTTATTATGAATTAAACAGTAGGCATTAATATTTTTTTTTTTTATTAAGTGCCATTTTAAATATTCCAATCACCTCACCATTACATTCCTGATAGTTTTATCGTTTTAGTTAATTCAGGTGACGATATCGAACCATTGCTCCACCAAATTCCGTCAAACCCGCATCACTCTTGCAGATCGATTCCGATGGTTCACTTTGAGTTTCAAATTTATCGATAGCTTTTTCTTATAACTTCACCTGTAAACTTCCATTTTTATACTTTTAAGTTTGGTTTTATTTTTTAGTGTGTTATATTTAAATTGTCTTATTTCATCTTCTCAAATGTGAGATGTAACAGAAGTTAACTAGTATCAGTTAATTAAGATTAGTTAATTAATATCCGTGTTTTAAATCAGCAGTAGGTAGTAGGTACATATATTTAGTCATATATTAGTATTTTGACTTTCCCAAACATTTTTCAATCAATTTATTCCTTGAGAGTTAGGTGGCCTAGATAATAATTGCTCCATTTGCACTGCCTTGGAAACACATCTACGCAGTCTATATTAAATTGCATTGAAAACATTAAAACTTATTTATACCAATTATACAAGGTTTTATTACCTTTTTTTAAAATATATATAATTTTGTGCTGTATTTTTGTAATATATAGAAAACGACAACAATAAGGTTCGTATAGATATATTGATAAATCGAAAGAAAAAATATCGGACTATCAAACGGAAAATATTTCGATGTATCGTGTATCAGTAACCACCCCTACTCTTGACTGCGGAAAGATTTTAATTTTTTTTTTTTTTAAATAAAAGTTTTCATTTTAAATTTTTTAAAAATGATAAAATTAATAACACTTAATTATTTGCAAAACTTAATTTATTGTAAAACATACGTTCCACAAAATAAGCCCGAGAGGCCGGTTGTTGCTGCTCGGAAGTTGAAGTTATTGTGCATTATTGCTAAGCACCCGGCTACATATTTCAGCAATAGCCTATTCTTCGAGGACTTTGTATTATAAAGCTCTCTCAAAAGTTTTAGCTTGATGTTAATTAATATGTTAACTTTTTGCTCGCCTGTTCTCGGAATGGAAGGATCACGAAGATAAACAGCTATTAAATAGGCCCTTGTTAGTGTCAAATTGTCGTTCAGAAACATTTTTTTTTTTGCTACTAAGCTCTAATGAACTTTTGTAAGTAAACTAAAATGAGTTTGAGAACATTGAGTAAATCTATAACATTGAATAAATTAACAATCCGATTTCCGTCAACTTATTTTTTCAAGGATACAATTAACACATTAAAATAAATTTTATTCGAAAGAAATCTTGAAGAATTTTCGGTTGAGATATGATACTTTTATCTCATAAAATAGATTGCCAAATATGTTGTTAATATTAAAGGAGGAATTTAAATATATATAAAGCACAATCAGACTATATATACAATGTACACAGACATTCCAGGGAAACCCCAGACCTAGCTTGTATTAGCCACTTATGGGTGGGCAAGCCAGGCAACATTATTTCCAACGCTGTTCTCCCAACCGCGTCACTAGTGTGAGAATCTAGTACCAAACAAAAAAAAAAAAAATCAACATGTTTATGTAAAGATTCAACTGAGTATTTACGGCTTGTACAGATTGTAAGGATTAAATACGAGATGAAATGAATGGTTTAGTAGTAGTAGTAATAGTAGTCGAAGTAGTCGAAAACGACGTGTAGTTTCTTATCGTTTTAGTCTTATATGTGGATTCCAAGTAAGACGTCCAGATTATATGTAGCGTATCTATTCAACAGGATTCTGTGGATTATTATTTCAAAAAAAATTCAAAACTATCTTATAGAAATTAACAATTTTTAATAAAATTAAAATCAGGTTCTATACAGTACAACCTCCAACAGCAAAACGACTTTAAAATAGCCGCCAGAGGTGGTATAAATTAAACGAAATTAGAAAGGATGGCAATTAAATTGGTTGCAGAACCTACGGCCTACGCGGTGGTGAGGGTGGCAGAAATACATTCCAATGATATATTTGTGACCAGGAATGTTTTTTATTCTGAACCAAAAGCAGACTAAACAAAAAAAAAAATGTTAACGCCCACTTGTAGTCCAACCCTGCAAAGTTAAATGCCACGCTTACGTGCAGAATTTTAATCAAGTGTAGGGGGCTTTACTGGACTTATAGAGGGCTTGAGGCTAAACTAATTATTATTTCTGGAATCTTAGTTTGAAATTAGGTTTGTATTAGTTTTGTTTAAAATATACTAGGCATCTGCTAAATAGTTTTATAATAATTATTATTTATGTTTCTAATTAATCTTTCTTTATACTCCCCTTCCCTTTTTATTACATTATTGAAGTAAGGCTTTATTTTCAAAATTCTAAATTATTTATTAATGTGTTATAATAATGAATGAAAATACACTTAACTAATTATTTATGTTTTTTTAAACAATCCATATCATTTAGGCAAAAAATGTTAACAATGATCTCAACTAGATGCCTACAAGCGGATCGCAAAGAATAATCAATAAAGGTTCTTCTTTTTTTTAATATTTATTTACCATCTAACCCTTTCACAACGAAATTATTAAATTATTATAATAATATTAAATATTTTTTTATTATAATAAATCTTACGTTTACGTCAAGATACTTAATTCAATCGCAGTTCAGGTCAAACAGTTAAAGAGAACTATTTACTTATATTGTTACGACGTCAGCAAATACATTTTTTGTGATTAAAGAGCCTTCCTAAAAAGCTTGAAATAAGAGTATACCAGTGTATTGTAGGGAAGCGAACCCTCGACACTCAATTGAAAGAATGAGGGCAAAAGGCATTATAAATAGATAGGAAAGGAAAATTATGGGGAAGATATACAGCCCTAAAAATATAGAGATGTTTGGAGGATTACAAGCAATGCTGAGCTGAGCGCCCAGTAGTCACTATCAAGCAACCTATGATAAGATGGCTGGGTCATGTTCAAAGAAATGAAAAAGGAAAAGAGAGAGAGAGATAGAGAGAAACAGAGAACCCCAAAAGCAGCTAGAGGGATGACGTAAAGGTAGACCCTGAAGACCCTATGTGTTAGGAATTGGCAGAGAGCGGCCGAGGTCCGAAAAAATTGGAAGAATATCGTAAAAGAACTCGTTTGAATTTATCTTGTTTGGGAAATTTTGAATAAAATTCAGTTGAGGCATGATCATGGAAGGCTCGATAAAATTAGGAATTGATGAATTATTTACCACTTCCATTGGCATAAAATAAATACATTAATTAGCATAGTATCAAACAAAATCGATGCACTATCGCGACCCATAGTAATGTTAAAATTGTGTGATACCTTTTAAGATGAACATTTCTTAAAGCTTCATATCGATCTGTAATTCACATTCAGATCATAAATCCGCGAGACAACGTAAACAAAAAATATTGTAATATCAACACAATTAACCAGCATATCAAATTTCAGAATAATGATGACTTGATTAGAAAGTTCACCTGTATCCTTATATTAGACATAATAGTGACAGGAGGGTAAAATCTAATGAAGCGAATGTGAAACATAGAGGATCGTCGATAATTACAGACAGGGGGAATATGTTAGGCCTGGACAGAGGCTTGTGAAACACCTTTAATTAAAGCAGGCTCCTGTCATGTCCTGGGTCCAATCTGCACAATAGTTGCCCGATAAAACAGATTAGAGGCTGGCTTAGTTAAGATTTCGCGCTGTTTCAGAATTATTGTCCTTCAACTCATATTTTTTGCTGTATTCATACACGGAATTCATAAAGCAAGATATCTGTGTAATAGTTATCACTATGCAGTCCTTTCTCTTCCGTTTTGCTTTTATGTAAAGCTACTTTATTGTTATTGATATCGAGGTAGTTTGTTATCTCTCTTTTTTTCCCTGCACCCCCTGCATTTGTTTCACCAAAATATTTCTTAAATACTTTGAGGACAGATGCGTAATTTCCTAGAACTTTACAATAAACGAAACAATACACCCTGGTATGTGCATTGATTATCCCATGTATTACTTTGGACATGAGAGACGATTTGTCTCTCATATAATAAGCAATATGCCTGACATAAGGAAATACATCCACATACTGAATCTAGTTAAAAAAAATTTAAATAAAATTTAAAAAATACGTTGTATATAACCAAAATAATATCAGTTTTGCGTAAATCCTCTGTTTTAATTGCCTATTTGTTGACGAAAATTTGATTACACTTTGGACTAGCACATAGCCAAGGAGGGTGTGGATTCATAAGTTCTGAAATGTTATTAGAATTCTTTAATCAATAGCACGGAGTAAATCAATATCTATAAATACAAAATTACATACTATATACTATAGTTTATAAACCTACGAACCTTTACTAGAAAATGGAGAGTTCAGCTGAATAATAGGCAATTAAAGAGTCTCCAAACCAAAGAAATAAATTTTAGATTTGATTAAGTGGTGTCTCAAGACTTTCGAAATTTCATATATTCAAAAAAGATACAGCTGTAACGAATGGATGAATAATGAATTTGAAATGTTTTATGTATAAATTGAAAATAAAAGAGAGGCTTAAACAAATCTTAGAGTGGTAATCAGAAAAGACTGGATTGAGGCATGTGTGAAGGAGTTCGGCAAGACAAAAGAAGATAGAACGAACTCATATTTGGTGACGAAATAAGATCAAAATAGTGTTGTTTAATATATAAAAACACATGGACGGTCTGTTGGGGGAAAGATATATATGTCCAAGAAGGCCGGCTGACCCTGAGATATCATAATTTGTGAATCTAGACCGATTTGTGGCTGTTCTTGAACACGAATTTTTGACCTCTGGTCGCGTTCGAAGGGAAAGGCACTGGTGAACGGCCTGTGCTCGCGTAAGCAGTATATGCCTGTAAGAAGACTATTTCTAAGGTACGTAGAACCATCAGAAAAAATTTCTAACGAAGTAAACTTGATCATACTATCAAAATGATGAATGAAAGTGGTGAATACATGATAAGATTGACAGAGAAAATTCCGATGTTATTGAAACTACTAATAATTCTTATTACTCAATCTGAATAGCAGAATATCTGGTGTTAGTTACAAGAACGCTTTCGATTTGCTATTTGCTTGGAGCTTAATCATTTTTTTTTCACACATTATGAAAGAATTATATGTAAAAGTTTTCCATTTTGAGATATGTGAATGACAAAGGCGGGGGTCCTAGCCAAACACTTAAGAAATATACCTTCCAATTCTAAAGGTGATCGGGCTGATAAAGAGAACCCGATGGGATCTGTGATAAGTATTGGAGAAGGCGTGCTCTTGATAGTTGTCATTCTTGTGAAATCGCTGACCCATTTTCAGTCGCTCCCAATAACGGTTGAAATATGACCCTCAGCGACAGAGCTCGCCCAGGCAACGAATTCCCCCCTAACTCCCTTTAAACTCTTAACGTCGTGGTCTACTTTTTCTTTAATCTGTTTCCCTTTCCAAATCTTTTATTCCATTTGAGTAATAGGCCTTATTATTTTAGATCCATCTATTTAATATTAGCGGAGCTGATAGAAAAACAAGTTGTAGAATCTAAATATTGATAATATAGAATGTCACATTGTATGAGATTTTTTATACAAACTTTGATAAATTTGGAAATCTGATAATTAGGAAGTCTGTACTTACTGCGAAAATGAAACAGGTAGTAAGGAAATAAATACGTTTTATTTTTTAAATAAAACTTTAAAATAAATTATTAAAAAGCATTTTAATTAATTAATATATGCATCATTCCTCTCTATACATTTTTGCCAAGATGGTTGCTCCTCCTTGCAACGACGAAACGACATAACGACAAAACCTTGATTTTTTTTTGGCCATTCTAAGCTTGAGATCTTTCAATTGCCTGTTATTTCATCCGTATGCTTTCAGACAATATTGGGATTGTCATCCACCAAAGTTGAATATTTTCATTATATTAAGGAGACCTGCCACTACCCTTCTGGTCTTCAAGACTGAAATCTTGTGAATTTCAATAAATGATATTTTAATTTTTGTGCCACAAATTATGTTATTGGCATTCTTCAGCATTAACAGCAATAAGTCAAACTATTATTTAATACACCTAGAAAAAACACACTTTAAATTCTCAAAATTCCATTAAAACCTTTCCGACCCTCAGATACGTTCATTATACATAACCACGTATCCTTATAACCCACATCGCAGATAAAAACGGCAGTGGCCCCGAAACCTACCGTAAATATTTATTTTATTAGAGTTCTGGCAATGGTCAGCTTCTTTACTCAAGGCACATCACTTTTGCTTCGCCTTCCCTGTATCCTGCTAGTGACGCAGCTGAGAAAGCAGCGCTGGGATCTCTTCGAGCCTGGCTTCCTCTCCCATAGTGGAGGGACAAGCTGAGTTCAGGGTTTTTCCGTCATGCTTGTATATATTGACTTTAAAGTGTGATTGCATTTAACTATGTTCTCTTTCTCTATAGTTATATATTTCTTTATACTATTGTTTTCTAATTTGTTTCATGTTACCATTTATTACATTTTATATAACCTTTTATGGATGTAATAATATTTTATTTTATTATAATAATAAAAATATTAATATATTAATATTTAATATATTAATATAAAAAAGTATTAATAAAAATAATTATATTTTATCTTTTAAGAAGATGTGATAATATTAAATATTTCTTTGGCATAACTCCTTTTTATTTTCATGTTTCTGAGATAATGCTCCATCATCAGGCTTCTAATTTTTTTTTTTTTAAATACATTAATTTATAACTTTAAATTAATATTTTTTTACAATTATATAATACGTCATTTACCTCCTAATCAGTGATTACCTTCACATTGTCTATTCTCACATGTAAAAATATATACATCAAGTAAATGTATTGACAACGATTATAATAACATGTTAAAACTTGAAAAGAATTACTCATCAGTAGCAGTTTATTAATAATTCTACACTATAAGGTCTCTAGGCCATCTTCGTTTCAGACGCCTCTGAGGATTATCAGGAACGGAGTGGGAAGCAAGTTGAGAAACCAATGGATTTGAGTGGTTATGGAGCTTACTATGAAAGGATAGGTATCTGGTGTGGGCTAAATCAGAAACATACGGAACATTAAGATCTTCACGGATAAGTTTATTGTTGACAAAGTAAGGAGCATTGAGGATTTTTCGAAGGATTTTAGATAGTAAGGATTGGATACGCGATGAATTGGATGGTTTAGTGGAGCCCCAAAGCTCAACTCCGTACGTCCAAATAGGTCAAATCACAGTCATGTACTTGAGTATTTTGTAATTAATTGGAAGCTTTGAACGTTTGTCTAGAAAATGTTTAAGTAGCCTGTAACGACGGGCAGTTTCTTGTAGTTTTAGTCTTGTATGTGGATTCCAAGACGTTTGTCCAAATGGTGTCTTAGGTAGCGGATCTGCTCAACACGGATTAGTGGAATATTATTAAAGAATATTGTAGGACAGGAAGTCGTAGGTATACGACGTAGGGTAAACGTTATTTTGTGGGATTTGTTTCGATTTATCTTGATTCTCCATTTTTTACTCCATTTTTAAAGGTTTAGTATATGGGATTGGTTACACTGGATTGGATAGTCTTAATAGATAATAAGACCATCAATAAAAAAGTTGAACATTGCTCAGTAGTATGGCTAGAAAAATGAGAGAATAGACAATGTGAATGTAATCACTGATTAGGAGGTAAATGACCTATTCTATAATTGTAAAAAAATATCAGTACAATGTTATAAATTAATGTACTTTTAAAAAAATTAGAAGCCTGATGATGGAGCATTGTCTCCGAAACATGTAGTTACAAATGAAGATAAATAGAAGTTATGCCAAAGAAATATTTCATATTATCACATTTTATTTTATTTCTTGTATAGTTAGAGGCTGTTTATTGTTTACTTTGATTCATTATCATCCATATTTTCCGTGTGTGAGTGACGAGTAATATTCATTCAAAAAAATTATTATTTTATTACATACAGAAATAACACACATAGAAGGGGACGGAACTCCAAAAAAGGAATAACTAACACTTGAAAAGGAACGTATTTTCCAACAAAATGATGGAAGGCCGTAGAAAGGAGAATAGAAGTGGATTCCTTAGAGGACTAGGCATTGTACAAACAGAAAATATCGGAACACATCCAGGCTTCCGAGGGAATACTCCGAATCCCCCTCTTGCGCCTTGTTTGTTTAATATATTCCGTTATCAATGATTTCTCTTCCGACCATTGACATTTGTGTATGTGTAATCCTGTTTGTATTGGAGCCTTTTTCCGAATTCAGCGCTTGCCTGTCCTAACGAACACCTCCCCGTATTTCAAACGACACAGTCAGAGGTTCTTGTTTCACAGCCTGTTCTGCCTTTAGCACAAAGGCGTTCTCTTTTCCTTTACAAGGAGCATAGAGGGTTTGAACAAATAATGACGCTTTGTTGACACAATTTTCTATTCCTGGAGCAAGAGATGAAAAACTTCAAATCAATGTGGTTTTACAGTGCAACCCTTAGTAGTTAAAAAGAGTTAATTAAAAATATTCAAAAGAGTGGAATTACAAATTATTGATCCTTAAAAAAAGTAATAAATTAAATTAATAGGTCTTTTCATTAGACCCTTAATTAAAAAGTGAAAACAAAAAATATGTATTAAGTTGTTTTTGTTTTTGTATTGATTGAATTCACTACTGTCAATATATAAAAATTATAATCAGTGAATGTTATGGCTATAAAAAATAAAAATGTTCTGGCATAAAAGGAATAATGAGGAGCATTGCCTAGTGGCACCTCTATCTCTCTTGTTAATCATATTTAATTTTTTTCATCCAGCTCCTTTTCAACCTTCTTGGGACATTGTTGGGCATCATTGTCGTGGACATGTCTTGTACGAGTTCATTAGGATGGTCTTGAAGTCTATTGTGAAGTGTTTTGTAGTAGTCTACCTCACCATACCTTATCATATGTATCACTCTCCTTAGCTGTTACAGTTGTCAGTACTGTGAAAACCTAGTGACAATAGATTATTTTCAGTCATTTGTTTTTATCTTACAACTTTGTTGCTCCAAAAATCATCTCCTTCTTCTACATCCGATCAGTATTTGTAATTTCATTTTTTACAAGTTTTGTTTTAGCTTATTAAAGTATCAGCTCACACTAGGAATTTTTAACTTTTCCCATTTGTATAAACTATTTATTATAGAATTATTATTATTATTTCGTAATGCACTTATTCTTGGTTAATTTATCAACAAGCCAACTACCAGCAAACACTGATCAATACCAAAGACTTCTAAACCAGGTGCCCTCAGTGAAATGTTCAAAGACAAATATATATTATAGGTTTTACTTGATATCGTTTAAATGTATATCGCTTCTCGCATTAAATAATAAACCGTTCATAACGCTAAAATTAATTCAATTTCATATCTCAGAATCGAATCACCTTCACTCTTTATCATGAACCTAAGATTTCCTGTCCAATTGCATCCATTGTTAATGTCCCACTAACCTTTGTTAAATAGATCCTCTGCCTAGTACTTCATTTGGACAAATGCCGTACTTAAAACCCACATTCAAGACTGGAACGATATTTCTGACTACTATAGCATGTACAAGATAATCGCTCTAAGCTACTAATAAATTACAGAAGACATATTTAATAATAATCTTACTATAGTTAAACCTGTTCGGGCAACTGAGTTGAGCTTTGGGGCTCCACTTAACCATCAAAAATCAACTAACTATTCAATCCTTAAAAATCAAATTCCTTCGAATAATCTTAAAGTACTTGTTATGTCACAAATAATCTTCCATCCATAACGATCTTAATCTATCATATGTGATTTCATAGCAAACATTATATTATAAATACTAGTCTCTCAACTTGTTTCCCATTCCGTTTCCGATAACATTCCAAGACTTCTGAAAAGGAGATGGCCTTCGTACCTTCTAGTATAGCACTTTTATTTCAAAATTTCTACTGATGCGTATTTGCACTACAAGTCATTGATATACTATAATTAGGCCTATGACAACATGTGCAGATAAGTTTTGGAAGTTGAATAAACCATCCATTACATTTCGAATAAAAATTCCAAATGCATTAGTTTTTCAACTTGCTTTCCACTGGATTCTTGACAAAATTTTAAGGAGTCTGGAAAGAAAATGACCTCGAGCCATTTTAATTTAGATTTTTTTTAAGTGCTAAGAATAGGTAGTTTATTAACCATTATTTAGCATGTCATTATATTTATTTCAACATATTTACTTAACATAGTTACAGTTGTGAATATCGAGAAATCGATTAAAAAAAAAATTAAACCAACCATGGACAAATTGTAAATAATTCTCCCTGAATGTTCAACTGTCAGAGTATATCAATCGGAAGACATGGAAGCAGGAAGAGACCCAGATCACGGAATCAGTTAGTATTTATCTTTACCAAGGAAATTCGCTAATTAGAGAGAACGGAGGCTCGTGCGAAAACCAGGCAACTTCGACTTGGTGTGTACTTAATGTCCTTCCTCATTCAATTTTAATGGCTTGGATTTTGTGCAAGACATAGCTGCCTTTGATCTCCGACATCATGATAAAGATGTTTATGAGAAAAGACAATTACCAATCTGTCACAACAACGTATGAACTATAAAGTGAGGTCTAAAACACTCAGGCTCCTCTGGGGGACTGGAAGAAAACAACAAAGCATAAAACGTCTAGAGCATGAGACTTAACTTAAAATATCGCATGAGTATGACATATTTAGATCAAATATTACATGAAATTGAAAGATTCGAACGAAAACTTTTATACGTTGCATTATTATATATGTATTTAGGATTTGCTATTTTGGTATAATTTTTTTTTTTTTACTTTTTCGTAATTTCACTTTACAGGAATACTATAGGCAATCAAATCTCCTTTTTTTGCACGTTTTTGCGATATTTTCAGTTACGATCGCATTTTTTTTTTTTTTCTTCTGATCTGGGGTCGCGTTTTGACGGTTTGCTTTGGTAGTCATTTATTGATTACCTTTCTGTAGGCGCCTCGGTCAAAAATATCGGTATTCGTGATTTCCAATTTCATCAGGTCCACATGTATTTATGTGACCCATGTTGTTTGCTGTTTGAGTTTTATGAGGTATTCGACTATTTTCAAATTTAATATATTTTCAGGTAACTGGTGTGTCCATAAAATTAGAACCACCTTTTCCCAATGTCCAATACAATATTTGAGTGTGTTTCTACTGTTCTGTTATGTTTGAAGCCCAAAATCCTACGTAAAATTTTTCTTCCTTCATCCTTGATGTTCTCTAAATCGTGCGTTTGGTTAAGTGACAAAGTTTATATGGCGTGTAAGATCGCAGGTTTAACTAATGTGCACAGTGGTTCAAGTGTGTAAAAAAATAGCGATAATAATAGTAATGTTTGAACAAATATAAAATTTTATTTCGTAATTTATAACTTGGGTCGCTGTAGTAACATATTCCATAAGAGTTGCCATAGAAGAAATTCACGTAATAACGAAAATACGCCATGGATGTTGAAAAATTTTTTATTAGTTTTTATCGGACTTGCTACTTAATTAATGCTTACGATCGAAAATAGAAACTTTAATTTAATAAAAATACATTTATGATTGGTTCTTCACATCTATAGGATACATGTTATACCGTAAATAAAACAAAATTGACTCATTAAAATTAAAAAAATATCTGAAATAAATTACAAAATACAAATTAACGGTTTTAATTTTATCCGGTGGGCTGAAGGTTGTAAGTATAAATACTTAAATACTTTTGAGGTGGCAGATTTTTTTATTTGATTTTCCTTGCCAACAAAAAGTAAACAAGACTTATTTCAGTTATTATTTTAAAGAGGGCAAGTCGCTTTAGGGTTTCGGTCTAATTCATATAATTTCCTATGTATTCTTAAAATCTTACTTGATTTTGATTAAAATGGAAAAATTCGACATTTCGTATAGAGAATTAGTTGAAATTGGAATTTCATAATTACAAGGAAATAGCAATCGGCTTCCAGTAAGGACAGAATTATGTGATTGAATTGTCACCTTAGCAGTGTCCAAACAGATCCACGTTAACGTAATTGGAATTAAAGTGATGAAATAAAATCTTTATGTTTTGAAAATACTGATACGTAAACGACTGTTTTTTTTATTAATTTTAAGTTATAAGTATTTAAGTATTCGTAATTTTAATTTTGTTATAACTATTGATTTTTTTTTTTAATTATATAGTCAAAACGTGTGTTTATTGTTTTCTGTATATCATAAAAGCTTAGTAATAGCTATATTCAATCCTATCGATCATGAATTTTCATAATCATTAGCTACGTACTTCTGTTTGTATCCAAATCTGAAATATATTTTTTCTTTGGACATATCGTTTTTATTTTTTTTCCAAATAAAAAAAAATTTTAACGACTGAGCAAAATGAATTAAATCTCATATAAATGGAAACATTTATTACATATGATACCTCAAATGAAATAATTTCTCACTAAAATATATATAGAAAAGAAAATCCTTTAATTTATTAGAAGTGAAAATTACCGCCATCTAAATCTCTCATTTTCCTTTAAATCCTGCATACGCTCAGCTTCCGCGAAGTTGGGATGATCACGCCTGCTGAGAAAAGTTATTCCCAGAAAACCCGTTTCAACGTTATCCTCTCAAGCAATATTTATACTCTAACTCTTCTCAGAACTGTTTTCCTTATCTAGGACATTCTATGTGGGAGTGGGGGGGGAGGGGGTGTCGGGTGTCTCTATCTAACCGAACAAACCGTCTCCACCCACGAACTGTTGAGCAATCGTACTTCCATTCATTGAAGAAACTCCATGAAACTAACGGCGCCATTTTTATCCCTAGACTTTGTCAGTCCCAACTATATTTTCAATATAATTGTTGCTATGGTGCAATTTTCCATGGGGTTCTTAATCAATAAAACTAAGCTTTCACACGTCACTAATAGATTACTGCGCCATATAAAACTTCTTTTTTTGTGATTTATCCATTGATTAAAGTACTATACAAAAAAAAAAAGAAAAAACTTCAAATAATAAATGTGATTATAACGTTCATAATGACATGTCAATTGCTTGTAAAGCAAACAACCAAACGTTAGAACTTTAATAAAAGTCCTTCTTTCAGACACCTAGTAGATTCTTCGGGAATAAGGTGGGAAGCAAGTTGAGAGACTAGTGAATTTGAATAGATATGGAGTTAATTATAAAAGGATAGGTATTTGGTTTGGGATAGATCAGCAACATATGGAACATTAAAATCTTTATGTATAAGTTTATTTGTGACAAAATAAGAAGCATCAAGGATTTTTCGAAGAATTTTGGTTTGCAAGGATTGGATACTACATAAATTAGATGGCCCTGATCACAACTTTGTATGTCCAAGTAGTTTTAACTACTTTTATGTAAGTGAGTCTTTTGTAATTAATCGGCATCTTAGAGCGTTTTGTCTAGTAAATGTTGATGAAGTCGAAAATGACAGTTCCTTGTCTTTTTATACTTGTATGTGGATTCCAAGTTAAACGTTTGTAAAGCTGGAGTACTAGGTAGCGGATCTGTTCTACAGTGGTCAGTGAAATATCATTAAAGGATACTATGGGACAGAGAGTCGTAGGTTTACGACGAAGGGTAATGGTTATTTGATGAAATTTGTTTGGATTTATTTTAATTCTCTAATTTCGACACCATTCTAGAAGTTTGAATGGATATGCAGATTTTAATGAAAAATAAATAATAAATAGATAAAAAAAATGTTGATAAAACAAGATTCTGTTACGTTAATACCGGAGTTTAGGTCAAACACTGATGAACATCACCATGGTTGAGAAATATAATGAAGGGGAGATATGAAACAAAAACTGGTGTGTTCCATAACAAGCTGAAGTCTAACAAGAGGCTTCAGCTGATGAGTATCGGGTTTGGTTAAAACTTTTTTTTGTACATCTACAGAAAAAAAATTAAACAAAGGTTTAAGCGAATAGGCCTCTGGAACCCGGTAAAAAAAAAAAATCTTTATTTTTCTTTTACAGAAGGCATTAAAATTTTATATCCCAGGTTCAACAAAACGTATTAAGACGGTTGATGGTTTTAAAAAATTGCGATATATTGAAGATTGGAATACAAATGTAGTCGTAGAGAGTATATAATGAAGTAATAAAATTTATAAATGAAATATGAAAAATCACGGTATGAAAACTTTAAAATACTATCAGTGTCGAACTCCTTATCTCAAAGAAAGTACTCGATAATGTTTTGTCGATTTTGAAAAATGTTGATTTCTTGACCTTAAAATGTTTTAACACGGGTTCTACAAGAGTTAAGTTTTTTGGGTTATCTTAGAGAAATAAATAAAAATGTAATGCATCCCGTTATCACAACTCAAACTTGTGAAAATACGCAACACATATTAACTGTCATTCATTGAACATAGTAAGTTAGGTTTCGAGATGAATGTATAGCTGGATATGGATGTTTTGATAGAGCAAGATGATTATTTCACTTTTCAGCCAAGTAATGTTGTCTAATATTTAATATAAAGAAAAAAAAATCTTTTAATGAATAGGAGAATCCGCATACCCAAAAAAAATTTTAGGGCGTAGGAATCAATATTTTTCAAATTCCATCAAAACATTTATGATCTAAATAAAATGAAATAAATAGGAAAAAAAGTAAGAGAAAAAAAAATAGAAAGAAATTTATATTGATGGGTTAGCTGTGAAGTATTTAAAGATGTAGGTAGTTGGGTTATGCAGTCGTAAATTGACAGAAATTAATTAATTGAATTATAAATTAAAATTTATTTTAAGACATTATAAATTAAAATATATAATTAAAATTAAAATTTATTTTTAATTGCTGTGTATCTATGACTTCATACCCCAACTACCTACATCTTTAAAGAAATTTATATCTTAGAATTGTAGCCAAATTATGAATATCGTGAATTATTGTTATATAGAAAATTGCTATATCTCTCTCTATTGTTGCTCTATAAAATTGCTATATCTAAATATATTGTTCTCTCTCTCTCTCTCTCTCTCTCTCTCTCTCTCTCTCTCTCTCTCTCTCTCTCTCTCTCTCTCTCTCTCTCTCTCTCTCTCTCTCTCTCTCTCTCTCTCTCTCTCTCTCTCTCTCTCTCTCTCTCTCTCTCTCTCTCTCTCTCTCTCTCTCTCTCTCTCTCTCTCTCTCTCTCTCTCTCTCTCTCTCTCTCTCTCTCTCTCTCTCTCTCGAGCTATCTACATCACCAAAATCGTAATTTTTTTCTCTTTTCTTTTGTCTAACGGGCTAAGTGTTCCTCCATTGCAATGAAGGATATTCCATTGTGAATGTCGGCTGATACTCCAATCTTTAACTTTTACTTGTAAAAAGCGAATCAAGTTTACTAAGCCCCACGATTAAAATTTTTCGTCCCTTTAAAAACCGCCTTATATTATAGAAAAAAAAGATAATGAAAAAGGCATGTGCATTAGGGTAAGGTAAGAAGGCTTGACTATAACAAAGATGGCTGCGGTGTTTTCTACTACAAGTCACTCTCGATATAAATGTTAATTTTAAAACTGTAAGTTTTTTGTAAAAGGGCAGGCTACAAAAATTAGAGCCACCAATCAGATATGTTTAGAATTACTTCTGTTGGAAGAAAGATCTGTTGGATCTCCTTCCCTACATAAGTCCAACATTTGGACGATTCTATAAAGAGCTGAAATCTTCATCTAAGCATGATGTGTACCTAAATTTAGGTGATGAAGAAGACAAATGAAAGAAAATTATAAGTGATTTTTTTTTTCAGTGTTTTAAATACTACCAATAAAATAATTATTTTTCCTTTAGGCGTGCTGTGTGTGTTATTTTATTTTCTATTATGTGAAAAAAGATATATTTAAAAAATTCAAAAATAAATTTTTTATAAAGGAAAAATATTATTTAATGTACACTTGATTTTTCTCAACTCTGAAAATTAGTTAAGCACTTGGCTTTCAGGGGTCAACCACGTTAACATTAATCACTTACTCTTAGCCCATTTCACACAAAATCGATTAGTGTAATGCGGGCTTTCGATTTTTTTGGAACGATTAAGTATTAAATATTAGAATATTGGCAAGAATTGAAACATACCTTACCAACATAAATATAAAGGTACTATCAAGAGTTTAAGCCCCATAAATTTGAATTTTTTTAACTGGACGATTTTGGAAAAAATCTCAAACATTCAATTCAGTTTTCCTAAAATTGCAATTTTCGCACTTAGCCCACTATGCACAGGTGCCACAGATATATTTCGTATAAACTAGGATAAAATGTGTATATATTTTTGAGAGGTATTTACAAATTTTTCACTGGGCCTATTAACACGTATTTAATTTGTCAAAAAAATAAATAATAATAATAATTAAAAAGGGGTTTACGTTGCAAACTACGGGTTTTTTTTTTTTTTTTTTTTTTTTTTTTTTTTTTTTTTTTTTTTTTTTTATTTTTTTTTTAGGTATTTTTGGTGGTGTGCTTGTTTACTAAAAGCCTAGTTTTGGAACTTCTCGCGCATCCGGTCGCTACTTGATAACGTCAAACCGTCATAATAGTTCGATAGTTTAACCAAAATATTTGCTGAATGGTTGGTTCTAAAAAAAACATGCTATATTCAGACTTAAACTAGACTAAATATGTTACAATTTGAGCAGAAAATGAAATCTTTTATTGATCGGGAGCAGAGATAACATATTTTCGGAATTAACTCAAATAGAGACGGAAATAGTAATTTTTTTGACGGTTTTACAATACCGAATAACGAGCAGCAACGCGACAAGGTTCAAAACTTTGATTTTACTAGACAAACACAATTCTAATAACATATGAAAAAAAAATCACCTCTTGCTAACTAAAATATGCAATTTTACTGGACTAATGGGTCTCCATTAACATTTGTTAGCTATTTATATACAGAAGCATTAGAAACACTACCCTGTGCTTGGTTTATAGCAAAATAACTCTATATTTTAAAATTTGTCAATATGAGGTTTGCTATAAACGTGTAGTGAAAAAATCCGCATAAAAATTTGTACCACTTTATGAAAAATTTGAAAACCTATCTATCTCAGTTTCCGTTTAAGCTACATATCCCATTTTCTGCTCAAATTGTTGTAAATTTAGTATAGTATAATTTAGAATGCAACAATTTTCAGCCGTCCAACAGATATTTTGGTGAAACGTAGAAAATGTAAGTGTAACATTATTGAATTTTGTTTAAAATCCTACTGAGAAAAACTACAAAGAACAACCTTAAGCAGTTACGAATGATTCTATAATAGATTATCAATACAAGCAAAAGTTGAATATCAATCATGGATCAACAATTACTATTAGGTAGATGAACAAAAAATTAAATAGTACTTAAAATTAAAGTAATAAACAACAAATAAATAATATTCATAAAAACTTAATTATATTAACAATTAATTGGTAATTGTTACACATAATTTTTATGAACTATCTTCGTACAATAATAGAAATACAAGAAATATTTAAGACCCCTAAAATCAGCGCCCCCTCGCGGCAGGCATCGGAACTTCTAAGAGAATATCCACGTCTCTAGTTTCCAAGAATTCCAACAGAGCGCTTTGGGTGCTCTAAAAGACCTGGTCTATGTGACGAAAAACGCATTCCCAAACTTCTGTATTTAAAAAAAAATTAACATCTAAAAATGTCATTAAATTTCCCAATTATTATTTATTTTATATGTGTACTTTTTGTAATTATATAATAAAAATAACATGATTCCATGGGGATTTAATTTAAATTGAAAATCTGATATAAAACTTCAACTGTAAATCAACATTATCAGATTTTCTTAAGTAATTATTACATTATTTAATAAATTTATTTTATATTGTTAAAACATGAATTACAGTTAAGTACTAAGGTAGGATAATTTTAGTGTCCCTACTCACCGAAAATTACCTGCACATTCATTTTAAATATTTTTTTTACCTATTGAAATTTTTAAGTACCATAAAATTGTTTTCTTTTTTCATTAGTTAGTATCCAACTACATACATTGAATTATATTATATGACATGTAGATCAGATTTGAAGGTTTTATTCTATATTAGAAGGTCCCGAGGCCATCTTCTTTTCTATAAGAAGCACGTTGAAATACTAGTGGAATTAGTGAGCATGGAGTATATTATGAATCTGCTTTGGGCCAAATCAGCAACATAGGTTCATTATGGATAATTATTTGTGACTTGATAAGGAGCATTGAGGGTTTTATAATTGGAATTAGAATTGAAATGATTGGATACGAAATAAATTGGACCATATAAACTAAATAGATCTGATTATAAATTCGTTAATAATGCATTAGTTATTAATTTGAAGCTATATGAAAAATATATTGACTAATTTTTGTTAGACATGCGCATGTCATTGTTAATTTGGAAAATTAAATTTGTTATTTTAAAGTAGACCTGAAATCAAAAACTATGAACAATAACTGTTGGATTCATTTTTTGGTAAATTAATTTACTGATATTCCTGATGAAGTCCAATATCACATAACGCATATTTTTAAGAGAAAATATAGAATTTTGTATAATTTTAAATATCTTAGAACTAGTTCAATTAGGTAAGCAGGCAAAGGTAGCAGTTAAACCTAACAGTACTTCAAGTTAAATTCTCAGATGTTACTAATTTAGCAGTTAGAATTAAATCTCTTAAGCTGCTTAGTTTCAAATTTTTGATTAGTTATCCGTTAGAAACAACTTTTTCAACAGTAATATTTTCAATTATAATCATTTTATTTTACAACAGACTTCAGCTACAGACCTACAAGCCTAATTATCATAAGTCATAGTATAAATTACATAATTTATATTTTAAAAGAATTTTAATATAACTGCAACAATTGTTCTTTTTGACTCCATGCCCACTAATTCCACTAGTATTTCAGAAAAAAAATGTTTCTGTAATGTATAGCTATGTTTATAAGAATTACAACAGTAATATTATTGAATTTTACTTTTATTATTTGCCTTCAAATATTTAATTTTTTTTTTTTTTTTAAATTTCCAGCTGGACTTGCAGCTACAAGACGAGAGCGGCGGAGACATCAGCAGCTTCATAACGAACGGAGAATGGGATCTGTTAGGTAAGGTTTAAAAAGGCAACACGATAGAGGGATTGATTCCAACTGCAAAGATACAATCGAACAAAAGGTAGAAAAAAATAAAACTAGACAGTTTGGTTCATCAACACAAGCACACCCCTTTGTGTGTGTCAACGATGCAATTGTGATTCGGAAATCATTTCGAATTTCCTCATTCCATTACTTGAACAATAATTGTTTCCACAAAAACACCTACCATGGAGTAGTAATAAAAAGTTTATGTCGCCCTTGGAATACCAAAAATTCTCCGATCAAAAAAACCAATTTTATTGGATCTTATAGTTGCAGTTTATAAATTATGGCTGACACCTTTATAACCTCTAGCGTTTGTTGAATTTCATAAACGGTCATTTTATTCTGATTATTATTTTAATAACGTGTTATCTGGTTTTATCAGGTGGATTTCCAGTTATGGGAAAGTATCAACGAGAGAATTAATAATTTTTTTTTTTAAACATACCCCAATGGCTACAATACAATCCTCGTCTTGTCCAACATTTTTAAATCTCTCACAAAGCATCAATTTCGAGAATAATAAATTTCCTGAGAGCAGTTTTTAAGTCATCATTATTAATACTCGGGTCATAATAATTTGGTACTTGTGTATTGTACGGGCCCCCGATAGTTTGATACCAGATAACAGTGATAATATTTTTCCTGAAAAAACTAACCACTTTCTTCATTATTTATTGTTCTAAAAAGCCACTTAAAATTGTACATATTAAATAATATTTATAATCTGTATTGTTTTTTTATCTGAGAAGTAAGGTTATTATATTTAAAGATTAAGTCATATGATAACTAACAGTAATATTTTTAGAATCACTGTTATCTGGTATCAAATAACGTGGGCCCATATACTACACAAGTGCCAATAATTATAAGCTTTCTATACCTGTGAAAAAATGAATGATTAAAATAATATATCCCAAATCATCTCGTAATCTTCAAAATCCTGGACTCTCACCTCTAAGCACAAGAGACGAATACAAACCATGGAGATGCATTACCTTCGCAATGTGCAAGGAAGGGTCTGAAGAGTCAGGATCCGGAACACCACCACATGGGATAATCTCTATGATAAAACGGCCGAAATCAATCTGGAGGAGCATAAGGTAAAGCGGCTAGGACAACTCCTTAGGATGGATCATGAAAGAACTGCAAGGAAGATAAACGAGACCTGTGTAAAAAGAAGGACAAGAGGAAAGACACGCATTACATAGGAAGACCGTGTCCAGAAGGAATTCTTGAAACGAAATAAGGACTGGAGTAGAAAAAAAGAGCTGACCAAAGAAGGAGACATATGATCAAGACTCTGCATGATATTACACTAAATAGCAAGATCAGGGGATTAGGATTATGATGATAATAAATAACATACCCCAAGAAATCAACAGGAAGATCGCTGGAAGTAACTTCAGCTACTTTGTCTAGCTTGAAAATTTCAGGACCAGATACCTCTCAACCGAACTATCAAGCATTACAAGATATTTTCCCGGCCTTTTCTTTCATATGGAAGAGGCCTTGGCCTTCTCGAGAGATAATGAGTCCACGCTTCTGGCATTTGAAAGAAAAATACGAAATACGAAAACGAATTTTCGGTCCAGCTAGAGAAGAAGGTGTATGGAGCAGAAGGAAGAATTAGAAGCTTTCGAGACTACAATAATACTGACATGGCCGCATTCATCAAGCTCAAGAAAGACTTCGGCAGGCGGACAAAGACATAATGGAAACAATGAGAACCCCAAGAAGAATAACCGCCGAGCTTCATGATGACCGAAGATGTGTGGCATGTATCAATGAAGGACATTTTGGGGACTAAAGGTGTAGAATTATTAAAAAAAAAAAAAATCAAATTATAATTTTTGTCTCTTCAATATCTTTACAGCACAAGATTTTTAGGTAGGAAATAATATTGTTTCATCAATATGCTTATTGGGGGTTGTGGGCTATTTAGAAAGTGAAATAAATTGGGTTATTTTTATTTATCAGGCATGTATGATTATAGACCAGATGTATTGAGTTACACTAAGATACTTATATCAGTCTTGATAACTGGCATTCCGGACGTTAAAACCAGATAATTAGTTTCGCATCACATAATTATTTATTTATAATTACATTATAAAATACGTATTTCGAAATATGGATATGAATATCAAAGACCATTTTTTATATGTCTCCTTTTCAGGCCGCATTTGCTAAGAAATAAATTCCACTTGATTCACAATAACATTAAGTAGCGACATTCCGAATTTCAATGTCGATTTCGAAAAAAATAAATAAAATCTTTAAAAATTAAAAAAAAAAAAAAAAAAAAAAAAAAAAAAAAAAAAAAAAATGAATTTATGGAGTTAAAATTAATTTGTTTTATAACCCCTCATTTGAGTAAATTGATTAAGATCACTTATTGAAATATTAATTCTTTATAAGCAATAACATAATTAAGTTCCAATTTTGCTTTGTTTTATATTATGACAATTTTTTCCTAAAAATTTCAAATGAAAAAATTCAAAAGAAAAATTTTTCTTGTAAGATTAGGAGCATATAAAAAATGAAACTTTTTAATATAATATACATCAACGCCCAACACAATTAACTATCGGCTTAAATACAATTGAGCTATCCAAAATTTAAGGTAGCTGATACCCTTCGTAAACAGTGCACCGAGGCATGTCAAGCATAAAACTTCAAATTTTTTCAAAGAAAATATTTTTTAAGAGCTTCATACAACTAATTATACAATATATATAAATATATAGGATTTTGTGAGGTTTAATGATCTTATACTTCAAAAATTTTCAACATTGCCAACAAATAAAATGCCTATATGTAAAATTCAGTAAAACATTTATTATATACTCATAAACAATAATTATTGAGGCATTAAAATACAGTTATATTAAATGATAAATAAATTAATTTTCAATTAAGAAGCTCAAGCTAGAATATTGTTATATTTTCTGGTCCTCTTTGTTCTCATGAAATGCCTTATTTTATGACGAATATAAAAGTGAAGCACCCAATAAATAATTATTCTGAATAAGACTTCGTTAAGAGTCTTTATCTCTGAAAAGGTAATGTTTGAGACTTTTGCCGTAAAATTGCCATTTCGGATTTGAGTGCTTTTTCCCTTGGAAGTTCCTCAATTAACATTAAGTTGATAAATATCACGACCTAATATCTTAAATGACTTTGTATTTTTTTTAACAAATTAACCTTTTTAAGTTAAAAATTAATCATAATTTAACCTTTGAAGATAGACTTCATACTGGATTAGGCATAATCGCCTAAGACTATCATTATATAAATTAATACATAATTATGTAACCTCATTAAACAACCAATAAACAATTATAAACATTATTTTAAAATCTAATCTAAACATTATAAATAAATATCCATGAAGATTTTACGTTTCGTAAAGTGATTTTTAGTGCAAGATAACATTTTTAAATACTACAATTATTTGTAATGTATGTTATTAAGGGGGAATAGTCAATGGTATTAAAAAATAAGCAATGTTTAAATTAACAAAGTATATTTTTTAATTTGCGAAGGTTTTATCAGGTATAAATGAAAAAGTTGTCAAATGCAGAATTAGTAGAGAAAATAAAAAAAACGTAATATAGAAAATATAATACAATGAAAAAAAGAAAATGGTAATGTTTGTTGAGATCCGAAAATAAGAATATACAAAAACAATATGTAGTTAAATACAACAATAAAATAAAGTTAACATTTAAAGAAAGGTTTGAATGTAAAAGTAAAAAGTAAAAAATTGTAAATAAGAAGAAAAATTAAATTTTAATTATTCCATTTGGCTAAAACAAGATTTTGTCAAATACAGAATCAGAAGAAAGAAATAAATAAATAAAAATTAAATTAAAAAAAAATGTTTAAACGTAAATTTAAAAAGTGAAAATTTGTAAATAAACTAAATTTTATTTCTTCCAACTGGTAAATTTTTTCATACAACTTTTACCAATTAATAATTTTTTATTTACAATTTACTTCATCGCATTTCATTTTTATTTAATTTTTGATATTTTAATTTTTGGAATTATTTTATCTAATCACCTTTTAATCACTTTTATCTAACTTATTTTACATTATTTTATTTTTTTTACCTCTCTTTCCATACTATCATGTTGTATATATTTTAAACTTGTTTATTGTCTTTATCATTGTATTATTTACCTGTATATTTTTTATTTGTTAATACAATTTGAACTTAATTAATACAATTACCTCAACAAATATTATCATTATCAGACCATTTTCGTATTTTCATTATATAATATTTTTAAATTGTTTATGAACTTTTTTATATATATATTTTATTTTATTTATATTTTTCACTTCTGATTCTGTAGTTTACAATATCTTGTTTTAGCCCTGATGATGTCCATCAAAGACATGGCCGAAACGTTGGAAAACTAAAAATTTGTTCCGTTAATTTCAACACAGCTAATTTTTTTAATCCCATCGTCTGATCCCTCTCAATAAGCTACAATATATACATCTCTTGAAAATAATTTTAACTACTATCACATAGCATATTTTCAATTTTCGATAGCAATATTAAAAATAAATATAAAACTTTAAAGGTAACTGTGTCAAAAACAATAAATAAATAATTAAATACAAAAATACATGAAAAGAATCAAAATAAACACTGTATGATGAACTACATTAATCAGAAGTATATTTACCCGTAAAAATATGTTTATTGATCGTTTGATTATGTTACATTATATATATATATATAATATATATATATATATATATATATATATATATATATATAAAATTATGTAATATTATCAAACGACCAATAAACAATTTTGGACATTACTTTAAAAATCTAATTAAAAAAACTTAATAAAAAATATTCTAATCCACGAATATTTTATGTTTCTTAAAGTCATTTTTAGGAGGTGGTTAGGAGTGATTTTATTATAAAATACTTTTATTATTAAAAAAAAAAAAAAGAAGTATTTTAAACAACAACAGCACTTTATAATTTACGGAAGTGATATATTTTATATTAACAAAAATAATTCATTAAAAATTATTTTTAAAAAAATAAAAATTTAAAGGAAACTATATAGAAAAATAAAAAAAAATTAATAACGAAAAAGAATAGTAATTTTAACTATAACTATATAGCATATTTTCAATAAATGAAAGCAATATTAAAATAAAAATTTAAAAGTATTTATATATATGTTACATTATCACACGTCCAATAAACAATTTTAGATATTACTTTAAAAATATAATTAAAAATTAATGAAAAAATATTCAAATCCATGAATATTTTACGTTCCTTAAAGTCATTTTTAGCATAAAATAATATTTTTTTTAAATAATAATTTAAGCTACAATTGAATAGCATTTTTATAATTTATAGAAATAATATATTTTATATCAACTTAAATAATTCATTCAAAATAATTTTTATAAAAATAAAAATTTAAAGGTTACTGTATAAAAAAATAAACAATAAAATAAAAAATAAACAGATTTAAAATAAACATTTTATAAGTCAATCAAAATTATATTTATCCCGTGAATGTGAAGTGGTAACTGATTTTAAATTATGGCCTAAAATAAAACATCAGCTTAAACCGTTCTCAATTATTTTATAGAATGGGAAACAAGCCATGAATCGGTATTATTATTATTTTTTATTTTTTAATGTTTACATTGGGGCAAAAAAGGATCGAGATTACAATTTCTCGGAAGCTGAGTACGGTTGGGAGGGGGTGCTTTGCGACGGGGTGGGGGTGTTTACCCCCTCCCCCTCCCCTCCCAGTTGTATGAATGAAGCTGCCTACACGTGGTGACGTAGGTCGATACGAGAGCAACGACCCTCGGTGCACTGTCTACGTCACAACTTATTTCCTCCCGGATCGGAAATTTTTTTTTTTTTCCATTTGTGAAACGATCGGCGACAGCACGCTATTTTCTCTCCCTTCCCATCCCTTTACTACCTGGCCAGCGTAAAGGCCGATGGCTTTTCTAAAACAAAATACAAAATAAATTCAGTACAGAGTTGAAATTATTTTATTTTTAAATATATTCCCTGGTACGTAATCTCTCCATTATAATAATTTATTCTGATATTAAAAATGATTTTTTTGTTGTATGATTCTCCGTTGCCTGTTCCAAATTTATGTGATGTGCTTCATAAAAATGTCTAAAAATAGGACGTTTTGGCTTCTAACTCACAGATTTGAATGCCGATTTTCGTGTAGGTAGTAGGGACTAACTAAAACTAGATTTACAGCCGCCAATGAGCATTGAGAGCCGGAAAAAAAAAATGAAAATCACGTTTTATTTTTTTTTCCTCATCTCTCAGTCAAGATAGAGAAATGATTCTTTCAGGTTTAATTGTAGTTTTGTATGTTATTTGAAATATAAATACATTCGTTATGCACAAGACACGACCCGGCTTAAGGGTGCTCAAAAACTCAAAAAAAAATGACAAAATTCCAATGAAATCCGCTGTAAATCTGTGGAAAATGTTTTTCATGAAAAACTGACCTGAAATCTCGATTTAACGCACCATAATACCCTTATATGTGAAATCTTATCAAAATCAAAAAATATTGATTTTTTACCCCTTACGAGGAGGTTAAAATTTTGAAGTTGAGATTTCTTCAACAATTTCTAACGGCCATAACAATTGCTGTGTGAAACCGATTACAATAGTAATAGCATCACTAGAATAAGCGTACATTCAGATTTTTATCCACGCGTATAACATTGGGCTTACTCCAGATTTTAGTGGACAAAAACTGATGTGAATGAAAAAATCCGAGGTCAGCTATAACTTGAGATATTTATAAAATTTGGTATCAATCGGTGGCGAAATATGTGAGATAGTGCAAATTATTTGTTTTGTTTTTTTTTTCAGAAATTTACCTTCTATTAAAATTTAATTTTTGATTTTTACGAAATTTTATTTCTACGTGTTTTTTGAGATGAGGAATCTAAAAATTATATCAGTTTTTAGTTTAAAAAACTTTCTCACCTATATTTTTATTTCAAATAGCTTTGAAACTCTTAAATTAACGAATGATCTAAAAATAATAAAAGGTTTTAATTTAAAAAAAAAAAAAAACTCCGCTAACCTATGTTTTTAGAAATGGTCTTAATTGAAATTTAATGTGTATAAATTAAAATAATAATAGAAATAGACCATTTTAACCGTTTTATTTATATAATACAGGTGAGCAAAACGAAATTAGTTTTATTTCAAATAAAATACAAAACAACAGTTAAACCTGAAAGAATCATTTCTCTATCTTGACTTAGAACTGAAAAAAAAATAAAACGCGATTTTCATATTTTATTTTCTTACTAGGCTCCCAATGCACATTGGTGGCTGTAACTCTAGTTTTGCACTACTATAGGTCCCTAATACCTTTCAAATCTTTGAGTTACAACTCAAAACGTCCTCTTAAAAGTAAATATTTATAAAATATTCAATATTTTAAATAAAAATAGTATAGTTGACTAGAGGATATTTTTTAGGAAGAAGCTGGTCTGAGATGGAGTCAGGAGTAAGAAAATACACGTTTAAGTTTAAATAACTTTAAATGCTGTACCAACGTTATGAAGGTCTTCTTCTGCGCTAAAAATAACAAAAATGGTTACATCCATTTTTTTTTTTTTTTTATGTGGTGTGATAATAATAAAAAATATAATAAATATGCATTATATTGTTATAATGCCATAATAATTAAAAATTGGTGTGGCATTTATTGACAGTGGCAATTATGAAGATGTATGTAGGTATTTAGGATATGGAGTCATAGAATTGAACTCACTTAAAATACAAATTTTAATTGTGTTCAATTCTATGATAGAATACCTGCATAGTTGAAAATTGTAATGTTCATCTATATCTTTATACTATTTCATATTTAATTATGTAATTACAACTTTGGATATTCATTCGTAATATAATTTAATTTATTTGTTAATTTTCGTTATATCTTATTTACATTCTTTTTTTTTTGTTATTTATAGCCCTGGAGAAGACCTGTAAAGCTAGTCGGAATGTAAACACTCCATAAAAGGTTTTTTAAACTTAGACGTATATTTTATTACGCCTGACTCCATCTTCTTCATAAAATTTAATGTTTTCAATTTCTTTACTTATTAAGATGTTTAAGTATGAAATATTGTTCTAAAATTTAATATATAAATGACAGTCTTTCAATAATAATATAAGACCGTGGTGGCCGTTCGTGCTGGGAAAAAATCCAGGAGCTATTACTGGTTGAACTCCACTCGTGAGTGATGACATTTTATAATTGTTAATTTTTTTCCACAGGTTGGAGCACCTGCCCTATAAACATTTTTTGATTTCTTTTATTTGATTTTTAATGCATCATAAGTTTTTTAAAAATATGTTTAGTATATTTTTTCACTTTTCTCACAAAATAAATTTAAAAACTAAAACTGATTAGATAAACGCTCTTACTCAGCCTCCACTGGGTTTTGACCCCAGTGACGCAGCAGAAAGAGCAGCGCAAGGATCTCTTTGGATCTGGCTTGGTTCGGGGATCCCTAGGTTGAGTGTATATTTTGTATATAAAGGAGGATTGTATTTAAATTAATTAATGTAAATTAATATTATTTTTATTTGCTGCTATTATAATTATTTTTAATTTATTTGTTTCATTTGTAGAATAGTTAAAGATTATTTTTTCTATTTTTTTTTTCTTTCATTATTCCTTATTGTATACCTTGTATGAATCAAGTCATAACTACTGATACTACTTATTACCCTTAATTTAGGCAAATTGTTATATTTATTCAATATATGCCTCCACAAAAAAAAAATAATAATAATAATAAAAACGTTTTATGTTTTAGCACTTAAGAAAAAAAATATCAAAAATCAAAAAACAACATTAGAGGATTTCATATTTTTTACAATAAACAATATAAGAACTAAAATTTGGTTTAGTTTAGACAATAAAATAATATTTAAATTCTATTAAGAATATTAGAAAAATAAATTAATGGAAGGGCATAGACTGGAGAAATTTTAACCTATCTCTTAACTCTAGTTTCAGTTCAAATGAAGATTTTGTAACCATGGACGAGATTTCGTACCATTAAGGTTAATAATGGAGGTGGTTATTCGAAGAAGATAAGGTTTCCTATTCCACAGCCTACTGAATTAGTAAGGTTTAACTCACCAATATAATGCTAAAAAATATCCGATACAAAATACCATTAACTTGTTTAACATTATAATTCCATTTTTTTTTTTCATTGTCGCAAGCTTGTCCCTCCTCCTTTTCTTTGGGCGCTCTTTTCTTATTTTTAGGTCATATGGAGTCCATTCAGTGACAATTTTTTACCATCTTGTAGATGGTAGATACCATCTATTATCCCCAAGAAGATACCCATCCCATTTCCACTTGCTCAGTCTTGTACGCCTGAGTGTGTCTGTGAGCCCTGTTTCTTTCTTGATCTGGGCATTTCTCACCCTATCGCTTCTCCTTACCTTTGTAAAGCATCTCTCGATTTTGTTCTGCCACCCCTGGATCTTCCTCTCTTGAGATTAAGTCAGTGACCACGCTTGGCATCCATAGGTAACCGCTGGGCTTATGCAACTGTCGAAGCCCGTCTTTTTAGCTCCATACTTATATTGCCTTTCATAATATGTTTGAGGAACCAAAACATAGTCTGTCCAAGTGCCATTCTTCTCTGTATTTCTTTTGCTCCTCTATCTGCGAAGGATACTGTCTGACCCAGATAGATAAACATATTCCTCTACATATTCCAAACTGTAGTTGTTTAGTTGGTTGGTTTAGTTCTCCTATTTGTCATTAGTTTCGTCTTTTCGTAGATAGAGTAAAGATCAATTTTTTCACATAATTTTAGAAGATGCTTGAGCATTCCCTGCAATTCTCGCATGTCTTTGGCAAATAGCAAGACGTCATCTACAAAACGTAAGTTGCTTAACCATCTATCATTTATTTTTATTCCTACGTTTTCTCAACAAAGACGCCAGAATACCATCTCCAGCACAACAACAAACAAAAGTGGGGATAACGGATCTCCTTGTCGCACAGCGTTGTCCCTTCTGTCAACGCACATTTTTTTATATAGTTCAGTAATTATGTTTACATACTTTCCCTCTGTTCCTGTTGTCCTGAGGGCTTCAAATATTTCTGTATGTAAAATGCTGTCAAATGCTTTCTTAAATCAAGAAAACAATTATATATTGAGAAGTTGTTTTCATTTGCTTTCTCGATAATCTGATTTGCAGTCTGGATGTCTACTGTCGAAAAACCTTTTCTAAATCCTCCTTGTTGTTTGTTCAATTCACACATTCCATAATTCGTTTGGTGACCCGCTGTTTGATGACACTGGTGAAAACTTTTGCCGAAGTTGAACAGAGAGAAATAGGTCGATAATTCTCTATGTCTTGCTAGTCGCCCTTTTTGTAAAGCAGGATTATTTTTGCAATTTTCCATTGTTTAGGATTTTTTTCTTGTCCTAGAATTAGATGAAACAATTCTGTTTCTTACTTTTTTAGAATTTCTGCTATTAAAATTTCATTCCTAATATTATCCGGCCCAGGACTTTTCTCCGGTCTAAGTTTTTTTTCAAAATGGATTCAAGTTCTTGTTCCACTATTGGTGAAAATTCTTCTGCAATTTGTACTCTATCTTCTTCTTTATTTGTTTCTAAAGTGATAAGCAGTAAATGAACGTATAATCAATAAAAAATTAATGGAAAAAGTGAATTTTTTTTACAGTCCCTAAATATGGCAGTTTTTTTCGGATTTTATAAGAAATCAGTCAAAAAAACAATTTTTATAAGAAATCTCAGTAAAAGAAAGATTTGATATATTTTTTTTTTTTTTTATATTGAATGATGTGTACCGTTTGGGAAAAGAGCAGCGCCTTTCTTCCAGTGTAAATCAATTTTTTTTTAAATTATTTTTCCAACCACCTTTAATTTACATTTCTTTATTTTTATTTTTATTTTTTTTGTTATGGAATGCATAGCATGTCTCTTTTTTTTTTTTTATAAAAATCGACTTATCTAGTTTTTTCCCAAATGTTACAGATATAATGTTGACCTGAAGATAAACTAAATTAATTTTATTTATTGTCGTAGTAAAAGTTATTAATTCATAAAATATTTACCAAGTGCAGACACACTAACCATTACATAACAACCAATTTCATTAATCCGTCGTGAAGAAACGTAAAATTTTATTTGTAATTTTTTTCTGGTGCACAGGTACTATCGTGTCTTGTTAATTTTAATGAAGAATTTAAATGTTTTGGAAACATTTCTAAAATAATTCAGTTCATAGCTGTTTGGAAAAATGAAACCTATATTCTTTGCTTGACTGCCTGATCCACAGCATATGCTGTATATAAAATAAAACATTAATATAAAAATTAATGCATAAAAAAAAAATCAAAATTTGTTAATTATAAATGAATAAAATAATATGAATCAATTTTAATAACAAATTGCTGGCTATTTTATCCTGCTATACCCTTCCCCTGTATTCCAGGTGTGCCTGGGAAACGAAACGAAATTTACTACAACTGCTGCCCAGAACCGTACATTGATATCACCTTTGTTATTATAATACGAAGGAGGACTCTCTACTACTTTTTCAATCTGATCGTACCGTGCGTTCTGATCGCCTCAATGGCTGTTCTAGGCTTTACTCTCCCACCGGACTCTGGCGAAAAGCTATCACTAGGTAAATGCGTATTATCTACTAGACAGCCCGTGATTGTCCTAGTATAATTAAATGTAATCACTGGCCTATCCATATATTATTTAAACTAATTATGCATGCGTATGTATACACTATACATATGTATGAATGCCTAATTTAGATTCTTAATATTGTTATAATTTTTGTTTCAAGTTGTGGGGAAATATTATGTTTTAGGACTGCTCAGAACTCTAAATACTAATTTTTTGTTTTACAATCAGACTAGTTTCAAATTATTCAAACAGTAAACTCAGTTTGATATGCCTTGTATACAAATATTTTAATTAAATTCACCGGCAACACTGAAGGTTACTGTTTTAAATTTATAAAAATAAAACGTTTACGTCGTCTCATTGAAAGTTGTCCATGTGCAGCATGAATTCAAAAACAAATTTTTAGACGTTCACTTGAATCAATACTTGTCAGCATATCCGGTATTCCCATTCATTCTATCAATTTTTTACATTTTAAAAAAATCTCATAATATACTATAAAAACGAAAATACCTGCCAATATATTCGTTTATTTTTTTTTTTAATTGATAGCGAATTTTATGAAGATAGCATTATTAATTTAATTTTCAGTTTAATTTGAGCCCATAGGATTGATGTCGAAGAACCTCGTAAAGAAGAACATGGAGGTAGGACATCATTACAGCACATTTATTGCACTCAACCTAACACACGAATGTGGAATGAAAAAAAATATCTACTTGACACATCTTCTGTGTTTCCTATTCATAAATCTTTTCATAACATGCAAGTACTCTTCATTTGAACGTCTATAAATCCTTTGACAATTAAAAGCATCAATGCATGTGGCCGAGAGACAGATATTACAGTTTAAATATTAAAAATTATTTTAATCTATTTCTCAAAATGGAAACATATAAAGTAATCAGAAAGTAAATATTAAGTATTTATTTTCTGATAATAAAATAATTTATTTTTTTTTAAATATTTCCAATATATCATTTCATTTATTGTTTCGGTGCTCCGCACAGGCGTTGATGTCATTTTTAGTTAAAAAGTTACAAATTACTTATAAAGTTTTTTTATCGGTGTATGTGATAGGTCCTCATTGCCACAGAAACATTGAAGAATTATGAAATTACAATTAAAATGTAAATTCCTCTGTTTATAATTCTATCACAATTTTTGAATTAGACTCAATTATTTTAAATATATCTTGGTGATACCACATTATTTAGAAACGAAAAAAAACTTTAATTTTTCTTAATTATTTTATTTACTAGTTAGAAACTAATAATTTAGGGTAAATTACAGGTTATGGTCATGGTTAAGGAAGTTGACTGATGCAAATGAGAGTATCGTCTATATGGTTTACCTGATTTCTTATTTTTTAATATCTAGATTTACTAAAGCTCTGTTTTTTCCTTGAATGGTACTTTTTTTTACTAAAGCTCTGTATTTTTCCTTCAAATATATTTTTCAATTTGTATACAAATAGCTTATAAATACCATTTATGGGCATACTATACAGGTTATGGTCATAGTAAAAACTACTTATGGTCATAACGAAAAATTGTGTAAATAATTGTTTTTATTATTTTAAAAATCACTATTTTACATACCAACCATTTGAGGTTAAAAAAATAAGGATCGATTAATCAAGATCTAAAACTTTTAAAATATTTTCAAAAAAAAAATCACAAAATTCAATCAATCATCACATTATATTTCTTAGCTGGACTCTTCTTCACTGAATAAAAAAATGTATGGGGAGAGAGGGATTCAATTATAAGATAGTTTTAAGCACTTCTGTGAAACATCTCTTGGAGTGCCCTGACAAATGAAACAAGTATCTAAGCCATTACTTGCTAAAAACCTAAAAACCTGCCCATAACTGGTGAGGTGACCATAACTAGTGATTTACCCTTCCTATAATGAAAAAAAAAAAATAGTACAAAATACATTCAAAATTTTGTTAAATTCAAAACTCCTATAGTTTAAAATAATAAAAGTAAATACATTTAAAAAAATATTTATTTAAATAAAAATTTGTAATTAAATTATTCTTATTTACTTAGGTTTTTATTATTTAAAAACGTAAGTTGTAATGAATAAATTAAAAAAAAAATCAAATATTTTTTTAACTTGTTAGAATAATTTTTATATCAGACCTCATATATGAAAAAACACAGTGATCAAATATTTAGTCAGCTATCAGTTGAGAAAAAAAATTTGGATCGGAAGAATAGTTTTGTGGTAATACCGAAAAATATGTCAAAAAACTTGAATTTCACAACAGTACAAGGTTTTGGTGTGCTGGCATTGGTATTTACGTGACTTATATCAATTTAATATATGGGTCTGATTGGAAATTTAGTCAGCTATTAGTTGAAAAAAATCAAATATTTTTTTAACTTGTTAGAATAATTTTTAACACCAGTGAAAATAATTTTGTTGATAATAGTAATTAATAATATAATTTTTTTTTGTTTTTATACAAATAAGGTTTATAAATTTCAGTTAAAATTAGTAGAAAAGATAGTTCAACGTTCTAGTAGAAACATTGGTTTATAGTGCCAACGTTTTGGCTAACTTTGTAAGCATTCCTCTTATATACTTACCGCACACTTGAATAAACTACCTTCTCCAATATTTCTGCACGTAAACCAACCTACACTATTAAAGTTGTAAAAAAATCCATAAGAAACTAATTATATTTGATTAATCTAAAAAGAAAAACCGTTTGATGGATCAATTCGTAAAACAATTTAATTAAAGATAAAAGTATTGTTGACTGTTATGATGAATGGATAAGAAGATGATCTGGGAGTCAAAGAGGAACACCACGTCTAAGAAGAAATTCTTTAATACGTGCCAACGTTTCGACCTGCCTTGCAGGTCTTCTTCAGGGCCACCGTACCACACTTGTGAGGAGACATCATTTGTCGTTTGTGGTTCGGTGGCCTTGAAGAAGACCTGCAAGGCAGGTCGAAACGTTGGCTCGTATTAAAGAATTTCTTCTTAGATGCGGTGTTCTTATTTGACTGCATCCCTGATCATCTTCCACCAATTTAATTAAACTTTAACTTAAAGCATGACTTTATTGGTAGATACTGTTGCAATTGCTGTCAAATTCAAAAATTGCGGTTCTACTTCAGATTTATTTGTTCTGAGGGTGTTATGCCAACAATCCTCTTTGTTTTCGGTATGATAAAGTAATTGAATAGAAAATGTTGTGGCTAATGAGGACTGGATGCGGCTGCTGGACACTGAGACGAAGAAAGAGTTGTGGGCAGTTGGGTCGATAAAGATGTTAACAGGTGTGCCAGGAGAGAGGCGGGTGAAGAGGTACCAGTGCTGCCCCCAGCCCTATATAGACATCACCTATACCATTCTTCTTTCAAGGAGGACACTCTTCTATACGGTCAACCTTATGGTGCCCTGCATTTTGATATCCTCAATGACTCTTCTAGGATTTACGCTACCTCATGAGTGTGGAGAGAAACTAACCCTAGGTACCTATAAAGGTTAACACTCTAAGAAAGAGTCACTATATTTCACCTTGTGCTAGGCTTGTTAGGTTTGGGGGGTTAGGCCCGGAGCCCGATAGCCAGCTCACTGCCGGATATTGACAATGTTCTATGTTTAGGGGTCACTATTCTCTTGTCGCTGACTGTGTTTCTAAACATGGTAGCTGAGACGATGCCGGCTACGTCCGACGCAGTACCCCTCCTAGGTAACTTGCCAACAGCTCTTCACTTGGAGGCAGAGCGGAGAGGCAAAATATGTTCAATGTCACCACCTGAGCCTCCACAACTCCCAACGACCGAACGATTAACCTCTTCCCTCGCCGAGGGCCATTCAATTGAAGGCAAATCGCGAATCGACTCATTTAAAAAAAAAAAATTGTACACTCCTATATAAATATTATAATTGCTAGCGATATAATAGTATTCCAAACTGATTTTTGCGTTTAAAAGAGGTCAACTCATCAACTTATTGACGGTATAAGTAACTACCCTTATCAATAATTTAGTAATCGAAATATGTTCAGATAATAATAATAACAGTGATAATTATTTAAAAACCCTCAAGTTGTTGCAACCCTTTATCGAATGTCTGTCCGCTCTTGTATTTATTTTGCTGATCACTGCTGCGCTAAGCAATCAGTTATCTCCTGCTTGTTACTTATTATTTGCTGCAAAATCAAACGTATTCTCCCCCCTCCCTCCAAAAAATACTGACTGGAACTTAATATTGCGACAAAAAAATATCTTTATGAAATAACTGCTATATGAAGTTGTGTTTTTTACTTGAATACCGACTCCAGGCTATGGTGCTCTATCCGACTTGATCACTACTAAAAAATGTACAATTTTTTTTTTTTTTTTTTTTTTTTTTTTTTACCCAAAAGTAAAATTTACCGTTTAAAAAATTAAAATTAGTACTAAGAATGTTGTGCGAGTACTTGTGCTGATTTTTCTTTTTCTTTTTTAATTTTGTTCGTAGATGTGACAGTTCTTCTGTCGCTAACATTTTTCCTTAACATGGTGGCTGAGACTATGCCTCCAACCTCGGAAAGACCTCTGATAGGTAATCACATTGTAAGTCAAGCTATGGAGGCAGAGCGGTAGGTCCACCTCGCTATCACCTGCACTTTGTTACATTAACTTTTCTCAAAGAGCAGGTCAAATTAGTCATTAATAAATTTCCAGTCATCTTGTTAATAGTTGTCAACTATTACAATTTTTTTTCAATGTAAAATCATATTCCTTTTTTTTTTTTTTTTTTTGTAACTTGCATACCAAGTTACTAGCTTTTCATTATAATACCAGTTGAACTAAGAAATGAAAATTAAAAACTAAAGTAAAGAAACTATAACCAGACCCATTCCATCCTTCTGTACTTTGCTTTATCTTCCATTTTGTAATATTTTCTAATGCAGAGGAAAAACGTTTTGCCATTCGACCTTCAATCGCTTCAAGTGCTGCTTCTAACCTGTTTTTTTTTTGTTTTTGTTTTTTTTGTTCTGTTAATTCACGTCACTCCCTGCTTGTAAGTTGAGAATAATATACATACAGTTATATATATTTGTAAATTAATTCAAAGCTATTTAGCTTTTGTTATTTTATGTTACCCCGCTATTTATACTGCATACATGTTACATGTTCATATCTAGAACTAGCTGTCAATAACTCCCCTTTATTTTACGTTCTTCCCCTGCATATGTGCCCAATACTAAACCCGTTTTGTCAATGAACCCCTCAACCCTATTCCACCAGTAGTTGTTTGGCTACAGACAGACTTCACATGGACAGATAGTACACTTCCTCTAGTTTGCACATGCCCCTTCAATAACAATTGTCTGCATGTGTTGGAAGCTTACATAAGCATATTTATATATATTGTCATGTTATTAGTTTGACATTGTTGTTACATACTCTGAGAAGGGCTGAGCGTAGGATGTGTTCTAGGGGTGACTGTTCTACTGTCGCTGACTGTCTTTCATAATCTCGTGGCGGAGACATTGCCACAAGTTTCGGACGCTATGCCAGTCTTAGGTTACACATTGAACATTTTAATAATTTGTTTATATAGTGCACAGCAATTGTTATTGATATATTGTTGACATATAACATATAGTAACACCTATTTCAGAAGAGCACTTCTCTATACGATCTCACTTGTTTATGGAAAGTTTTCAAAACAGAACTTTTCAATTCGAACACGTATCCTTCTTTGTCTATAATAGGCTGAAAATGTTTGGGATAATTTCTAATGTTTGCACTCTAATGCACAATCACATTTCTATAACATTTCTATGAGCAATTCGCGAGATAATTAGAATTTTGCATAATGTATTTGAATTTGTTTCTTTTACTTATCTTTTTGACTACTTTTGATTAATACGCACCAATTTCTGCAGTGATGAAATATATAGAGGTGAGTAATATTGCAAAAGATAGTTGCTGAGGGGGGAAGGCATGTTGGAGCACTGCACACTAGAAACTTATCACCTCCCACCCCTTACAGGCTCCATAGGTACCATTGTTCTCTAAAAGAAAAAAAATGAAACAGCTACTGCATTTCATTGGAAGTAAGTGCACAAATAACGGAATGGTTTTCTGTTTGTTTTTATTTTCATTTATTTTTGGTTGAAAACGCTTTAAACTGGTTTTATTGAACATAAATAGATTATTTTCACAGAAGTGCTTCCACCATCACAGGGGACCTTGTTTCACATATTCCTTTCAAATAAAAGAGGTATTAAATAAACAAAATTTTCCTATATTTTATCTGAAAATTCGAAATGATCATATTTATTCTAGATTATTTGTAACAGTTCTAACCCACAATCTCATTGTTATAATTTTTCTAATAATGTTGCACTTCCATCTTCAAATGTTGAAACATGGATTATGGGTTCAGTTATAGTCACCTTTATAATCAATCTCTGGTTTCCAAAAATCATTAAAAATTTTTGTTGATAATTTAATCAGATCATTTCGAAAAAAAATATTGTTATCGCAAATTTCTGGTGTTCATGTATCGTATTTATTTTATGTTAATAAATTCATTAAGTTCCCTTGAAGAAAAATTGGCAAAGTATCGGATTCAACAAATGTTTAAACATTGGACGATCAAAGATCTCATATTGAGGTACAAAGTTGTACTTGCGAAATTAAGCTTTGGCCATGATTTGAAAATTTTATGAGTACTGTTTTAAATTAGAATCTTTTCAAAACATTTAAAGAGGTGATCATTTTCATAGTAATTGCCATCTAAACTAATATGGCCGGAAATCTGTTGCTGTCATAAACTATAGCATGATCCATAATCGATGTTTAAAATCAGTCCAATTCATTCCATGTTTATTAACAGATCAATGCCAAAAAGACCAAAGTTGGTTTTATAATAAAGCTTAGTGAATAAGTTTAAACCAATTATTTATTTAACCATTTATTTACCTCTTATATATAATTATATCGGCTAAATGAAAGAATTAGTGTGAAATTCTACTGACTGAAGAATATAGGTGGCTTTAGTTGTGATGCCGGTATTGGAGATGGATTGATTCGATGAAGGCACTAGTGAAGTTTGGTCTGGTGTTTCAGGTGTTACAATACTTCTCTCTCTCTCTGTATTTTCACTCATGATAGCCGATGCGTTACCGCAGACTTCGGAAGCTATACCCTTACTAGGTCAGCACACAATGCACATAACCTAATTTCCAACATAGAAATCTTTTTTTCATCAAAGTCCATCTACATGATTATTTCATTCACATCCCTTGCATAACATTATTAATATTTTCATTTGCTTAACTAAACTGATTGTTTAAATAAATTTGTATAAATTGATGATAAAATATTTCCTTTTTGATTTCCTTCTTCATTATCATACTCAATTATTTTTTTCTCTTCCTGCATATAAACTGCCATTAATATTTCAGTTAAACCAACTAACGCATTAATAATTAAAATACAATTTAAACGAAAATGTGTGAAATAATCATGTCCTGTAGTAGAATGCTTAGCGGACTCACTCTGTCCTTTGCGTGTGTGTCCTCTTCTCTTCTTTATTGAATATTTTTAAATTAAAGAAAACGTAAACAATACAACCTGCGTAAACTACTACATGCTAAAAACAACAACTAAAAAAAAGTTTAAACAATTAAAAGGTTGTGTATACTAATTTCACACTTTTTATACTATAAACGGCCAATGATATTAAATAATTTTGTAAATACTGATTTAAAATTTTTCTCTAGTGTACATATATTGTGTGAGTGCATGATGATACTTATGTAGTAGGCTTGAGATGGGGAAAAGATATTCCTCTAACTAACACTGTGACTAATTCTTACAGATGTAAGCAGTGGAAAAACGAGCGGAAAATGTGTAAATGTCTCCTGCCTTACTGTAACCAGTTTTGGTTACAGTTTGGCCAGGGTTAAACTAAAACCTACCCCACCCACAAGATAAATTATCTAATATTAATCCAGCGCTAACCTCTCTGCCTCCACGTAACTCGACAACTGTTTAAATAAAATGCATTTAAAACTAAAGCATGTTATAACAAATATAAATTTATAAATGTTGTTATAATACTTTAAATATTAAAAGGGTATCACTATTAAATTTGTTTTCTAAATGTGCTAAATTTGAATGCAATTTTGTATTATTAAATTATGAGTATTAAAGAATTTTTTTAAATTCAATTTTAAAAAATATTGATAACTGTAAGAAATATCAAGAAAAGAATTAAATTAAATCAAATCATAAAAGTGTAAAATATAATAGGGATGAGGGATATCTTAAATGTTTTGGTTGAACATTTATTGTCTTTTAAATAATTAGATGTACCTTTATAAACATGTCCCTAAAACTGAATTTGATGATTTGAAAAAGTAGTGCATTTTTATAGAAAGATACTGTTGCTGTCTTAAAACTATATGACATTCTTTGGTTAGTGGATCTGTTGAATTGTCTAGAAACAAAATTTACACAAAGAGGTGCTAAACTGGAAAACATTTCTGTTTGGATGAGCAACATAGTTTCGTGAGAGTAATATCAACTCAATTAGCAATGTTTATAGAGGTAACTCTGTCTTAGTGAGTTTTAGAATTTTGGTACTGAAGTGGTGATTTTCTTTTGCATGTAAGAAAGAAAAGCACAGTCACATTAGATTTTTTTTTCCTACTTCATTAAATTTTAAAAGGCTTAATCATCTTCGATATAAATGAAACTAAATAAAATGTTAAGCCTGGAATCAACGTTCAACAATGAAACACTCAGTAATCAACAATACATTGAAACATGAATTAAAGTTGATTTATTTTTTTTTTCATTATTTTTTTTTTTTTTATTTTCAGTTTGTTTATTTTTCCACAGATATCACCCATCCCAAACATCGCCTATACTTTTTGTCAGAATTTACACTTATTATGTAAATACAAAATTGTATTCACAAATTTACGTACTTCATTCATTGCATGCCTTCTTGTAGTGTAATATAGCATGTTTTCTTATGCTACCCTTTCATTTTCTTTGTTAATGCATTCAGCATGTGTTTAGATGTACTGTATTTAATTATTTTATAATGTAATGCTTTTATAACAATAGTTTTAAAAACAAAATTAATTATATATTTATATATTATTGCCTTTACAATTAGATTACCTAGCTATTAAAGTACCCAAGTAATGGTGAATATTCAGTCATCAGGAAACCATTATTAAATAATAATTTATTAACAAATCTATTATTTAAATACTATCATAAAGAAAACAGTTTATAATTGAATGCATAAATTAGTCAGTATTTTAATATATTATTAAAGTATTTAGAATTAGGTGCTGGTTATGATTTATAATTTTGAAAGTTGCTTCACTTAATAGACAAATTTGAAGTGGAGCAATATACGCTGATGACACTTAAATAAATATAGCTATATATATATTTTTTTTGTATAGGTTTAATTGGTAAGTTATTTATAAAATATAGATATATTTTGTTGTATTATGTCCCAGATCGGTAAGTATATCTTTATATATAATTAAATAATGAACCAGTTATGTTGTCTAGCCATTTTTTATAAATGGTACAGGTGTATGAATCGTTTCCTTTTCTAAAAAGCACACTAAACTGTTTTCTCGATTCAAAATGTACAGATTATCTCAGTGTGATTTCCAATTGCTTCAAAATATCTGAATTCTTTTTGTTTTATTTTTAAAAAATATAGTCGGTAATTATTTTTTTTTTTTAATAGTAATATTAATAAAAAATATCGTCAGAAATAGTTGATATTTCTGTTTAGTCAATGAAAATTGATTTTTTTTTTATTTATTTTTTTTTAAACAAACAAGTCAAAGAAAACAAGAGAAACCAAAATATTATTGGAGTAAAATCATAAATGATCCTGGAAGAAGAGAGAAATATTGAAGAATTTTCACTCTCATTAACCCAGTTCCCACGAAACACCCCCGTTCTGCAAATAAAATACGACATTTAATTATATCGGATTGCAATACTAAATTTAGCCGCAGCTTCTCCTCCTGTAGTAAATTTATAAACAAACGCGGAAAAGAAAGTGTTCCGTCAAAAACGTGGGCGGTTATATTTTTAGCTCAGTGAAAAGCGTAGGGAAATCCCCGAACTGTATTGATCTCTGACAAGCCTTTCGTGACTTCCGATTCTGGGTGAAGGTCGTTCCGAGAGGCCGCGTCTCATTTATTGTCGGGTATAGTTTACGTAACTGTTGAATCAGCCAATCAACATGTTTTTCGATTTTTTGATATTGAGATTTTTAAAATTAGACTTATTAATATGAAAATAAAACTGTTCGAAGAGCTTCATAAAACTGTCATACATAGACTAAAAATTTTAGAAATATCTAAAGGGTGTTTCACTATGGAAAAACTAATCTTCCTAGGAAAATAAAACTACTCACTAATATTTTTTTTACAGTTTTTATTTTTAACAATTTTTTCCTCTTCTTTACTTATTTATTATATAGATTAACATAACTGCTGAATCAGCCTAACATTTTTCTTAATTTTTAATTTTAGGATTTTCATAATTAGACTTAATAATATTAGACTAAAACTGTTTACAGAGCTTCATAAAACTGTCATACATGGGTAGACTAGAAATTGTAGAAATATCTACAATTAAATCTCGATTAACAGCGGGCGATTAAAAGATTTAGCCAAAAAAAAAAAAACCCATAAAATTCTTATTAAATCCTGCAACTCCACTGTGTAAAAGTACTTTCAATTCTGTCCATATTTTAAAAGATATCCGTAGGGTTTCAATAACTGATTTTACATTATTTATTGTCACTATCTTGTACAACACATTACAGTAATAATGTTTGGTGAGAACTTTCTTGCATAGCTAAAATTATAGTAACAATGGAAAAAATCACTGCAAATTTCAACTTTATTGAACTAATCTTTCTATAATTATAATATGACTATTTCCTTAAGGGTGTTAATAACTGTCTAGTTTACCCTACCAACTAAAAAATTTTTTTCTCAGTTTATATATTTTGTTTCTCCCTTTTACTTATCTCAAGGGAAAAAAAGGTGTTTCACTATGGAAAACTAAAACAGTTGACCGATCTTCTTTTTTTTTTTTAACAACACTGTGTAACTACAATGTTTATTAACCCATAATTTTATTTTTAAACCTTTTGCTGGAAAACATTTTCTTTCTGACTTGGAAAAATAATAGACCGTGGATATTTTTTCCAATTTACATTTTATAATTTAAAGGATCAAATTACTTAAATTATATTAACAATTAATGATTATTAGAAATAAACAATGTTGACAGAACATAGGGTTTTTCAAACCTGACCTTAATATAGCTCCTAAGGTAGGTAGGTCATAGCGACAAATGTTATATACCAAAAAATATTTTCCATTAAATTTCTTATAAAAAAACTATTGACAAACTTTCGATCTGAGAAACACTTACAGAGCTAGAGTTGTCATGTGTAAATTGTACATGTTTAAGGGTGAAAAAAACGTTACAAAAAAAAATCTATGGACCCCCATTCGTCCTTTTTCCACTCCACCCAACTCCTTGGACAATTGGTATTTTACTAATTTTTTTAATGTAATTCAATATACCATCTTCAGAGCTAAGGCAGCTAAAATGGCTTACCTTAAATATATTTCCTCTGAGAACTTATTAAAAAAAAAAAAAAAAACGACCCTCTAAAAAGTTAAAATGACTTTTTGATGATCTTTTTATTAATCTAATTTTGTCTACCTTTTGAAGTAACATTAGGTTCTATGGTTGGTCGATTCGCTCGCTGCCCTGGATAGAGGTTTGTATTGCCACTTTAAAATTTGGGGTACCACCTTCTCACAGTCCACTAATTAAAGTCAGATTCCTCTTCAGCTTCACATTCCAAACGCATCGCTTCGCCCCAAAATTATTTTCAACTGTAATTTCGTGAATTTCAAACCTCAACATAATTTTGAATGCCCAACAAGTACTGAGCTTCATTACGAGATTTTGTTAAAAAAATGATTCAGTATTGTTTTAGGATTAAAAGATGCCGACAACTAAAATCAATATTTACCATTATTTTATTTTCTAAAATAACTACTCTTTTCACTAAATATAGATTTTTTTTGTTGTTTCTGTACAAGTTAATTTCACCATCTTATATACATTATATTTATTATTCATTTAGTACAGTCTTTTGAAAGATAGAATTGTATAAGGGCAAGTCCGAAAAAAAACAACTAAGAGCTGATATCATTTTCAGACTCCTCATCTCAAAAAACATGTAGAAACCAAATTTTGTCGAAATCAAAAATTTTTTTATCCCTATAATTTTGTACGATTTTAAAAGGCAAAATGCTGTCAATTTGTGAAGAAAAGGTAAATAATTTTCACTATCTCACATATTTCGCCACCAATTGAAACCACATTTTAAGGGCATCTAGAAGCTGTAAAACTGCATACAGTCCCAAACCGGGAGTCGCTAGATTAATTTTATTGCGATATTTCGCTAATAACGATATTAAGTTATAGTTGACCTCGGAATTTTTTATTCACATCAGTTTTTGTCTACTAAAATCTAGAGTAAACCCAATGTTATATGCATGGATAAAAAACAGAACGTACGCTGATTCTTTTGATGCTATTACTACTGTAATCGGTTGAACACAACAGTTGTTACGACCGTCAAAAGTTGTGGATGAAATCTCAACTTTAAAATTCTAACGTTCTCGAAAGAGGTAAAAATAAATATTTTTTGATATTGATAAAATTTCATATATAAGGGCCTTTTGGTGCGTTAAATCGAAGTTTGAGGTCAGTTTTTTATGAAAAAGATTTCCTACTGATTTACAGCGGATTTCATTGGAATTTTGTCATTTTTTTTTAGGAGTTTTTGAGCACCCTAAAGCTGGGTCGTGTCTTCAGCATAACAAAAGTAATTTTTTTTCTAAATAACATAAAAAACTACATTTAAACGTAAACTAATTATTTCTCTATTTTGACTGAGAGATGAGAACAAAAATAAACCGTGATGTTCATATTTTATTTTTTTTTCTCGGCTCCCAATGCTCATTGGCGGCGATAACTCGAGTTTTGCGCTATTATAGGTCCCTACTACCAAAAAGACGGCATTAAATTTGTGAATTACAAGACAAAACGTCCTCTTGTGTGATAAATATTGTCTTTTTGCCCATTAATTTATGACTAGGTATTATGAATCTCTCCTAAATGTTTCTTTCCTATTGATAACAACACACGACTTTCGGACTGGTTTATTGATTTAAAAAAAAAAAAACAGATAGGCAAGAAAATCAGATACCTTTGCAAATCGTGACCTTATCCAGCAAATTCAATGGATGCTTTAACCGGATCGTTTGATCATTAAAATGATTTTTTTTTTCTCCTACACTGTAAATTTGCCATGCCTGGTCTGACCTGGTTCCTTGAAGAAGTACAACTTGATTCTATACAGAGTATCATACCTTTCCTTTTAATATTCCCCTAAACTAATTAAAATTTTTATATTCATTGAACACGACGGCCATCCTGTTGGTCTTGGGTAAGATCTTGATTTCCTATTCATAGGAAAAGTATATTTTCTTAATTCTCAACGACCTGCTTGCAATGTCTTCATCCTCAGTACGGCCCAAATGGTTGGATTATTAAATTGAATCCTATGCCTCAAGTTGGTTTGATGAGCCCCTGATAGCCTTCTCAATCCCCAGATTAAACAGGAGATAGGCTAATGCATCTCTCCGTCAAACGCCATTATTGGAGATGAGAGGGTCAGATAATTCAACTTGGACCCTTACATTAGGAACTAAGCCTTCCATTATAATTTGGTGTATGCTCGCTGATTTGCTAAATATACCTAATTTATTTAAATCTATTATTATTGTTCTTATTTATGCATCCTTTCTATTATGGCATGAACTGTAATTGCAAACAGGTGATACGTTTAGGTGTTACATTGTATCCGTATTTCTAAAATTTACCGAAGCAATTGTTTGTTCGACATAGGGTAAGACCCTGTTAAATGTAATGACAATACTGTTATTAGACAAAGTATAGTCTTGTACCGATTCCACGGCTATCTTGCAAAGAATTTGTTATTTTCTACCATGTTCAAATACTCTCAGTAAACACCTCGAAAATTGTCATTCCTTATTTTCCATTTAATATGTGCAATTGTAAACTGTTTAATCATTTGAATAAAACTTTTATTTATTTATTTTCTTTTCCATCTTACCTTATTGGAAAATCAACCCTGAAATGTCATTAAAATAAACTGTAACTCACCTCTTGGTATTTATCGGATTAATGTTTATTCTCAAAACAAAAAAATAAATATTTTTATTTAACTTTTTATATTCGAGTTTAACTGCTTCAAAATTTTATACACATTTCAAAAGGGAAAAAATTAATACTTTTTAATGTTTCGTGGGCATTACACCAACTTTTATTAATCCATTTTCATTTTTTTATTTTTTATTTATTGAAATTTACATCTGTACAATATATACATTAAGTAAATGTGTTGATTACGATCACAATAACCTATCAAAACTTGAAAAGAACTACTCATCTTTTCAGACACCTCAGAGAATTATCGGGAATGTAGTGGGAAGCAAGTTGAGAAACTAGTGGATTTGAGTGGTTATGGAGCTGGATGAAGGTTATGAAAGGATAGGTATCTGGTCTGGGCTAACTCAGCGAAACATGTAACATTAAGATCTTTATGGATATGTTTATTTTAAGGATTAGGTTTTAGGAGCATAGAATTTTTCGAAGGATTTGGGATTGTAAGGATTGGATACGAGATGATTTGGACGGTTTAGTAAAGCCCCAAAGCTCAAGTCCGTACGTCCAATTAGTTACTAATCCAAATTGGATTTTTCAAATTAACAAGGGTGTCTAAAATTTTGGCTCTGTGACTAGACAGACACCCTTCTTTGCTGGACGTGGCCATTTTATTCTTAAGAAGTCTATCATTTTTTATGATCCATCAAAAAAATCCGTTCTGTTCAAGCTTTGTCTGAGTCCATTAAACCGAGTATCAATGCAATAGCAACTACCCCATGGGCTTAGGTTGGGATCTCACGAGTTCTATCATACATTTTTTCAACACCCATTTACGAACTTTCTGTTTCTGGACTCCAAAAAATTAGATAATTTTTTTAAAATAACAGTCAAATACATTTCATATAAATCAATATGTATTTCTTTTATTCTATATAATAAATTCAAGGGAAAAATGTGTTTTGTTTTTTTATGTGTTTTACGGTTAAGCTCCTACATTAGTAGTTCTTTCTAAGCCTGTATTCACCCATCATGAAGCTTCATTCACACACGCAACAGTTATCGTAACCTTGACACCTTTAGGTTAAAGCGTCGTTCATTAATGTTTCACTAGACGTCTGAATGGAGCATGGTAATAGATAATGGTCACGCGATCTATTTTCGAATTCATACTTGGCACGACCATGGTGGTCGTGCCGCACGAAATCGTTACTTCCGGAAAGCAACGTCACACAACATTAACTTTTATGTATAATAAAAATCATACAGTTTTATACAGTTTTAATGAAGAATAAATTCTTTCATTTTTGATTGAATAAAACAGTAAAAAAAAAAAAAAAAAAAAAAATAAATAAATAAAATTGGATTCTAAAATGTTAGCCATAGAAAGAAGGATACTTAGAAGAATTCACGGACCAAAGAAGACAGAAGAAGGCTTTAGGTTGAGACCTAATAAAGAAATTTACAAGGATATAAATGATCTGGAAACAGACATAAGAATGAGAAGATTAAAGTTCTATGGGCATATGGTGAGGATGGGCCCGAATAGATTAAATAGAGAAATCTTCTATAAAATCAGAGGATACAAGAGTTCTGGGGGATATGTCAAACAGGTGAAAGAGGAAACTGAGAAACTGGGAATAACAGACCAGGACTGTTTTGATAGGGATGAATACAGGAAAAAACTAAATGTAATCAAGGTTCTTGTGGGAAGGAAGGATGCGAGAAAAGGAATAGCGTGGACCGAAGAAAGAAGGAAGGAGCAATCGGAAAGAATGAAGAAAAGGTAGGAAGAGAGAAGGAAGGAGAGAAGTAATAAGAAGTGAATGATATTCGCGTGGTCTCTAAGGCCGTTAGGTGGGAAAAAAAAAAAAAAAATTGGATTCTGAATTTTCTCAATTCAGTAAAAAATTTAAAAAATGGGTTATGGATATGAAACATACAATTAAAAAAAAATTGACAGGATTCAAACTAAAATTTATTTTTATAGTTTTTATTCGAACGTCACTGCTATTTCCAAAAATGGAGATGACTTATTTTGATTTTTTTTATAAGAAAAATTATATTAAATGGTAGAATGTTCTTATATACATAATTAACTGAAAGTTTCTCTACATTCATTTCATGATTCCACCATTACTTCTAAGGTTACCTCTAAGTTTTCTAATAAAACATATTTTTAATAATATTATCAGTGCCATCGATGTATTGGAAATTTCCTTCAAATATTTGAGCTTTTTTCATGGAGATAAAAGAGACCGCTTTAGGGTGTACTTATCTGTCCAAACAGTTTGGCAAAAGGATGATGAAATAATTCAAAATTATCTGTGTTTTGGGATCCTTCCCTAAGAATAAAATAGATTAACAGTTAACGGTACATATACAAACAGAGCCTTAATCTTTGGTCAAACGAATCAATAAGAAAAATAAATAAATAAAAAGAAAAAAATATGACTCTGAATGACTTCTTGCTCTATGGGTTTTGAATTAAAGTTTCATTAATAATCTTCTGTAAGTTATCTTAATTTAGCGGTAACTATCCTCCATTTTTTTTTTTTTTTTTTTTTTTTTTTTTTTTTTTAGTTTTTAAATAAGCAATGTTTAGAGTATTCTCTCTAAATGGTCTCAATTATTGTGTTCCACTCTTTTTAAAAATAGTCCATCCAAAAATTACTAAAACAGCTACATTTAAAAAACAAATTAAAAAAAAAATCAAATAAAAAATAGATGTCATCTGTACTATAAATTTAGTCATATCTAAGTGGAAGGGGTAGAAATAAAATTGATTTTAAAGTTTTAGTTTTTATTTTACCAGCCTGTATGTTTATCGTCCATTAACTGTTATCAATGAATTATGTCATATATATATACTTACTTACTTATTTTATGCGAATGAGCCTCTGAGGACGACGCAAAACATTCACTTCTGTTGTGCCTTTTTGATCTTATATTTTTTATTTTTTCACTATGTGCTTTTTTTTCTATCTTCCGACAATTTGGTTCCTGTTTTCATTTTCTTTTCTACCTGACAGATTTCCCATTTAATTAATTAATTAAGTGGAATTAACCACTCCAGTTGTAAAAACCTAGCTTAAGCTAGAACAAATTACATGAAAAGCATCATGGAAATTGAGCGTAATATTCATGGATGTATATATATATATTTTATTTATTATTTTTACCTTTTTTTTTTTTTTTTTTTTTTTTTTGTAAAAATAATTTGAAATAATGATATTTTCAACTCTGGCAAAGATTAGAGTAGAAATTATTAAATTAAAAAGATTTTTCAGAAATTTCAATTATAAATAATGGAATTTAATTTAAGCAGTTAGATACTGCTTCATAACACTTAAGTAGTCTTTATGATGATTACTCTTCATTTGGTTAATGTATAGGTGGAGTGAAAAAAGCCGATACTTGACTTTTACCATATCGCGATTTAATTATAAATTAACAATTAATTATTTCAATAACCATTTTCCAGGAAAATTTAATTTGATCATTTATCAGTATTTTTAATTATTAAAGGATATCATTAATATAATTGATTCTAAACGCGTAATCCAGCTTGGATTTAGAAAAGCCCTGAGATAACCTGTACAATACTATGAATGCTTCTTAACTTTCAAAAACTTATAGATGCATGTGAAATCTATAAACTTGGTCATAAAAATATATATTCGATCTCTTCTATTTGATATTGTTCAGGTCCTGATGATACCTATGCCAAAGAATTACAAAGGATTAAAATCTTGACAATCTAAACCTTCTCTTAAATGATGCCTGACCACATATATACTGAATAACTATAACTATAGCATGGCATGATTACTATTTCTTCACCCACGCCAGGGGTAATGTAGTAAAAAATGTTTAAACAAATTACAGGTACATACTTCAACTGTATTATGTTTATGGTAGCATCGTCGGTCGTGTCAACAATTCTGATTCTCAATTACCACCACCGAAATGCGGATACACATGAAATGTCGCCATGGGTGAGTATTATTTTTGTTTTTAAAAGTAAAATTAAGTAATTAATTCCTAGCTATATATTACGGGATTTTCATTTTATTTAAAATGTTTATGTCTGTGTTTTTTTTTGTGTGTTTTTTTTATACCTACTTTATTGATTATGATTGATGAATTAATTGCCACTTCTACTGGGATTATTTTATAAGAAATCTAGTTTCGAATGCAAAACGTTCATCTTCAGTACCAAAACATACAAAATTTTTAACACATCAGTACTCATGGAGTGTATAAAAAAAAAAAAAAAAATGACCGTTTCTTAAACAAATATTTGTATTATTATTTCTTTGATATAAAATACAATTAATACTCAAAGTATAATCCATCTACCGGCATTACCCATCTGCTAGCCAATCGCTAGATGCCACGCTGCTACCATTCCTGTCAAAGAACTCTTGGACAGCATTTTCAACTTCCGCAAAATTATCAATTTTTTTCCCTTAAAGAAAATGGGCCATGGATCGAAACAAGTAGTAATCCGAAGGTGCGAGGTCTGGACTATACGGTGGATGAGGCAGGAGTTCAAACCCATGAAGATCTGTAAACTTTTCCCAACTTTTGTAAAATTGTTGAGGAGTAAGTTCGCGAGGGACCAGTATACAGAACTTTTTTACCTTCCCCATGGAGAGAGGATGGCGACTAACAGTATCTTTCGACACACCACACTCCCTGGCAAGTTCGCGAGTACTTGTGGAAGGATCTGACCCAACCAATCTCCCGGGCTCGAGTTCGAGTCCAGCTGAAGGTTAAAAATATATAATTTCTGATACTTCGGTCGGGGCTCTGCTTCGGGGTCAGGAGACCATCCTGGGGCACATCCTCGTTAAAGGGAGTACTCTTAATTGGGGAAAAGCCTGGCTGTTGAGGGAGCTTTTACCTTCCCCATGGAGAGAGGATGGCGACTAACAGTATCTTTCGACACACCACACTCCCTGGCAAGTTCGCGAGTACTTGTGGAAGGATCTGACCCAACAGCTTCCTTTAGAACCTCATCAATATCCATTAATGGCCGCCCGAAGCCCTTCTTCCTATCCAACGTCGTATCTCCTCTTCTAAATTTTTCAAACCAACGCCGCGCAGTGCACTCTTCAAGGACATCTTCCCCTCCATATTTAATAATTTCACGAGTTGCTTCAGCGGCTGTAATGTCTTAAAATTACGAGAATTTGGTAGGACACTGTCATGTTTCTCGTTTAAAATAGATAACTGAACTAAGGCTTTTTTTTTTTTAAGAAGTCCAGTGTTAGAAACAAGCTTAGAGAATGTTTTAAAGGGATCATTAAGTATTGATAAAAAATAAATAGCAGTAAGATATTTACAGACTTTTGAACTCTGGAATTTGATAAAACGGTCATTTATTTATTTTTTTTTTTATACGTCCTATTATGTTACTTTTGTTTATGCACAAAAGTTTTCGAAAATGTAAGACAAGAAATCAAACATTAGAACTCACCTCAGAAGGTCTAAGAGATAACTGAAATATACCCATCGTGAGAAGTGGTTACATTTTTGTGATTTACTATGGGATTTCCCGTATGACTCATTGGATTTTTCCGTTCCTATGGGAAAACAATTTGAAATGAGGCTACTGGAAATGTTTATCTGGTCAAACAAAAATTTGGATCGGTTTTAAACGGTTTTATTATTTCTAATGATTCATAAATATTTAATTTTAGGCTATTTTCTACTTGATGCAGAATTTTTACTCCCGAGTCTTTATTAAATTTATGGTTATTTTCATTTAGATGGAAAGCGAACTTGGAGTTTTTTTCTTATTAGTGTATCCTCTTATATGTTCTTTTACTCTTTGATTTACCGATCGTCCGATTTTTCCCATGTATTTTACTTCAAAGTCACTACATTTTAGTTCGTATACACCACTTTTTTGGAAAGGGTCTATTCTGTCTTTAGGTGAAGGGAAGTATGACGACAATGGTTTATTTATTTTAAATGCAGGGTTTAAACCTAATTTTTTTAATCCCTTTCCGGCTTTAGTGGATATTGGGCCGTAGTATGGTATCAAAATATATTTCTTCGGAGTAGCTTTATGTTCACAGGGTGCTGTCTATATATTATTCATTAGAAATAATAGAATCGTTTAAAACCAATCCAGATTTTTGTTTAAATGACCAGATAAACACTTCCAATAGCCCCATGTTAAATTTGATTCCAATAGGAACGGAAAAATCCAATAAACCATAAGGGATTTCCCATGGTAAATTACAAAAATTTAACCTACCTGCCCCTTTCTACTTCTCACAATGGGTATATTTCAGTTATCTCTTAGACCTCCTGAGGTGAGTATTGTATTGATCGATTGATTTGTATTGATCCTTCTATACCATCATGCGTACCTCAAGTGATACTTTATTGATATTTACAACTGTATACAATATGTAAATGGGTGGTAATATGATTACAATAGCCATTAACATTTGAAGAACTGCTAATTAGTGGTACTTCAATAACTGTTCTACATTAGAAAGTTCCCAGGCCATCTTCTTTTCAGACGCCTCGGAAGCTTATGGGAAATAGGGTGGGAGAATAGTGGGTTTGAGTAGGTCATGGAAGGATAGGTATCTTCTTTGAGCCAAATATGCAAAATATGGGACACCTAGATAGTTATGGATAAGTTTATTTGAGATATAACATGAAAAATTGAGAATTTTATGAAGGATTTTTATTGTAAGGATTGGATACGAGAATAATTGGAAGGTTTAGGTGCCCTAAGCTCAACTCCGTATGTCCAAATGATTTTATTTACTTTCATGTAAATAAATCTATTGTAATTTATTGGGAGCATGCCTGCTTGTTATAATAAATTCCTTTCGTACCGTTAACATCATTGCTCAACTCTGAAGTTAAACTTGGAGTTGAAGATTTTATGTGTACCTGTAGATGGGATGATCGATTCCGAAACTAGTAACAACTTGTCTAATTTATATAATAAATAAGAAATTCCCTAAAGAATGTGTTTATAATTGAATTAGCGTTAAAAAATGCACAAAATAAATTTATAAATATTAATATCTCTGAAGTAAATCAAGAGATCATCTCTAAACAGTGTTCTAGAAAGGACTTGCAGATATTGAGGAGCATGTCCTAGAAAAAGAGTTATTTTATTTTACATTGTGTCCTATTTGGAAAATATTTGTGCATTTTTCAAAAGTTAATGTAAAATCATATTATTATTGGATCGGCTTGTTTAACGAAGTGGATTTGGGGGGTTCGATGGCCAAGTTAGTTGGGGCGAGGGTTTCAGCGCGCTCGGCACTGGAGGTCGTTGGTTCGAATCCCATCTGGGCGGTTTAATATTTATTATGTGGCGGACCCTCGAATAAATCATGACTTTACCAACTTGTCTAGAACAGGTTGGTAACCTGTAGGATAACCCGCCCTTCCTAGTTGGAGTAAATAAGGACGTACAGCCCAAACATGAAATAAAAAAAAAAATTTATAGTGGCTGGAAATCAGTGTTGCCATGTGACAAATAATTTCCCTGCTTCGGACAAAATTCCTCCAGTTCTCCCCTCTCATCACCTCGTTCCCCTGAAATCCAGACAACACTCATATGTGAACCAAGCATATATGACGTAAAAATATTTATATATTTTTTAACAACTAGTTATTTTAACGTCTCTGTCATATAATGTATTCTTGCGTTAATTAACTCAAGAGGTTTCTAAAATAAAAAATTATTGATAATTATAATATAATAAATATAAGTAATCCATTAGCATACCTCAGAATAAAATATCAATAAACAAAATAAGCAGAAACGTTTTGCGGTAGAAACGTCAGTTAAAGCTACTTCCATAACAAACGCTCTTTGAGCCATCAAATGATGAAAACTTCGATATATTATGGATTACCGATCGAATATAGAACGGAAGACGATAATTATTTATATCAGATAAACGTAGGTCAAATTTAATTAAAATTATTAACAAAGTATAAATTCTACTATTTTTTTTTTCACTGACATTCAAGAATTCCTCAATTCTTCTTTGGATAAATCAAAAAATTCTCCAAAAGTGGGGGAAAATCCCATACTTGGGTAACGCTGCTGGAAATATTAAAAATATTCAATAATGCACTGGGACTCTAGGCAAGTATACAAAAAAAGCTTCTCCACTCAGCAATACTGATTATTGCAATTGTTTTCGGGTCGAGTTGCTCAAGGATTAAAGCAAGACAATTCCTGGTATATGGTTTAGGTATGGCTGTGGTAGAAAGTGCATTGTCTGTGGGATGGAACAATGATATAATCTGGGTTGTTAAGAACCTCGAGAACGGCCAGCCCCCCCCCCCCCCCCCAATATCAGTACTTGAACCTCCAATAGGTTCCAGGAAAACGTGGCGGTTCTTTGAAACAAGGATGGAATAGATTTCCAAGTACGAGACCCAAGACCCTTCCTGAATTTCATTAGAAATAAAAATTTTCCTTTAATTATTTCTTGAACAAAATGATGAATAAGTATTGGACCAGTTTAGAAAAATAAGAAAAATAAGACATCAGCTCACAGTTTGAAATACGGATCAAATTTTGAATATACAGTGAAAATCCGATTATCCGGATTAATTGGGGCCGAAATGTGGCTGTTTATAAAATTATATCTATGTAACAACAAAGTTTAGTTAACATGTCGGAAATAGTGGATGTTCCTTAAGAGAAATCCAATTTTTTTCCCGGATTCGAGTTTCTTAAGACGTTCTACAATGAACAGTTTATCGGATACAGTTAATACAAAAGTTTTCTTTTAGGTATTATAACTCTTTAAGTTTATAAAGAGACCTTTCGCGACGTCTCAGGCTGGGAAAAGCCCGTGTAGGATAGATGTGCTATGCTTCTAGAAATCCACGAAGAACGTTTATTTAGAACTTGACTATTTCGAAGTCTGTGGGCTCCGCCCCTATTTCAAATGCGCTGTTCAGGTAGATACCTCTTGGTTATTTTGTTCAAGTATTTTATTGTGGCATAAAAACTAATAGGACTTAGGACTTATCGTATTTGTTAATAAACTATTAAAAAAAAAAGTAAGTTGTGTAATCGTAGGCCATAGATGGCTGAACCGAATATAATAATAATAAAATTTAAAAAATATGCTTATACTTTTTCTTCAAACCAGTCCGGATAGTTGAAGTTTCACTGTATTTGTTGATATATGATAATGTGAACTACACAAGTTGTTAATAATAGCAATTGTCGACGTATAACAAAACTGTCACTTCTGGGGGTTTCATCAATAAATTTAAAATATACTAGGGGAGACTGTTGTACCTAGAAACATTTGGCATTGCTCTTTTTATTGATTTATTCTAGAAGATGTTTTGCGAGTTAAGTTAGTCGTGTTAGGTCCCGAAACTGTCAGTGTACTTTTATATCTCCAGGAGAAAAGTTTCTTTGTTTTCCTGACATCTTCTGATTTACTTTTAATTTTCGAAGCACCGGAATATTGTTGTTTCCTTCCACGATTTTGAAGGCAAGTTCTCGAGTGTTTACTCTGGGGTACTGGGCTCTGGAGCCCAGTCGATTCGGGATAATGAAAGAATGTGGACTGACTTTCATGCACTTTTTTTACCTTGAAACAGACCTTTAATGAATCTGAAACCTCTTGAATATTGAAAAACTTAATTTTTTCCACATTTGATGTTGCAGAATACCTGAAAATGCCGTGGAGTATGGAAGTCATTATGGAATTCATTGTTTTCTAATTTGTCGTTCAAGTTTCAAATGCTATTAATATGTCGTTCAAGTTAATATAGTTTACTTTTTGCCAAATATAAAAACCATAAAATAGAAACACTCGATAAAAAATACCAATACCCTTTTGTTTTCTGGTGTTTATTTTCGAAAATTACCACTGTTTCAAGGAACAACAATTGCTGTTGTAAAGAAACACTGTTCATACTCTTAGAACACTCAAAATTGTGAAATCGATTCTCTACTACTATTGGTTATCTTGAGGGGCCTCTAGAAGAAAACAATCATATCAGCTAAATTTGGGGTGTGAACACCAAAAATCAGAAAAGTTTTTCAAGGTACAACTGTTTCTCCTATACATAAAATATAGTAACATACATTATGATACAATATTAAATATAAATTTTTAAATCCAAGCATGCGAAGTTTATCGGAGGGTGACTTTACCGTTGGGTAACATTTGCGTATAATATGTACATCGGCACTTAAGCAACCACATGCTACAAGTCACTTTTTGGCAAAAATTAGTTACTCCTTATCCTTTACGTTTTAATTCGTGCTGAATCCATTTCCGAAGCCAGTCTTTGAAAGGAAAAAATAAATAAAGCAACATTGCTGCAACCAGTTTTGTCCACATGCCACAAATGGAATCCTTTGTACACATGCTACACTGTTTTCTATGTGACACACCGGCAAAATAGAGGCACTCGTAAGATTCTCATTTTTTCTTGTATAAATTAAAGTAATAATCTTTACATGGAAAATAATAATAATCTGAATAAATCAATTGTATGAGTCTCCTGTTAAGATAGAAAAATGACTTATGACATATATGCCGCATATTAAGTAAACAAATACATATAACAACATAGTCGTTCAGTATTCATCAACATATGTTAACCATCAAAAGGAAAAAATATATGAACATAAATACAATATTTATTGTACCATCTAATACATTAAGTCGCAATATCACCTCTTGTAAATATTTTTATTGCTTGAGGCGCGGTAGGTCAGTGGGTAAGGTGCTTGACTACCATTCTCCCGGGCTCGAGTTCGAGTCCAGCTGAAGGTTAAAAATATATTTTCTGATACTTCGGTCGGGGCTCTGCTTCGGGGTCAGGAGACCATCCTGGGGCACATCCTCGTTAAAGGGAGTACTCTTAATTGGGGAAAAGCCTGGCTGTTGAGGGAGTTTTTTGGCCAAAACTCCTCCTTTTACTACCGTTGACCCAGAAATAGTTCATCCTTACCTAAGTACCGCACCCAAGACCCTAGGATAGGTATATTGTTTAGGACAAATTTGTAACATACAGGACATTTAGATCGTTATGGATAAGATTATTTGTGAAATAGTAAGGAGCATTGAGGTTTTTACGAAGGATTTTGGATTGGGTAAGAGAAGAATCGGAAGGTTTAGTGGATACCCAAAGCTCAACTATGAATGTGCAGATGTCTCTAATCACTGTCATGTAAATAATTCTTTTTTAATTCATTTGGAGCATCGAACGCTTGTCTATTGACTTTTGGAGTAGTCGAAATTGACGAGAATTTCTTTTCTTTAAAATCTCGCATGTGGACTTTAAGTAACACATTTGTCCAGATCGGCGTGGTACTTATAGCTTAAAAAATTGCTAATAGAATATTATTTTCCTGCAGGCAAGCTGTTAAGAAGTAACAGTTAAATAACTTATTTGGAAGTACCTAGGAACTAATAACAAGCATTAATCATAATGCTGGATAAATTATTTTTCAGATAAAATCGCTATTCCTTCATTGGCTACCCTGCGTCCTGAGAATGCGAAGACCTGGCCACGGAGATAACAGAGACTCGTCCGGGAAGTCGATGCAGCTGCACACCCTGGAGCTGAAGGAGAGGTCGTCGAAGAGTCTTCTCGCAAACGTTCTAGATATTGATGATGATTTCCGCCACGGTCCCCTCCAGGCTTCCAGTCATACCTTCATTCGTGCTCACGAAGAAGGTACGTCAACAGGTACATATTGTTTCAATACCATCTGTGTTGTTATCAGTGTTAAATGTTGCTTATACCTGGGAAAGGATAGAAGTTAGAAACTGCAAATAAGATGTATTTATTGTATCTATCATCTCATTACATATCATACATACCATCAAGATTCATAAGTGAGAAGTAAATGTGTAGATAGAGGTAGTGATCCAGATGTAATCAATGTGTATTCTGTATTTGAATCATCGTTTCATCACATTGTGCATAAATTACATCATATTCACGAAAAATGGAAATATGAGAACATGAATATTACTCATACTCCAAGAAGAAAAAAGATTAAAAAAAAAGATTGAAGAACCAAAACGATGCTGAACGGGCCACAAAATTCATCTGAAGACACGAATCATCATAAGAATCTTCTCCGATCTTAGCGAATGTAAAAAATAAAATCTTATTTTTCAGAATATTGATAGGCAAGTACACAAGGATAACTATATAACCATTTTTGCTCTGAAATGCTTATGAGCTTGACAGAAAATGCTTCTAAAAAGGCATGTGCTTATTTCATTTTTGTTTCTTTGAAGAATCAAGCAATTCTCTGGAAACCAAAGTTGGGAACCTCAATTTCCTTAAAGTATTTTCTACGTATGTAAAGATCTCTATTCTTTATTATTTATTTTTTTCATTATCAATCGTTAAATTCATTTAATATCAAATTAATAAACTACAAGAAAAAAATAGATACTTTTTAGGAATGCAAATAAATTTCGTCTAAAGAATTAACAATAAACACATTTAGTTTTATTTTGATTTTTTTAAATATTTTATTTTTAGATTCATTACTTATTTATTTAAATTTTTAAAGCTCATTTACTTTCATGAACCTTTAATGTTTCACTGAATATTCTATGACCGGAAGTTTCTGTTTTCATAAATATATTACCGATAAAAATATTCATTAACTTACCGAATCTTATGAATAATAATAATGATAATGATAAAAGTATAGTTGACTGGTATGATGAATGGAGAAGATGATCAGGGATGCAGTCAATGTAACACCACGTCTAAGAAGGAATTCTTTAATACGTGCCAACGTTTCGACCTGCGTTGCAGGTCTTCTTCAGGGCCACCGAACCACACTTGTGAGGAGAAGGACGATGACTCCTCATGATGAAGGATGATGAAAACGTTGGCACGCATTAAAGAATTCCTTCTTAGACGTGGTGTTACTTTGACGGCATCCCTAATCATATTCTTCTCCAATAACAATAATAATTTCCAATGTTAAATCGAATAAAATAATAAATATAATTATGACGGAAGGTGCCGTAATACAGTTTGAGCAAATAAAGGTAAACCTAGCAAACGTTTTTTCGACTTTTTTTTTTTTTTTTTGCAAACTGGTTTCCATTGACAAGATTGTTCAAAAACAACTAAGCATAGAAAATGTCCTGTCTTAAAGATAAGAGGGTGAGAGTGCTATACAGGAATGACCTGACATGTTTTGACCAATAGGAACCTCCCACTCACTGAGTCTGCTGAAGAAAAGACTGACTGATCCTGTGGCTGGATGGGTTCACTGCCCTGCTTTAAATCGAAATTTAAATGCATGCCGTGAATGAATACTGTTTGATAGTTTTTTGAGTGCTTATAAAATCAGCTTCTAAAGGCTAACAACTTTGGATGACGAATCTGAATCAAAGGATTCATGAGAGACTAAATTATCTGCTGCTCCAAAATAAAGTTATGTGAATTATGAAAAATGCCAATCTGGATAGAGAACAAAATATTCATAAATGGAAGGAGAATGAAAAAACAGAAGAATTGAGATGTGAAAAATGAGAGAAGAGAAAAGATTGGCTTCACAGAGATTTCACCTTCATCACATTCATAACTTCTTGAGATTTGATAATTTAGTCTAATGAAGTTTGCTGTAGTGTAGGAACTTTCAGAGATTTAATGTGCTCAATAGCTTATGTAGAATTGCATTGCTCATAGAGTAGATGTGGCAGGACTAAGGCATGTATCCTGTATAACTATCAGCTTCTTGCTAAGGAACTGCATTGCTGCAACTATAACAGCTTTAAAGGGCATTGGCGTTAAATGTTTGGCGATGCGAAGTCCGTTGGTGTGTAGCGAACCATGTGTGAAGTGAACCGATTCCGGGTTTCGTAATGTCGAAACCGGTCTCAGTGTTCACTTCACACACACATGCCCAGGTAACATTTTTAAAATTCAGAATATATGTTTTGATGTTACAGGAAGTGTTACGGGTAGTGTGATACATTCTCAAGGCATGGTGTCCTCATGTTTAGGGCCTCACAGGGAGCTGGGTCAGATCCTCAAGGAGTTGAGGATGATTACAGACAAGCTGCGGAAAGACGACGAAGCGGCTGAGATCACAAATGACTGGAAATTCGCTGCGATGGTTGTTGACAGACTGTGCCTAATAATCTTTACCCTATTCACTGTGATTGCTACGATCGCAGTTCTGTTTTCAGCTCCCCATATCATTGTTACATAACTTACAACTGAATAGTCCTCGGAACGCCCTGGAAGTAGCCAAAATGGATAGCGCAGGGACCCACCCTGCCCAATTCGCTTAAGTCTTCCAGAACAGTATGTTTGTAACCTCGGAAAAGATATGGGATTGGTACTGCCCTTTATATTTATAGTTTATGTTATATTTGGTTTTTTTGGAATGGTGAACCGATTGCTCTTGAACGAGCACTAGTCGGGTCGGTTGAGGAAGCCATTTATTTTTTTAAGAATACATTTGTATAATATACTTCTATTTCTGTAAAAAGGAATGTTTTATAGACCCCAAATGCTAGCCACTTTGAATAAATATTATTTCCGAATGCTTATTCTTCGATTTTTCACAACATAGGTAGGTTTTTACAACAGTGACTGCCAGGTACCATATGTATTTACGACAGCATTTCCATTACCATGTTACTTCCAAGGCGTACAGGACAAAACAGTTGACTATTACTACCTATAAATATATAAATATATATATATAAATATATATAAAGTTAATTATAAATATTGTTGACTTCACTGTATATAACGGGTATTTATAAGTATGGAAGGGTGCGCGATTGTGTATGCGTGAACGAAAGCCTGTATTTGTAATTTGAACATTCCTTTTGTAATAAAAAATAATCCAGGAAATGAATTGGTTGTCAGTTTGACTTATAATTTCCAATGCTGGTATGAAAGTGTAGTATTTTAGCCTAAGTATACAACGGTCAAAACAGTTATTTCTCCTCTCATTGTTAACGAATTTACGATGCATTAATGTGTCGACAAGAAGGCATTTGTTTTTTAAAACAAAAAGGTATGTTTTTTATGAAAACTTGTTGGTTGAATACTTTCAATATTCATATCTATATGTGCATACGTTGTCTAGTTGAAACACCTAGAAGAGTTTTCCCATTTTTATACCAGATATTGTAGAAGCTTTATAAATAATAGTGTAAAATGAATATGTGATGTATAAATAATTAGTTTGTGTGAGGATTCAGAAATGGCTGGATCTGTAATTCCTGGAGTAAGTGAAGATTTCATTGTTTGAGCATAATTGTGAATAATAAGATAGTCCTTTATTATGGAAACCATCATCAATTTTCGCTTAGGTATTTTTACATTTTATCTAAACACAAGTAGAAAAAAATTAAAATAAATCGAATATTTAATAAAATTTATTTTATTTTGAATTGAATATTTGTTTAGATAAAATATTTATAATTGTTGATTCGAATAAATTTTTAATGTATATTTTACGTATTATGAATAGTTTTCTCACCTTATGAAGTTTTCTGAAGTTTAAATTGTCGCTTTTGTTATTGATAAATTTTATTATATAATCTTGTTGGTAATTTTATTGATATTTAAGATTGTTGTTTATATTGTCTAAAATAGTTTCTTGTGAATGTTTCATGGGAAAATTCTTTATAGGTAATTCTAGCGTAGTTGATCTTAGGTCACGTCTTTTCATAAATGCTGTACTCATTTTGTATGCTACAATTAAAAATAATAAAAATATGAAACTGGTTCTTTAACTTCTTTAAGAAAGAAGTATAGCTTTAATAATTACGTAATTTTAATATGAATTGGTTATATCTTTAATAACTTAACCAATTAACTATTAACAAATATAAATACTGTGTTTGGTCATGATAATACGAACTTCTCATTTCATTTCTCCATTACTATATCGCTAGAGGAGTCGAAGAAAAGAAGAAATGCTTCAGGAACAAGGGGAAAAAACCTGTACCAAGGTTATAAAGACACTTAAATTGATACCAACGGCATCACAAATTGTTTAATGATATGATTGTATATTTAGAGTAAATATAAGGATATATAATAGAGTTTGTAATGTTCTCCTTACTGAAAAGTTTCTCACTGCCTGCAACAGTTTTTATAACGTCCTATCGAATGTAAGCTATTAGTTGTTATATATATTATTAAAAACACTAGTTATTTCAAGAATATTTCCGTTTTTACAATCCATAATGGAAATAGTATTGTTAGCCAAGGAGGTAACCAGTCGATAATAGTCAGGTGTAATTTACCTCGACAATTCTTCTCCAAATACTAGACATAATTTCTTTTCGATTATTAGCACGATCGTGGTGAAATTTAAAAAAAAAATAGCAAATGACAATTTACCCCTTTAATAATCCTTTGGCCTAATTTTCATTCCGTTGGTTATAGATTCAACTAGTCGAAATTGCATTGTTATCATTATTTTTCTGTACGAATTCATAAGACCATAGGCACAACGAGGACCGGCAATCATTGTAGAACTGTTCGGGCGTTTTTGAACTTCGTATGGTCATGATCAGATGTCTTTTTGAAGAGTTACATTTTTAAAATTAATACTCGTGCCTACAAAATGTTAAAATCGCTCATCGAAGCGCTGTTAACTGGTGACAGTGTGTCACGTGTCGGTAGATTCTGTAAGCAAGTAAAATTTAGTCGATCTAGTTCGCAGCCAGTTTTTCCAATGATCTGAGTATCGCTAATATATTATATTATTGTGTATATATATTATATAATGTGTATAATATTATATCTTATATAATATATAATATATATTATATTATATCGCTAATTATAAATTCAATGAAAGTCTTTACGGACTTGGAATCACGTGGTAAATCGTTACAGGTTTATTTTAAAATAACTGTATGCATATATTATGCTGTAAAATGAAAATGACAATACGATTCGCTTAAGGATTATAAAAATATTAGGAGCATAGTTTAATATCTTAAACGATAGTAGGGCAGTTGTTGGAATTACTGGCTGATTTAAACTGTAACTGATGGTTAGAGCTGTACTACTAACAGCGGCATCATTAATTGGTTCATCTTTATTCTTGTACGAAGGATGAAAAGGTAGAGTGGTCAGTAAATAAAATTAAGACGTATTCTCAAAATTTCGTAGAGGGTAAATAAAAAAAAAAAAATTAAAAAAATACAGTAACAAAAAAATGAATATAAGCACTGTATTGCCTACAAAATCGTGATATATTCAGATTTAAATTGCGAGTTCACAGAACCCTTCTGCCCTACTGTAAATGGCGAAAAAAAACTGCCAACCATGCACGATAATTTAAATAATTCGGTCCAAGTCGGATTTTATATAATTTGTTTCCTCATTACAATTTCCAAATACTATGATTCAGGCTACATACCAGAAGGGATCTGATTTGGACCATAACCTAGTTCCAGTCTTTAAACGGCACTAGAATTTGTATCCAGTGCGAAACTTCACCACCCTCCCTTCTATTTAAATATAAAATATTGATATTAATATAGTTTTAAATTCAAAATTATTGTCAAATATTTAATCTCTTTGAAGAAGTAATATATAATAAAATGCAATTTTATGAATTTTTAAAACGTTGTTTACATATCACGACGTATTATTTAATTGATTAGTAAACCTGGATTGCTCAACATTTACTACAAGGTAAATAAATATATTATAATGTAAATTGCTTTAGTGTGCGTTTATTGAGCACAGAGCGAGGAGATATTGAGTTCATTGTGTATTCACAAATATATTAATAAAATGTTGGAATATTATAACAGAATATTAAAAGTTCGAAACGTAGGCTAGAATTAGGTTTTTACCCTAGTTGAGGTATTGCAAGAGATGACCACTATGCGTATATGTGATAAATTTCATCTTATTTACTCAGCACAAAATATATTAAAAAAAAAATTTATTAAATTCTCGAATATTCCATTAAATAAATTAAAATAGAATCGATTGCGTATTTGAATTTTCAATTTTTTTTTAATTATATGGCTACTCATATATGCGACATTCTTTTGCACTGCCGCATCAGGTGGGAAACGTACTCAAATTCCTATTTAAAATATCTTTTTTCAAAAATTGTGAAAAATGGAAAAAAAAAAATTGATGAATTTTAAAATTAATAGTAGCAGGCAGTTTTGAATTATTTTCAGGTATTTATAGCTTCTATTGCATTCAATGTAAAATTTGAATTAATTGGCTCATTAAACTTAATATTATTTCTTCGATGGTTTTCTTATGTTAAAAAATGAGTGTTAAGTGTTTGAATATTTTTGTTTTCTATAATATACTGTAATATTGAGAATTGTTTATTCTAATCAATTCCTGGATTAACCTACCTATTCCCTTTAATATCGTAATTTTTTTAAAATCAAAAATGGACAGTGATGTTGTTCTATTTGTAATAAACTTTTCAGACAAAAAAATAATCTTTTTTATCACTATACTTATATAATAATATATTAATATTATAATAATCATGAACCCATTAGGCTTTTTCAAATGATAATTTAGTTTTTACATAATTTATAAATAATACTATCAGACTCTCTGGTTCAATTATAACTATCGTAAGTAAGAATAATAAATAAAATTCGATTAATTAAATAACATTTAGTATATATCATTAAACAAATTTCAGAATAATAAATCAATCATTTCTATAAACTATAAATTATTTAAGAAATCAAACACATCTATGATATACTTAAAGGAGAGCTGGTCTAATAGAAAAACATATTTAAAATGGACCGATGAAATTTTTTATAATAATAACAATTTCTTAAAGATACCACCATCACAAATAAAGCGTATAATTATATATGTACCGTTTAGAAAACCATGACAAATTTATCTAAATTGTTTTATTGTTTAACGTTCCACAATTTTTATATAAACATTTTATAAATAATATCCATACACCATATATTTGTTAGAACTGTTATAGAAACGAAAACGTTATAAAAACTAACGAAAACGGATTCTCCACTACGCATTTATTTTTCATATACAGTAAACTTCCGACTATCCGCGGATAATCTGATTCACAATTAAACCAAAAAAATAGCATAAATTAGCAGAAAAATAATTGAAACAATATTTAGTAATTTTATAAGGTCTTTAAAAAAATTATGATTTAGTGAACATTCTAGTTACGAAATATTTATTCACAAAAAATATTGTGTGGGACTTGTCAGCGTAGCTTACTCTACTGTCAGTAATGAAATATTTTTAAAAAAATCAATTTTGTAGGTATTCTAATTCTATGGAAACCGCGGAAAATTTGCAAAACATATTATCAGCCATCGGAAAATCGAAGGTTTACCTAACTAATCTTTTCAGCTTTTATATTATGTAATATAATTCCGACGAATTAAGCAAAGAGGAAAACTAGTAAAATGATTTTTATTCGTTTCTTTTTATTTTATACTATTAAGTCAAATAAAGGCATTCTAAATATACAAATTTCAATTTTGAAAATAAATATAATTATGTATATAAATTGAATTTTTATAACAACATAAGAAACTCCAATCATGACCCTAAAATTCGTCAATACAATACTAGGTTAAACCAACAAAATTCATGCATCACACATTGAATTTTTTGCGATTACCCTACGCATTATGGTGGTAAGATAATAAAGTAATACATTTTACGAAGAGTTTATTCTAATATTTATTTAAACAATTAACAATAATAACTTAGTTGTTAAATTTTCCTCAAAATTTTACGGAAACTTTATTAGCGTAGGTTAATCCAGCTATGATAACAGTGATATTTTTCGTCGATGGCTTTAAACAATATTCTCAGCTTTCTCAATTAAATGCTACTATTAGTCAGTTGACTTTGGATAGGCAATGCAGTGTTCTTAAAACACCATATCCCCTAGTGGTGCTCTTAATTTTTAGTGAGAAAATATTCTGCTTATCTATGAATGCTTTTTAGATAACTATATATTCATTGTAAATAGTTCTTTAGAAATCCTCTGTGGTTACACTGATCTCAGAGTCCTTAGTACCTTAATTATAAATAAGTTACCTTAAGTTCTTTTGTAAAATGGACTCCATTGGATCGTATTCTTCTATAAAATGTATTATTATGATATCGATTATTCTTTAATTATTTTCAATACGATGTTTTAGAAATTTGAACTTCGATAATGCAACTATTTCTAGGATCCGCTGGTTTTTCTGTAACTTCTTCCTAATCTCTTTAACCACTTTGGCACACTAAGAATGTGGTGTTTCGTAAACAGTGTAAATGTGTTTATGGAATAAATTGTTTTTATTATTTAAAAATGAAGTGTTTTTTCACACACATGTATAATAAGAAGTTTAGTAGAAGACCTTAATGTAGTTGTAATGAGAGTTTGTGAAGTGATGTAAGAGTGTTTTGATTAATATTTGCGCTTAAGCTAAGTTACTCTGTAATGATGTTCTTGTAAAAAGAAAAACTCAATTAGTGGCTAAGAACAAAAAAAAAATGAGTTACAAAAGTATTAAATGGATATATGATAGTGATTAAAAAAAAAATAAATGTTTTAAACAAGTGATGAAATGTTTAGAATGTGCTATAAAAAAAAAAAAACTTTAAAAACAAGCTTGGATAACAACAAAAAATATCGGAATAGCATTCAAATTGCTATATAACTGAGTCTTTCAATTGGATTGTGGTACTGGGAATCTTGAGTCGGTGTAAAAATGTGTGAGTACACGCCACAAAATGACAATCTAAACTAAATCTTTTCACTGTTCTCCCACAAATTTATCTTAACACGTGTATATAATGCATATTAATTGATTACACAATTATTGTTCTTTGCCCAAAATCGTTATTTCATTTTATAATTGTATTTTTATTTGAAATCTTGTAATTATATATGCGTATATATATTTATTAAAAAAAAAAATTGTTTTATCTAGTCTGCATGCATTGGTTCTGTTTAATATAGCTGAAAAAAATCATAAAAATATTATGAAAAAAAAAGTCTTCCCACAAGCACCAAATAATATAGGTACAGGCATTTAAACTTTTCAAATCCAAAGAAATATTTTGAAAAGTTATCGATTGTATTTGAAGTATTTAAATTACATTACATTAGCCTATATGAGCTGAAATATCAAAGCAACTATATATTTATATTCAGGTAGTTTCCAACGAAATTTTAAACCTTTTTAATTTTTCCCTTAAATACTCAAGTATACATCGCACGTGAGAAGATATTCTACATCCAATATTGATTAGGTTCACTGAAGAGAAAAGACTCCAGAAAAGTTGGTAGTCCTTTTATGCCTGTGACTATAGGTTGGTGTTGGATCATATTATATAAGTGGGTTCTCATTCCTTGTGTCGGAGTTGAAAATCTGGTCTATTTACTAACTATATTACGACTGAGTCTGTGTCGACTGGTGGGATAATATTGTTGCTCATAGTACTAGATGTTATCTTGTATAATAATACGTTTTATGTGAATGATAATTTTAATAAAGTACTGTTACAATAATCTTGTTTATTACCTCCCTCAATGAAATGTCGTAAATTTCTTTATAAATAACTTTATTGAATCATTCATAATAATATGTTTTTACTGTATGGACCAAGTACTTCAAGCTTCAAGAAGATAAAATAAACAAGGTAAGTGTACCGGCAGACAGTGGGACGAAACCGGTGATTATTGGTGATTACTGGGGATACCACGACAGTACTTCCTTGGTTCGTTCCTTTAAAAATCTCTTTTCTCACAGTAACCTCCCTACGTTATTAAAACATTAACATTAAAGTGATCAGTGAGTTCCCGCAAAATTAAATCCCGTCCTTCTGACCTTTACCTAACCCCCTTCCTCACAGTGTCATACAAACGATCCTTCATAGCCAGAGCGTCTGATTTCTGGAACTCCCTCCCATCCAACTTACGCCATTCCTCCACTCTCACTCCTTTAAATCCCGACTCTTCCTTCAATTATTAGGTATTCAGTGAAATAATCAAATAGAAGAAGAATATATTCAACAATGAGGAATATTCAGTACATAACTTCAATGTAATTTTGTTTTTGTTTTTATTTTTGTCATTACTTATATTATTATGCCAGGTTACATTTATTATTATTTTTTTTTTTATGCTGATAAGATGTATTTTAACCCTGTTTACGGTATTTTTATTTTTATTTGTTTGTATTTGCTTACCTTATTTTAAATTTTTTGTCTTAAGATCAATTTTTTTTTTTCTCTTGTAATTTATAATGAAGAATTAATACTATTTTTCCTATCATAATTTTGATTTTAGTATTGTTAAATAGCTAAACATTTTATCCTTAATATTATCCGCCATTGTATTGTACATTATAATTATTCCTGTTTCAAAAAATTGGAATATCGATATTCTTTATATTTTTCTGTGTAGCATTTATTGATGAAGTCTTTTCCTTGATATGAATGGTGATAGTAAAGCAACAATAACTTATAACAATATAAAATACATTATATTAAGAAATTACAACTAAACACTTTTTTTTCTTTTCTCTTCCATTTTTTTCACTTTGATTACTTAGAGCGCACCAAATAAACAGTCTTTATAATTTTACCTACTTCTAATTGTATATAAATTTAATCTTTATTCAATTTATCAATTAGCTTATAAATTCATTCGATAATTATTGTTTAAATCTTAACTCAATCATTTTAAATTGTATTATTTTAAAAATATTTTATGTATTATAAAAATATTTTTATAAATATTTATTTACAAATGCGTTGTCGTGAAATATATACATGGAATTGAGTAGAAATATATGCACCCATCTCAGGGTGCCTATTACCATGGAAAACCTGAAAAAAATAGAAATTAGTAAATCTAAATATTTTTAAATTAACGAAATACAATTATAAACATTACAAATATTATTGTGATTTTTATAACTGAAAAGGTACAACTAAAAATAAATAGTTTAATTAGGTCGAATTACAATATTAGAAGTACATAAACCATGCCTTGATGCGGGCAAAGTCGGACGTATTCGGATAATAATGGGACGTATTTTTCTTATTAAATACCTAAATAAGGTAAAAACCTGTGAAGTCTAGGAAAATTTTCGAGGTTTTCTTCAACAAGTAACCTGAAATCTCGAAATAACCTGAAAGTTACTCCAAATATCATTGTTTTATAACATCCTAATTTTTTCTTAGTTTGAATAGACTTGTACGAACTAGAAAGTAGTTGGTTATTTGAGTTTATGGGATATGATTATCATTAAAATAAAGAAAGTTACAGGAACAATCAAGGCCCCTAGATTTCGTGCATTTTTACTTAAATTTTCATTACTTTTTTGTCTCTAACACAGCATTTTCACTATGTATTTCTGGAACACTCCCACATTTTCTTTTTTTTTGAGAGGTTAGAAGATGGTGCAATGTGTTGGGGGATTGAAATAAAAAAATTTTAATTTTTCGTACATGTCCGGGAATTTGGGTCATTCGTCCCAATCAGTCGCGGCAGCGGATGATGCAAACCGGTTCCCTTTCTTCAGTAATTCTGCTCAAAACACAATTTTTGTTAGTATTCTGACTATTGTTTGTTACTAAAAGAAAATAAATAATATGAAAAATAACAGACTGAAATGTGAACAAGTAAAAGTGAAATTTATTCAATATTAAAATTCGAAATGATTCTTAAAAAATTACGTGAATATTAAATAACAAATTTACAAAAATTATGTTAAATATTAGATAGGTATACTTAATTATAATCCTGAAAATATGATTTATACTGAAAATACGTTAAATGCTCATTGTTTATGTTTTATTTTTTTATGTGTCGATATTGTGCAAAATATATTTACCAACAATATTTTATTATTTTTATACTAAAGGTACATATTATATAAATTTTATTACTTTTACGTGTTTATTCATTTGCTCAATATGCAGTTCAGCAAATTTTGTTTATTACTAGGATAATTCTATCAAAGAAAGTTTAATGCTAAATAAATATAAGTGGATTATTAAGATTAATGTATTTCATTAAATTAAAAACCTATTATTATTATTATTATTATTATTACGGTTTTTTTAAATACAAGTATAACTTCATCATTACTTTATAATTTAAAATAAATTCATAAAACGAAAATATCGGAAATTGGAGATTTGAGCAGATGCTCACCTCTTGAACAATTTTTTATTAAGCGGCTAGATTTTAAATTAGGTTCAAATCTATTTATTACCACTCTCAGAGAAATATCATGAATTTCTTAACAAAACAGTTGCATAAATCATTAATAATAGAAATAAATTGTTCATGTTTGACTGTGTGCACCAAATATTTCGAACTGATGCACTGCTCTTCGGTGTAAGGCATTGATAATTCCAAACCATAAGAAGGGCGACAAAATGGACTGTCAAAACTACCGAGGTGTAACGCTAAAATCTTATAGTATCAGCTATTATCAATTCTTATAATGAATACAATATAGGAAAGAGCAGAAGAATACCAAAGTGGTTTTTGATTGGAGACCAGCAATAGATCATATATTCTCCATCAGGATGATGCTATAAAAGTGCTATGGATGGAATATAAAACCACATCACCTATAAGTAGATTATATACAGGCATAGTCGATAGGAGAAAATTATATAAAAACCTACAGGACTTAGGTTTTCCCCAAAAGCTAGACTAGTAAAAATGACACAAAACTATCAAGGAACCATTAAAGCGCAAGGAGGGGTGACTGAACCTTTTGTTTGATATATACAAGGGAGTGAGGCAGAGAGACCCACTGTCGCCTGTACTGTTTAATTTAGTACTAGAAACAGTCATAAGAATAGTAAGGATGAGCCCTGGATACATTTACAACGGTATGACTCAGCACCTATTATTTGCAGACGACGAGGTAATCATAGGCAAAACAGAAAACTCCATACTAGGAGCATTTGAGGAGTGTAACAGAAAAGCCACATAGAAGTTGGCCTTCATAAAATACGAATTATCTAGTGAGGTCGAAAGATCAAAATAGGTTAGAAAACCTGGAAAGGGGCAAGAACTTCAAGACATTAAGAAATAAGGGAAATAATTAATTCTGGTATTAGGTGATACTGGTTCCTCAGTAAAATAATAAGTAACAAGAGCCTCCCTAAAAGACTTAAAATAAGGGTCTACCAAAACGTTCTTAGACCTGTCGAACTGTATGGGAGCGAAACCTGGACGATCGCTGCGAAGAATGAAGGCATTCTAAATAGATAGGAAAGAAAAAAATTTGAGGAAGATATATAACCCTACTAAAGATGGATATGTATGGAGGATAAGAAGCAACCATGAGCTAAGAGACTTGTACAAAGCTCCAGATTTAGTAGCAACAGTTAAGCAAAGACGAATAAGATGGCTAGGCCAAGTTCGTAGTATCAGTCCTCACAGAATGCCAAGAATTCTGATGAATGGACATTCTGAAGGAGGGAAGAGAGACAGGGGAAGGCCCAGACTGCACTGGAGAGATGATATTGAAGCGCACCTAAATACCCTTGGTGTGAGGCACTGGAAGAGAGTCGCTGGTGACTGTAATAGATAGAGGGAAATCTTTGAAGAGGCCAAGGTTCTGTATAGACCGTATTACTATTTTTGTTGTTGTTGATGCACAGTACTTCAACAACAAGCATGTGCGTATTAAAAAAAAATGTCCTCAACTAGCTTTAAAATGAATTTTTTTTTCGACGTTTTTAGTAGCAGGAGCATTATTATTGGGTTTCATGATGCATAAGGATTTGTTTGAGTTAAAAATGAAGAGAATAAATATTTGTAAGATGTTTATCTCACATTAAAAAATCAAATATTTTCCACAGAAGTAAGATGATACAGATATTTATAATAATTCTGACATTTTAGTTTTAATTACACCAGGGTGATGAATAACGATTAACCTGAAATATTTTCACCAGTAAATTTTTGCTTACACAAATATGTCCACTGCTTCTATTAAAGCCCCACTTGCAAACCAATATTCTCGTGCTGTTGTTCTCGATACATGAGGTTTCGAAGATACTTTAAACTATCCTGTTCAATAAATGTTGAAGATTTATTTCGGCAGATTGTTCAGATATAGTTGATTCTTCAGGTATGAATCGGCAATTAACGGAATTAATATCAGATCTAAGAATTACATAAATGCTAAGGTCAAAATAAAGGGACTACATTTTTGGCAGGAGACTTGGAAGATTTGCTGTCCGCGAAGATATGCTTTCCGACCTTTGAACGGCATACTTGAGGTTTTCATATACTATAATACTCTCTGATGAACACCATTGGACTACCTAAGTTTCCTGATGATCTGCGATGTTGTTAGTGAAGAATTGAAATCTAAATTCAACCATTTTTTGTATAACTTCTCAAATCAGTGCTTATCATCCGTATTAAATATCTACGCCAGTTCTTGTGTCAAGTCGATCTTCTGGGTTACCATAGAGCCTTGTAGTGGTTGAACAGAGGAAATAACTAGGAAAAGTAAAAAAAAAAATACAAAAAACTGACTTTTCGAACTTTTGACAACCTTCGTGACACTGTATGGTGGTTCGAATACATATAAGGTGAATTAGTGGGCTCTGTTCCAATAGTGGCAACTTGAATAATTATATTCTTATAATAAGACTGATTGGAATGAGGCATTTTCGTTCTAATTTTGCTTCTTTTTTTTTTTCACTTAGTAAATAGTGAAGGAGGATTGCAAAAGGGGAATAATTTGGAGAAATGATATTATCAATCAGTACTTAAACATAGATAATAATTATATTTAAATAACATTAAAAACTCTAACTTTAGGTACTTCTGAGTCGCATAAAGTTTAAAAAAAAAAATGCATGAATGAAAATAATATGTGACGACTTCTGTCGTGATATTTCTTCTTCATTAAGCGGGTGGATACTTATCAGGGTTATAAAAAATATATTCAACTTTTTACAATGAATTTAATTTCTTATATCTTCAAGTGTTCAGTATTGATGCAAATTTAATTTTTATCAAAAAAAAAAAACTTACCTTCCATTTGGTCCATTAAAGAAACTGTTAGAGCATGCACTTAATAGATAATAAATCTCTTATGTATTCAAGTGAACCATTAGATTAGAAAAAATAATGAAAATTTCCATAAATGATTCAAATATTGGTATATTTACCTTTATAGATTTATTAAAAAATAATTTAAAAAAAAAAAGAGAGAAGCCAGTTTTGCTTTTTCAGTTATTCAGTAGAAAATGAAAGAAAAATCCATAAGGAAAGGTTTATTTTGAAATGAAGATATTCATATAATTACTATTTTTTAAACATTGCAAACCTCTAGAAAGATCAAATGCCAACGAAAGCTGTTACTAGAACGGAAGTTACTTCATCTAATCAATGATACTTTAAAAAGCAGCAACCATATTGGAAGTTTTAAACCTTCCGAAAAAAAAGATATATAGCTATATACACAGCGAACGACAGAAAGGTAAGTATCTTCAATAATAAACGAATTATCTTAAATGTTTATCATTTTATATACAATGAAATTATAAATGTTATCATAAGGAAATAATAATGGAAGCCAGTTTTCGAGAATTAATCCCAAATTATTTATTTAAGTAGTTACTTGGGTTGACCTTAAAGGGCGGAATGGATCCTGTTTCAAACCTTTTATATCAAATTAGCTTCACCAGCCTCAACTCTGAATAAAACTATCTTGTTACTCATTGTCAAAGGAAAATGTAGAACTTGATCATAATTTTTTTTAAAATTATTTAATGATATTTACAATTTTATACAAAAAAAAAAAATCAAGTAAATTTAATGAGGATGATTAAAATGCTATGTCAATAACTTGTAAGGAACTACCCATTTGTAGCACTTCAATTAAAGTTCTTTTCAAACGCTCTGTGGAAAGTTGGGAGACTAGTGGGTAGCTTTTCATGAAAGGATAGTTATCCAATTAGGGGGTATACAATAACTAATAAGATCATTTTGGATAAGTTTATTTGTAACATAAAAAATAGCATTGAGGACTTTACGAAGGATTAGTGGAGTACCAAATCTCAACTCCGTATATCCAATTAGTGCTATTATGGTTAGGTAAATGTCGAATCTTAACTATAAAATATTTAAAAAAACAGTTTCCTCATAGTTCATTGTCCTTTAATATACCAACTTAATGAGATGCTAATATATAAACTTGTTGAGGATCTGGCAAGAATATCCAGATTATTACGAAATAAATAATTAAACTCCCAGTCAAAAGTATCGCAACACTTTTAAATATTTGAATTTTACAAAAACCTTTCTTTTTTAATTAGAAATAAAGGTTCTGAAGTCTATAATCATCATTTCTAAACCAGATATAAACAAGTTTTATTAAAATAAATTCCAACATTTCATCCAATAAACAAAAAAGTTAGAAACTTTTTCATTTTTTACAATTTTAATTTTTAAATTTTAAATTTATATTTAATAAGACATATTGTCCCCTCTGGCTTGAATGACTGCTTCCTTAGTCTTGGCATACTTGTAATAACGAAACGAATGATAAACATAGTCTGAAGGAATTTGAAAAAAAACTAAAATTCTATCGTTAACACGGTGTATACAGCTGACATCCCAACTCATCCTACCACTGTCCTCACCACGTACGCTGATGACACTGTGTGTTATCAGTAAACAATGATCCCTTCATTGCCTCCCAAACACTCCAATCCCATATCTTAAGCCTTCAAGAATGATGTCAAAAATGGAGAACCAAAATAAATCCCAAAAAATCTCACCAAATAACCTTTACCCTTCGTCCTAAACCTACGACTTCCTGTCCTACAGAATCCTTTAATGATATTCCACTAATCCCTGTTGTAAAGATCCCCTACCTAGGTCTCTACTTGGACAAACGTCTTACTTGGAATCCATATACAAGGCTAAAACGACAAGAAACTGCCCGTCGTTACAGATTACTTCAACATTTGTTAGACAAACGTTCAAAGCTTCCAATTAATTACAAAAGACTCATATACATGACTGTGACTAGACCTGTTTGGACGTACGGAGTTGAGCTTTGGGGCTCCACTAAACCATCCAATTCATCTCGTATCCAATCCTTACAATCCAAAATCCTCAATGCTCCTTACTTTTTCACCAATAAACTTATCCATAAAGATCTTAATGTTCCATATGTTGCTGATTTAGCCCAAACCAAATATCTATCTTTTCATAGTAAGCTCCATAACCACTCAAATCCCCTAGTTTCTCAACTTGCTTCCCACACCATTCCCAATAATCCTCCGAGGCGTCTGAAAAGGAGATGGCCTAGAGACCTTCTAGTGTAGAATTTTTATTGAAGTGCTACTGATGAGTAGTTCTTTTCAAGTTTTGTGTTTTTATTTTAATAGTTAACACCACATTTACTTGATGTATATATTTTGTACAGTTGTAAATTTCAATAAATTGATATAATAAAAAAATAAACAATTTCCATCATTTGTTATTAACAGGGAAAAACATTGGTGTGTATAATCCTTAATGTCTCAAGTAAATCCATAATGTCTAATCCTTATTAAGTCACAAATAAAATTATCCATAAAGATCTTAATGTTCCATATGTTGCAGACTAGGCCCAATCAAGATACCTGTCCTTTCATAGTAAACTCTATACTCACTCAAATCCACTAGTCTCCCAACTTGCTTCACACTCTTTAAAACGTTAGCCTTTTCTTTTGAAATATTTCCAGATATTGAAGTGTGCAATTCTTGAATGAACCATTCTAAGAAGCTCTTACCGGCGGTGGTGGGCCAAGGAGGTGGTTCTCGAGATAGAGCCGGATTACTGGAGGTTTCCCAGAGAGCCAGATTATCGAGTTTTATACTGTAATTAAATCGTGCTCTCCTTAATCTGGATCCTTCAACTGGAATGGAAAATACTTCAAAATCCCAAAACATAATGTAAATTTTAGTTTAATCCAATAAACTCAAAGCCGTAACATGTCAATTTTTTTCATTTTTAATATAACTTTTCCATTTTTATGTAGGTTGGCTGGGAAATGTGTTGCTACTGTATCTACTTTAGTGCTAACAGAGTGATTATTTTACCCATAAATTTTAAATTAAGTGGAACAATTTTGGGATACAATCAACTGATAGCAGTATGAGGGAGAATCTAGGTATATGTACCTACTGCCTACTGTTTAATTCATAATTACTACTTTCAAATTTTAAACGTTTGAAATAATTGTGTTCCTATTCATGTTGTCATTGAGCCAACCACTGCTCCATCCAAAATTCCTTTATATGCTAAACCACTCAATCAATGTTGAAAGTAATGTTGTGAACTTCTGATTAACTTTTTAACGTTAGGACTGTAAATAACAAACTATCAATATATAAAACACTAAATTTATTTTAGACGAATTTGGTGGAGAAGTGGTTCGATGTCGTTACCTAAATTAGCTTTAGCTTTAGCTTATTTAACGATCAAATAACCAGGAATATCATTATAACGTGAGTGGAATGTTTCAAAAGCCATTTCATATATAAAAACAAACAAAAATTCGATACATCGATACATCGATATATCGATATATTCGGGCACCAATATATCGTGTACCGATATTCAGAGTTCAAAAATCGTCAAAATGGAATATCGATATTTTTCTTACGATACCCACCTTAAGTAGATAGATTTGTGTCGATTTTTATAAATTCTTGGAGAAACTGATCAGCAGACCTAACAGGAGGCTGCCCAAAAACTAGATCATAGCATCAGATAGGATAGCCATTGTTCCGACATCCAGCAGACTCAATGATCCCATTCCTGTAGATATTATTCGAAATTGGAGGGACATTACTCTGATTTCCGCAGGCAATAAATAGTCGTTCTAATATTTTTGTGAGAATGCCGTTGAAGCTGAGAAGGATATATCTGCAGACACCTAGAACTTCTCGTTCAGAGTGGCTCCAAGAAACATTTACAAAGGTCTAAGAGCCACAAACGTTAATCCGCGAGGAACGATATAGGAGTGTGTGAAACTATATTTATGAATTTTGAAAAATTAAATGGTATAAGGACGAGGAGGAAAAGTATATTGAGTGATAGAATGTTTTGTTAGAAACCTAATATGGAGCTTATAAATTAGATCAAGAAGGACTTTGGATTGAAATGGTTGAATACTTTAATATATCAATGCTTTGCTTTCCCGAACAGTTCATGTTCATAGATTCTATTAGGTTATAAAATTTATAAGATAAATTAATATAGTGCACTGTACGATTGGCTGAAGCATCTTTGAAGTTCTCGGCTTTTGGATTTAGTGTGCGAGTTCCATTCTGATCTCTTTTCCAGGAAGAAGCTAGATACCGCACTATTTTATTTATAGAGATGTGTATATCACTTAAAAAGACAAGCGGATAGAATTTCAATGTTTAATGCCAGCAATTTCATCTTTTACCAAACTATAATATAGGATGAGGCTCTTTGAAGATAATATGTGGCCGTAAGGACCTGGATGAGGTGATAAAATAGCTCGAATTGCATTTGATTCTATTCCTTTTTCAAAGAAACAAATAGAACAAGAGTCAATAAAGTTTTTATAGTCTGTTTTCAGAGTGTCACAATTTAAATATTAGTTTTCCACGCAGAAAGGTTTCTTCGTAAAAAAAATAAAATTTCCATCCGAAGTCTTGCAGAATTTATAGTGCAATTATCGAAACATTTTTTATCATGTCATGTATTATCATGAACTAGGCCAATCTATCGACCAGCACTTGATCCTTTTAAATCTAGACTAAATGTTTAATTGCTGCTAGATGATAGATTAAATTGGCAGTAATAATTTTGCCGTGGCTCGAGAATGGTTCTCAAAGTGTCGTTATCCAAGCATAGCAAGCCCCAGACTAAAACTTCTACCAAACACCAACAGCATGTTGTTACTTGTTGAGTTTTCCCCACAAGCCAAAGTAATGCTTCTAGTATCAGCAGCAGATGGGTCAAGTTTTAACTTCTGAAAAGACATTATGTGAAGGTTTTATTAACAGCAACTATTAATAATAATCATGGTTTATTATAAGAGAAAATAGCAATTATATTTGAGATATAGCATTATTAAGAAAAAGTGATGTAAAGAATTTAAAAAAGGCCTTTTTTTCATGAAACGAGTTTTATACCAAATATTATTACTTTTGCGTAACACCTCTTTTGTAAGGAAACAATACGGCCATTTTCAGATAAAAGTTTACTTTATATCCATCAGTTTCCACAATTGAGTAATATTTATATCTTCTCTTCCAATTGTTCTATAAGAGCAATCTAACATGAATGAGAATTAATCAATATTTTAATGAAAGCGCGTTTAAACAGTTCTTAGGTATGAAATTCAAAGAATGTTCAGATTTTTAATTAGAATGTAATGAAAACAATAAATATAATATCCCTATTAATTGTATTTATTGTTATAGGAATTCTAAAATAAAATAAAATATAATTAACAGGATTAATATTAATGACTGTTAATATCTGTAACTTGTCGGGTTCACTTGTTCTTAAATATATGGTATAGAAGGATCAATACAATTAGGATTGATGAATTAATTGCCACTTCTATTGGGATTATTTTATTAGAAAACTAGTTTCGAATGCTATACATTCATCTTGAGTTCTAAAACGTACAAAATTTTACATACAAACCACACTAGTACTATGTTACATGGATGAATATTTAGCATTCCTATGGAAGATAAATTTTGAACTTTCGAAACTAGTTTTCTTATAAAATAATCCCTATAGAAGTGGCAATTAATTCATCAATCCTAATTCTTAATATATATATATATATATATATATATATATATATATATATATATATATATATATATATATATATATGTATGTATGTATATACGTATGTATTCTACCCTAATAGGCCCAATCAACGTTATATTTAGAGAGTTGTACTGATATTGGCAAGTAAAGTCATGCAATGATGACAGAATCTGAATCCATGGAGAAAAAAAAATCAAATAACGACGAAGTTGATTAAACCTTCTATCATCACAAAAATCACTTCTACCCAAAGAGGGTATAGGGTCCAATATTCAATAAGGAAGTCATACTGTTTCATGATCAACGTTTATACTGCAAGGTTTTCCTCAAACCCATTGAAGGATCAGGTACCAACTTAAAAGAGGCTGATATAAATAGGTAGGTCCGGTTGATATAACAGAAATTTAATTTTTTATCTGCTGCCGAACTCATTGGCCTAATTCGGAATTCTATGAGTTCCCCACTCCCTAGGGGAAGACGGACGTGACGAAAATGGAAATATAACTTAAAACCTCTTAGGACAGGATTTCTATTAATGACTGTTATTATCTATGACTTGACGGTTTCACATGTTCTTAAAAATGAATTGATGCTCATGAAAATAAATCTCTACTATAATTCATGCCATATTTTACGTATCCAGAGCAGTGAAAGTTAAATATTTTTTTTAATAGAAGATATTTGGTGAGTGGATGAATATCTGTTTATGGTAGGCCCGGTAGCTTAGTGGGTAAGGCACTTGACTACCACACTCCCGGGCTCGAGTTCAGATCCGACTGATTCTTACTCAAATTCAAGGTAGGGAGATTCTCCTGGGGCACACCCACCCTTTACAAAGTGGGTACCATTAAAACCTCGCGGTTGAGCGTGATTTACGCCAAATCACCTCCTTTCACAACCGTTGGCCTAGTAACAGTACATCCTTATCTAATTGTAAGTACTGAACTCAAAGACCCTTCATAGGTTGTAAGTGGTAAATATATAAGGATAAATATCTTGTAGTTTATTAAGAGGGATCAGGCAAAGGAATAAAAAATACGTATTTTAATGTTACAAAATAAACGAGAAATCTTGTAAAAAGATGCAACTAAGATATACTATTATATCTATAACATAAATATACATATTTTACATTTGCCCGGGAGATTGATAATTCTGAAGGAAAAGAAATAGATAATGTGTAAAGGAAGTTAGAGAGGAGCATTTTCGAATCGTAATGGGCAAGGAATTCGTAATGAGGAAGCACGGATGATAAAAGGATTCTTGTATTGAGAGGTGGATGGATAATGGATATTGGTGTGTTTTTTTACCTAGGAAGTATTGACGTCGGAAATTAGGATTAAGACACACACTTTCAGAATAGGTCTTGGTAAGGAGGTATTGTTTCGTGGCCAACGGTTACAAATATATACTCCTATTTACTTGGAGATGATGTAGTCACGCTCAGCCGCCAGGAATGCCCCCAATTAAGGGTACCCATTTTATAGAGGCAGGGTGTGCCTTAGAAAAGTTTCCAAACCCTGATGTCGATCCACTGTCTTAAAAACAGAAATTAATTATTCTGCCGGGCTCGAACCCGCCTAGGTGGGATTCGAACCCACGACCTTCTGGTTACATGCGCGCTGTGACCCTCGCCCCAACTCACTCGGCCATTGAGTCCCCTCCAAGGTTTTTAATGGAATTTTAGAAATGAATTGGTGGGTATTAGAGAAAAATTCATTTTATATACTTCAAACTCATTGTGAAAGTATATTTGGAAAGATCAGTTATCCAATTGAGATTGTAGAACTTCTTTTACAAAGAAATAAGGTAAAAAATGAATCTTCAAAAGTGAAAAGGCACAATTCTCTCGATTGATAGTGATTAATCTAATAATTTATTATTGTTGTTATAAGGTCACTTTTGTAAATATTTATTTCTGGAGAGATCCATAAAACAATGTTAAAAAAAAAATTTAAACAATTCAATAACATCAAAATTATTGGGGTGGAACAGCTTTGGACGAATTCCGTTCACATCGGTGATAGGTACGTCGTCCCTTGATGGAAGAGCGCGACGAATACTCCAACATGTTTCAGACCCGGCGGGTCACTGAACCCCACTTTGGACCACGCCCCCGTACAAAATCCGAAAGGGTGGTGGTAGGAATTTTGGCGCGTAACACGAATGGAGGGGATGAAGATGAGTTCGCGCTTGCGTTGGTCAATACCGAGAAGGCAGCCCTAGTCAGAGGGAGGCTATGAGCCAGAGAGATGCGGAACCTTCTAGTCCTGCTCCCGCTACTCACATCAGGTATCAGTTGCCTCGAGTTTTCGGGGTCACCCTCCCCTCCCCCCACTCCACCTCCCTCCAACCCCTCGCCCCTAATGTACATTTAAATTAATTTTTTCCATTTTTTTTATTTTGCCTATTTATTTATAATTAATTATGAACTATTTTATAAATGTATATGTTTATAATCTAATATTTATAAAAATATAAAAAAAAAAAATTGTACTCAAGAAACATATATAATAAATGTTTATAACCTGAACACCATATACACTTCAAGTTTTCCTTGTTATAAACAATACGTACATGCAATTCAAAAGATAGATTTAAATTTTTAATTACATACAGAATTGCTTACCTTTTTTTCTTCTTTTTTTTCCATTTTCGTTTCATTATTATATTTAATATACATATATATAAACTAATTTAATTTGAACAATAAATTTTAAAAATTAAGACGTCAAATACACAACAAAATAAACTTCCTACATTCTAGCAACTACTTAGTTTTTAAATGTTTACAAAAAAAGAAGATACTTAATGATATACTGACTAGGTCCATGGATCATTCATTATTACGTTACATAACCCTATAAAAAGGCTTAATCCAATGGTTTCAAATCTATTTATGACACAACAATTTATTTTTCTCTCTTCATTGCAAGGATAACAATAGCATTTTAGTGACTGAGGCCAAAACTGGATGACATGGTGAAACTATTTACTACTGAAAACCAGTAGTTTTACACAGGTTTGTAAATGATCCTATGTGTATTTCATAAAAGGTTGTCATCTTCAATTAATAAAAATAACTATGGGTCTGAAACAAATTACGAACTGTTGTTTTGATATTACATTACATTAAACAAATTTTTGATACAATGTACTACTTATTAAATTCTATGCTAATCTATTTTACCTATTATTTTTTAATTGAAATGTTTATACAAACATACAGATTTTTTGCTTATTAGATCTTAAAAATAATCTATTTGTTTCTAAAACGAAATAGAGAGCCATGACCTTTCTAAACTATGCTATCGATCCAACAAGCTTAGTATGACATGAAGTTACTCAAAATATAAAAACTTCGAGTACTTATTTTAATCAACATACTTTTATTTATTTTATCTACAACGAAATATGAATTCATTCAAGTTTCCCTCAGATACAAATGTAATATTTCCAAATGTTCACGATTCATTATTAAAAAAAATACATAATTATATATATATATATAATATATATATATATATATATATATATATATATATATATATATTTACACACAAACACATATTATTATTAAATTATAAAACTGAAACACGATCAATTAAAAAATTCTATTTACAATTAAAATAATTTTTAATACTGATTTTTTTTTTCAGTTAGCTACAGAATGTCAAATTTCTTTTTGTTTATCGAGTCGCTTCAAAGGTAATGATGGATTTTAAAAATGAAATACACTAAAAGAAGCATTACCATTATATATACATGATATGTTATACATCATAAAACTAACCATATATTACATATAACTGAATATAGTCTAATAATTGAAGAGAATCAGACTAATAAGTAAAAAAAATAAAAATATTTTTGTAGATTAATATATTCAAATGTATAATAACATAATTAGTAAATTTGCGTAACTTTGAATTAATGTCAGGCCAATGTCTTGTTTAACTACTCATTCAGTAAAAAAAGAAAAAACTTCAATATTAAAAGGTCCCTAGGCCATCTTCTTTTCTGTGAGGGTTTTGAGGAATAGAATTTTTTTTTTTTTTTATAATAGTGTTTAAGGTTCGTGTAAACTCTCCCTCCCCCTTTCTCTCGCTCCTTTCAAAGAGTAATAACAATATAAAAAATACAAAAATAGAAAAGTGATTTTAAAAACAAGATTTAATAAACCCTTTTCAAAATTCATTTTATTTTCACACTTCAATATGATCGACAAATATAAATTGAGTCGACATGAAAAATTGCGACGTGATGTCTTTGATAAAAAACGTTTTAATCGTCAAGACTACAAAGTAATATCAAGCCCCTTTCAACGGCCCTACAATGAAACGAGATAAATTAAAATCACCGTTTGAGTTCAACTAAAATTTTTTCTCTATGGCTTTAACCTTTAAAGTGTAGTTGAAATTAATCTTTCAAACCTGATTAAATGCCAGTTAACTATTAATAGCTAATTAATTATAAATTTAATTACGTTCTTAGTAATTGGAATTTAGTTATTAAAATAAGTAATTTTATTATTTTTAATTAATTAGGCCTTTTATTAAGAATTAAATTTATTTAGGTATATAAAAAATATTAAATTACTAACATATAGTTGACTTCTCGAACCCAAAGGTTCGACTCTGACAACATTTAGTGGGTTCATTTTCAGTTTAAAAACTTTTTTTCTTTACTTAAGCTATGGACATTATTAACGATATTGTTAAAAATTAACTATCCTTAATATAGTATTACTAATATTCCACTAATAAACGCCTTGTCCAACCACTTATATTTATGTTTCAAAAACAAGTACTTTGAGCAAGAATTATTTTATAATTTTTTTAATTAATCAGAAACATTTAAATTTGTTATTAACCTAATTTAAAAAAAAAAAAAAAAAAAAGGGAAACAATTAAAAACCATAATTGACACAAAAGGACTACAAATAAAATATTAGTAAGAGCTATTAACAGAAAACAAAACTATTATTTAAATCCTGGGGTATACTGAGCATGAATAATGTGGGTACCCTAAATTGGTATAAGAAAACTTGGTGATTGAACGTTATTTCGCCAAATCTCTTCCTTTCACAACTGTTGGCATTGTAACAGTACCTTATTTTCAAAGTACTCAACCCAAGATGCATCGAACCTTTGGGTTCAAAAAACATAGCATTTTTAGGTCTTGGAAATTTAATAATTATTTCATACCTAATGGAGGTTAAATCAAAAGAAAAGGTCTAATTTATACCAAAAGAAACATCATCGAACTTAATTGCTCAATTATAATTACTAATGACATAATTAATTAATTACATAATTAATTGATTACCTTTTAATTTTATTAGCCGATTAATTTGGCTTAAAGAGATTACTTTCAAAAATACAAACAAGCATTATATAACACCCTCATCAACTTTAAAATCAAGATTTACTCGACTGGAAACCGCTTAAAAAAAAAAAAAAAAAGAGGATTTTCTTTATTCGAGTTATTAAAGCTAGAAAAAGTCGAGAGATGGAAATATGCTTTTAACGGTAATTATGCTTTTAAGCTGTTTCGATTTAATCCGGCTAAAACTGCTTTGAGTGGTAACAGCAAGACCACTAACCAGAAATCTTGTGGCGGTTTCTTAGAATTTATTTTTAAATGTACTTAATAAGGCATTTTTAAGAAAATTTAAATACAAAAGGTATTTACTATATGTATAGTGAAAGTAAATCATAATCCTTTAACGCATATTTATTTTCTACATAACAAATTTTTTTAAAAAAATCGTTAAATGTAATAAGTTAGGTACCGACGTTCCGAGCTGCCTTGCAGAACTTTTAGCCCGAAGAAGACCTGCAAGGCAGGTCGAAACGTCGGCAATCCAAATATAAAGTTTTTTCTATTTAAAAACTTGTATGTTTTAACTATACTTGACTGCATCCCTGGCTTTTTATCTACTACAAATTAACAAAACATTGATGTTTACAATACATGAAAATATTCATCATTTAGGTTTCTAATATTTAAAATTTTTATGTAATTTTGTAAAATATTTTGAATTAACAGATTTTTTTTGTTTTTTTTACTTAATGATCAGTAGCACCATCAGCTCTACAACTTTCCAATAATTACTTAATAGTTGAAAAAACTAAAAGAGATTGTTTTTTTGTTTGTTTTTTTTTGTTCTTTTGTTATCTATTTATTAAAATTTACAACTGTATATTTACAGATATAATACATCAAGTAAATGCTATGATAATGCTAAAAATGACACGACACTTGTTTTTAAAGAAACTACCCATTAGTAGCACTTATAAAGGTTCTATATGACGAAGTACTATATTAGAAAGTCCCGAGGCCATCTTTTGTTCAGGCGCCTCGGAGGGTTTTCTCGAATAAAATGAGAATCATGTTGTGGTACTAATGGATTTGAATGGTTGTGGAGTTTGCTATGAAAGGATTGATATCTGGTTAGAGCTAAGTCAGAAACCTAAGGTATATAAAGATCTTTGTGGATAGGTTTGTTTGTGACGAAGCAAGGAACATTGAGGATCTTTCTAAGGATTTTTGATTGTAAGGATTGGATACTAGATGAATTGGATGGTTTAGTAGAGCCCCAAAGCTTCACATGTCCAAATTGGTCAAATTATTGTTATGTAAATGAGTCTTTTGTAGCTGGAAGGTTTGAACGTTTGTCAAGTAAATGTTGAATTGGTCGAAAACGACGGGCAGTTTCTTGTCGTTTTAGTCTTGTATCTGGATTCCAAGTAAGACGTTTGTCAGGATGGAGTCCTTGGTAGCGGATCTGTTCAACAAGGATTAGTGGTATATCATTAAAGAATACTGCAGGGCAGAAAGTCGTAGGTTCGCGACAAAGGGTAAAAGTTATTTGGTTGGATTCATTTATTTAGACACCATTCTTGAAGGTTTATTATATGGGATTGGAGTGCCTGGGAGACAATAAAGAGATCAGTGTTTACTGATAACAAATAAATGTCATCAGCATGAGATTATGTTAATCATTAATTTACATAATAATTAACCTTTTAATTTATTAAGCTAATTTTAATTATACAATAAATTTAATCATTTATAATATGCATAATATAATATACATGCTTGTATGGCTTGAATATGCTCAAAGTGAAATTATTAAATAATATGTTGGATGGGGTCAATCAGAAAACTATTTTCCGATTTCTTTTATGTGGCTGTAAACTATTATCGCGGTTTTTAATAAAAATGAGGAGAACATATTAATATCTTACTCACCATTACTTCATTGTCATTTTAAGACATGAAATAAGGAATTAACTATTATCGTAATATTTATTACAATCCAGTCTTATTCATCCCATCACACTTCACAATGACCCACTATTCTTACTTTTACTATTAATTTCTTAAATATTATCATTTGTCGGTATTTTTCGGTACATATGATCGTGTGTCGATGGCCGAGCGAGAGTTTCAGCGCTTCAATTCTGAGTTTTCAATTCTACACTAGAAGGTCTCTAGGCCATCTTCATTTCAGACTCCTCGGAGGATTATCAGGAATGGAGTGGGAAGCAAGTTAGTGGATTAGAGTTGTTATGGAGTTTACTATAAAAACACAGTTATCTGGTTTGGGCCAAATCAGTAAATTATGGAACATTAAGATCTTTATGGATAAGTCTGTTTGTGACGTAATAAGGAGCATTGAGAATTTTTCGAAGGATTTTGGATTGTAAGGATTGAATAAGAGATGAATTGGATGGTTTAGTGGAGCCCCAAAGCTCAACTCCGTACATCCAAATAGGTCTAATCACAGACATGTATATGAGTCTTTTGTAATTAATTGGGAGCTTTGAACGTTTGTCGAGTAAATATTGAAGTAGTCTGTATACTATGAAATATAAAATTTAAATAGTGTCAGGTGTTTCGGCTTCGGCCATTTTAGGATAGTCGCCAAAAATATTGATACCCTAATATTTCTGAACATCATTATCAGTGAAAGTTTTTAACAAACTCAAATTTTTCAATTTCAGTTTGAAATTGACACCGTGCAATGGAATTTCGAAAGCTAAAAAAAACTTCGAAGCGTTTAAATAATTAAAATATTTGCATTCCTTTGAAGTACATCCCGCAACTTGGTCGAGGAAGTATGTTAACAATGCGGAAATACAGGTAGAATGGAGTTCTCCCTCCCCTCTCCGCTGCATGGAATCTCAATCAACTAAGGGGCCATTAATTATAACATGGAGCGAAATTATGTTAGGTACATTGATACTAGCACACCATTTATATGAAGTGTTGCAAATTTTATTTTTAAAAAGTTGTCTAAATTACAACTAATAAATTTCTAAAATTAAATATATATTAAATTGTAATTTTAAATCACAACCTGAAAAATTAAAATTTTGAAAATAAATACATAAACTTGCTTTAGAATCACTATCACCCACGCTATATGCTGTTTTTGACAAAAATTAAATTTCATTCCAAAATTTCCTAATATCTTCATTATTTTAATATGGTTTGCTAAAAAATAATAATATGAATTATCTATTATGGAACTGTTTCTGAACTATTTTTTCCAGAGGGATCAATATTTCTATTAAATACAATCCCATCCCTGATATTTATCATAGTATATTACAGTCTGGAAATAATGTATACACTACTCTCTCATATATAATCAGGTAATAGGTCTTATGTACACATTATTTTCAAACAATGTTTTCGATCCCCTATCTCATGGGATCCTCTTCAGAATAAGATTGGCACTCGCCAGCTCAGGTACAGAGAGTCGTGGTATACAGTTGGCGAGTACTTGCTGTATTTTAATATATATATAAGTAATATTTATTAATATTTCTCTATGCTAACTAGTAATACTTATTTTTATTAATGTGCCCCGCATAGGGCTATGCTCGGAAGACGAAGAGAGGCTTGTGAGAGACCTGTTCAGAGGATACAACAAGCTCATAAGACCTGTACAGAACATGACAGAAAAAGTTGACGTAAGGTTTGGTTTAGCCTTCGTTCAGCTTATAAATGTCGTAAGTACACAAATATAATTTACATTTATTTTTACTTTAATTTATCATAATTTGAACCAAGTTACCTCAAGTGCAGTTACATTCACAAACTGTTAATTAATAAAAAATTATATCTATAAATCTTTTACTTGCATTCAGGTAAGACCATATAAAAAATGTCTTCAAGTTATTGTAAATTATAGCTTTTTAATATTGTTATTAATTTTTATATTGTTAAACGTTATTTCCAGTTGAAAGAATTCCACCTCTATTTCTGCATCAGGTGCATTTTTAGAGGGGAATGTTTTGGGAAAGGAAGTTCATATCTTGGTTTATTTCTACTGATGAGGCCTGTGGAATATATAAGGAGGATTTTAGCTTAGGTCTTTCTAAGTTTGTATAAAGTTTTACCACCTTTTAAATCTCTCAGTGGATGTTAAAGTGTTAGTTTATCGAAAACCACCTCCCTGCTGTAGAGCCTACATACTGTTTAATGATGCAATCAACTATCAATCGCTATGTCACCACTGAAAGCTGGTCACACTACTTTTATATTCCTCGCTCTTACAGTGTCAGTAGTGTTGGAAAAACTATGGTTGATATCACATGTGAGGGGTACCTTAGCTAACGTGCCCCCTGATTGAAAAATGGCTACATTAAAGTACATATACGGAAAATTATTCAATTAATTAAAATTAGACTGCTGGCAGTTCCTTACATAAGATACCTAGTGATACTGGATCTCCGCGCAGTCCGTGGACCGCATTTTTGTCCCTTCATTTTGGTATATTTTTCCACGTCTAGTTTCGCTAGTTGTTTCAGATATTATTATATTATTAACAAAGAATAATTGCCTTGACTAACCACATTCTGTCTTCTAAAAATATTATTCTTTTTTTTTTTATTTAATTATTTTTTTCTCACAGCCTATTATGTCAGAACAAAACAAAGTGAAATTGCTTATAATTCAAGGAAGGTTTATCAATTATCAAAAATTTTATCAAAGGTTTATATAAAAGGTTTATCAATTGTTATCAGAAAGCTATAACACATGTGGATCCCACATGACAGTTTGCAATTGTAAAACTATTGAACCCATCTGAACCAAATTTTAACTACATTATTTTCATAGTTTTAGGAAGGTTTCCAACAGTTAAATTTATAATAGCAAAAATTTAAATGTACTATGTTGAGTGCCAGAAACGAGGTTGCTACACTGTCCGTTTATGGCAGGAAATTAAAATTCAACCAGATAAAATCAATAAAATTACGAATACAATTTATTACGAAATAAAAATATCGATCCTTTGCTTTTTGATATTTTTTATAAAAATATGATTCATGGGCCTTTTATTGCGAACACTGATAATGCAGTTTATTATATGCAAGTTTCTTAATAGTCTCTGTCAATCAGAAGATTGGATGTCAAATTGTGCTTTTAGGTAATCTTTAACCACATAATCAGTGCAATTTTAACCAGGGTAAAAATTACTGCTATGCGTGATAATATCATTGAGGAAATAATGCTTATTAATTGCATGCCACATGATTTTTATCGATGGATAAATAATACTTCAATTATTAGTTAACATTATCCAAGTTCTTTAAATATGAGAGCGGGCGTAGCCACAACAGGGAATGCCAAGGTGTATATAATATATATATATATTAACTTCACCCATACACATGAATCTCTGCTCATACTTTATATACTGTACATACAGATGAGCTCTTATGTATTGATCGATCTTCATGTAACAAAAACTCCATTTATCATGTATGTGTGTTCATACTGCAGGCATATATGAACGTTCAGTTAAAAATGTTTGCATTTCTAAAAATAAATAAATGTATCAACATCAAAACTCGATTTTCCACCATAAAGAAAAAAAAGGTTATACCGTCTTGTAAGGTTTACTCATTCGGAAATAACTTCAAATTAGTCAATTAGCCTATAAGACAATAGCAGATATTTATCCAGAAAATTTGAGAAATTGTTTATTTTTAGTGTATTTATTAGGTATTATTATTTTGCAAACTACAAATTTGCAGTTAAATAAGTGATTTCAATCATATTATTATTAATTATTTTTTCTACATTTTATTTTTTTCATTGTTGATATACTTATTTCATTAGTTTATTTATTTATCAAACTCAAAAAGAATTTCTTTCAATCTAAAAAATTATCGGTAATTGCTTATATTGTCAACTGCAAATATATGTAGGTATTAGATATTACATAAGATAAAAATATTCATTTTAGTTTTTAGTTTTCCTTTTAATGAACAAACAACTCCTTATGAAATTGTAATAATTGTCAATATGCTCATTTCAAAAAAATTTAAATTGCGAAAGTGAGATGGATAGGATCTTTGAATGGGTCTGAAATGTTAAAATTATTGCTTTTATCTCAGGAGTCAGTTAGTATAAATGTGATTTTATTGTATAGGTTTTTTTTTTTTCAATTTTTCCTACTGTAATATCTTAAAATAGGTAAGAAACAAAAAACAAACGAAATATGTAAAGCTGCTATAACATGCATAAGGGATAAGTCACCTTACATTCGCATGTAAATATATGTATCTAACGGCCTTTTGGCAACAATTGTAACAAAAAGTTTTAATAAATTTTTAAAAAATTTGATTAAAAATGTTTAGCACAATTTTGCTAAATAATATAATTTTATTATTCTGGGTATATTTTTTATTGTTTACTTGTATTTTTTCATTCCATTTTTGTTTTACAGGTTTTGAAATTTGGAATTTTATTGATATTCAAGTTTTAAATTTTTAATTTACTTTAAAACTAAGAATGGTTAAGAGAATTTATAAAACTAAAAATAACATCATAAGAATGTATTTAAATTAATAATTAATGTCTAGATTAATTTTTTTAAATTATTTTTGTCTGTTATTTTTGATCAGTGTATTGAAGTAATGAATTTGGGTGGTATAACAAACACAGTATTACTCTTTTTTATTAGTCCCAATATTTTCTATCTGTTTTAAAGTGTAATATTATTCTTCGAGAAGCTATAGATTAAAACAAAAAATATTGAACGTAAAATATAAAGAATAATAAACTGTTGTTGATATGAAATATATATTATTTATGAATAAATATTTTAACTTACAATTAGTATTTCCATTATATATGTTGGAAGTTGCAACGAAAATGGAAAATATTTATTGATTTATTATTTTATTAATTTTTTTTATTATTATTTTAATGCCCTGGCTATAGAGAGGATAAAATAGAAAGAAAAGAAAACAAAAAAGCTGATTATTATAAATCTTTCATTTTCCTTGAATATTTTTAATGAAAATATATCACCAGAGAGGCTGGATAATAAAAAAGGAAGGAGAGGCAGATATTGCTACAATGAGCTAGAAAATATAATTAACTTATTGAGAATGCTCGAATCTGATTGGCTTCGAGAGCTTCCCCACCTCTGTCTATAAAAAAATTAAACTTTGAAATACCATGTCTCTCTATAAAAGAGAAAATCTTTAGATGATATATATATATATATATATATATATATATATATATATATATATATATATGGTACATATATATATTTTTTAATTAATAAATCACTGTAGGTGACACATTCATTTATCAGTGGTGACAATAATGCTTATAATAATAATAATAATAATAATGAACACAAAGGCTCAATGCCGATCAAGGTCTGTATTAAGGACGGTTTACACGCTACGTCTTATTGTTTAGTTGGAAATACAAAACGTTAACAATACGTAAGTTTTGTCCAGTGTTTACACACTATCTGTTTTCCCTTCCGTTTTCTACCTCAGTTCCAATACAGACTCTTGAATTGTGTGAAGTTTGTGTAGTGAATCTTTTTCTGAGACATTATTTTTTTGATTATGGAGGAAACACAACTTCCTTTTATTTTATCAATTATAAACGAGTTTATTTTTTTTTTTTTTTTTAACTGTTTTTTTTATTTTCTATCGCGTCTGTTTCTTTGTATTTTTGTATAAGTTCCTCATATGCGACTGTCTTTATTTTCTACTTGCCATAAACACAGAAAACGTTTATACATTTCAATGTATTCCACGAGAAAATCGTGGGTGCATTGCCATAAGCCTGGCATTATTAGGTTGTCTTGGGGAAAAGGAAGCGAACTGGAGAGGAGCTAGTCATGAACTTGGCCAAGATCGGACGTCTTGTCTGAACAAGCATCCACATGTCACGTTTTGTCCTATCAGTTCTCGCAAAATTATGCTTCTCCCATCAGTTCTTCATTCTGACCTTGGATTTCATTTCGATTTAACAAGACGTACGTTTTTGTGTTTACACGCCACATCTTATTGGGTAGGATTTGTCCTGTCCGACAAAACATACAATAAAACCTAGCTTGTAAAACAGCCTTTACGGTGGATCCGCGTCAACTGCAATTAATCTAATTTCACTGGTTATTAGAAAAATTCTAAAATAATAATAATAAATAAGTAAATAAAAAAAAAAAAAACACAACACAAAAGTTTTTTTTTTTTTTTTTAATATTCCATTTGCTGTACAAAGTCTAAAAATTAAATTATCATTTTTTTTTTCAAAAAACTAGACATTAAGTATTACTAATTTCCCTTTCACAAAACTTCGTGATTCACTCTTAAGGCATTGTATTGCATAACATTCTATAGTTAAAATAATAATAAATATTAATATAATAATAATAAAAATTCAAAAATCTAATGTGGGTTTTTGTGCGGATAATCCGCACATCGGATACTTCAACTTGGATATTCTAGATTTTATAACGACATCCAATTTATTAAAGGTTTTTAACCGAGGTCGTTATATTTACTTAAATGTTTTCCTCGTCTTCCTCTTAAATCCGCGAAGCCAGACGCGGACGAATGAACTCTCACATTTAAACATTTCCCTGAAGGGATTACATTATTCCAGACTCTCTCCAGTGCTAAATTAAATTAAATCTAAATTGAGGAAAAAGAGACACCTTGTTTTTAAACAGAGTTTACCTCTAAATTCTTGAAATAAACATTGATTCGAGTATATCGTAAATGTTTCTGACGTCTTTATAGATTAACCTTTTAATTTTTTTTCCTGCCTTGCGGTTATATAATTCCTGGTAAATAATAGAAATGTAAACCTTTTTTCATGCAATACAGCTTTATAACATAAATATTTATATTGTACTTTAGGTTTTAATTTAATATTTTGATTTAAAATAAATACAACTATTAAAAAAATATATATAATTTCAATATAATTAAAACATTAAATGTTAAACATGTATGTACAATGATGGTTCGAAGTATTATAAAAACTCACCTCCAATCATTCTAATTTATTTAATTGTCAATTTTCAAAATGCTAGTATCTATTGTCTGCGCTCTGATGTGCAAAAAATGTACGTTAAGAGGATGCATTTTAAAGACCATGAATATATCACACTAAATTTTTAGAACACTAATTATAAAAAAAATTATATTACTAATTAATATTCAGTTGTTCTCATTTTGTTAATCAATATTTAATTATAAGCCAGATGTATACGACTAATTGAATTCGTGAAATTGACTTTCAAAACATTAATGTTTATTATTTTTTTTTTTTTTTTTATACATATTATATAAATTATAATTTATATATATTCTTTGATAAAAACATTTTCCTGACAGGTAACTATCCAACACTTTTGTAAGATGGTGTCATAGGTAGTTGTTGCTCCATTTTATTTTAGAATTTTTTTTATTTTCAGTGGAAGAACCGGAATATGCCATTATGAAATGGATGAGACACTGGATGGTGGAGGTCACGTGACCAGGGGGTTGAGAGCTGTCGAGGTCAATAGGTCTGCGAGGGGGGGGAGGGGTCGGCTCGCCTCGGTTACGGCAACATAATATGCCACGCCGAGCGAAATGACAGGAAGTCCCAAATTATTATTAAATTATAGTGATTATTTCATAAATAAAAAAAATAAAATAAAAAAAACAGTCAGAAATAGTAAGTCCAATAGTAGTAGTACAGTCGAAATATGGAAAATGGGAAAAACGGATTTGGAAAACCAGAGAAAATTATATGACAGGTTTGACAAGCTTAATTTAGAAATTCAATCTTAAATCTTTAATTTAGAAACACACGCGTGTATGATTTCTACACTACACGAGGAATCACATGCGGTAGTGAACAGTTATTTTCATAGGTTTGACATAAGAGATTCATTCTTATGTCCATGTGATTTCAAACAAGAACAAAATATACACCACCTCCTACAGGGTGACTATAAAATAGATGCGGAGCCGGTAGGGGGAGATAGTACAGGCTAATCTGCGTCGATTTTACTATCAGAACTACTGTCCGAAAATTAGGCGTTTTCGAGTTATACTAATTTTTAAGATTTTATAAAACTACATCCTTCATACGTTAAACAAGTCATGAAACTAAAAAATTGGGTGTTTTATCTGTTTTTTTTTTGTTTTTTTTTTTTTGTTTTTTTTTTGGGGGGGGGGAGGTTACAATTGATACACAAATATACATTATTGACGTTATCACATGCAGTAAGCTTCAAAATAGCTCTCTATTTCTAATGCACGTGCTCTTCTTATTGCAGCTGATTTTACTACCGCCGAACCCCTTAGAGAGGCTTGAATTTCTTGTGCTGCATGTGTTATCTTGTTTCTGAGGTCTTCTATTGTGGGTACAGGATTTTGATCATATTCTAAAGTTTTCATGCGACCCCGCACAAAAAAAAAATTAAGATTTATGACATGTTTAACATATGAAGGACGTTAATTTTATAAAATCTTAAAAATTACTGTAACTCGAAAACGGTAGTTCTTATAGTAAAATCAACTCAGATTAGCCTGCACTATTTTCTGGTCATCCTGTATATGAATGCAGACTGCTCAATGACTAGAGAACTATACTACAGATAAAAACACAACAGAAACTAGGACATTGGCCAGTGGATGGTTGAAGACCTGAAAATATTTTTTTTTAATTCTATTGAAAATATTTCAGATATTAATATGAAATACCTTTGATATCTCCATAACTTATACATATATTATTCCTATGTTTATGTTTTAATAAGTTTGTTGCTTAGTTTTGAGTAATTCTGTATATCTTCTCATTCTTTGTTTGTTAATAATTTTTTTTTTTATTCTTTATATCTAACTTGCAATACTAAATTACAATTAAAAAAAATATAAAAAGTACATTATATACGATAAAGTATGGTGTGTTCAGGAATAAATAAAATCCCTTCCAACAGAGTTACTGCTGGAAGGAAAACACTAAAAATAAAAAAAAGTGTCTATTTCTATACTTAAAATATGTATTTTTCGGTACCAAGAGGATGCAGCAAAAAAACCACGAAATCTGCAGAACGCTTACGCCGATTTGACCGTTTTCCAATGATTTCCCATTTCAAATTATTATATGGTTTGGTAAAAAAATAATTCATGTTTTGAATATACATTTTGTTTAAGCAAGTGCTTGCCAAGTAAACAAATATAACCCTCCAGTCTAGTCAATGGTTTATAAACAATGGTTAGTAATGTGGCTTTTCCTCAAAGATTAGTTTAGTTTGTGCTAGCTTTTCTATCAGCAAGGATGAAATTCACCATATTAAAGATTTTGATAATTATGAGTTTTATTTTTATTTGTTATTTGTACGTGTGTTTATTTGTATGTATGGTATGAATGAATAAATCATTATCTCTGTTACTTATTGCCTTTCACTGAGGCAGATTGTATCTATTCATGTAAAAGTTTTCAAGTTTTTCGTCAAATTTAGTTTCGTTCAAAGTGCGGTCCAAACCGCACGTAATATCAATGTCGTTTCGGTGAATGTAGCATCCGTGAATTTACAGTGCAGCGATGGTTCCAAAAATGTTGTCTTGAAGATTTTGATCTGCAGTAGGCCTCCTGTTGTTGATAACGACCGTTTGGGGGCTTTGGTAAATGAAGACCCTCGCGAAACTGCTCGGGTCATTGCCTGTCAAGTTATTGTAGACCACTCTACATTATAAATCAAAATTATAATAATTTATTTTTGTCACATGTAAAAACCTGCATTATTTTTGCACCAACCCAATAGCTACTAGAGAGGTATCTACAAAACTTGTTCCCTCATTAATTTTAGATGTCTATTTAATTGTACTTTTACTAAAAATACTTACATATTTTAAATATCTATATGTTTTATACTCTCAATTTCTTCATTCTTTGAAATCTTATTTTATACAATATAAGTTTACAATATAAGTGTTGACGTTTTCTTGTCACAAATTTAGTGCTCTTTAATAGTGTCTTTAGGAGATATAATCGAAAACTTAAAATTTAGCACTATTATTCACCGTTTTATAGTACACTACACAAATAGTACAAGATGTTAAGGATGGAAAACTTAGATGTAGTAATAGTGAAAATTATAATAAAACAGTGACTCGCGAAATTGATCAAATCGCATATGATTGGAGATAGATGTTCATTTAGTACTTTACATTTCCATCCTTTCACGTCAGATCAAAATCTATTAATTTTGGTCTCGTCAGAGCGTATGATATTTGACCAATCATTTTCAGTACAGTGGGCATATTTTTTGGCGAATGCTAACCTTAGTTTTTTATGCCTATCAGTTAGCAATTGCTTTATAACTTTTTCCCTTCCTCACCAACCAGTTTGTCTCAAGACACATCGCACTCCTTCAGCTCTGATGTTGATATTATAAAACCGTCTAAGCCTCCATTGTATTTGAAAGGCATTATCAACTTCGCCTGACCGAATTGAACGATTAATACAGTGCTTTCCGGTATCTGAGAGTAAAGGCATACGGCCTTCCTTATTCTTTATAATCCCTTTCAAATGGGTTGCATTCTTTTGCGAATGTTACTTATGGTCCCTACTGAGCATCCGTATTTGATACTTAAAGAACGGCAATTTTGAAGCTGATTTGTAATTGCTTTCTAAATATTTTTTTATGTTGGTTTCACTGTAAGAAAAAGAAAAAAAAAAAGTGTAATTTAATATTTTGTATTGGATTCAGAATTGGTAAAAAAGTAAAATTGCTTCGTACTTATAAATTATTATTAATAGATGGTTTTAAAAGTACAAAGTAAACTCGCGAAATTGATCAAGTGGTCTTGGGAGACTTATGAAAACGGCTAAGTGATTAATGTTTACAATGCAGGTAGGATAGAGGATTAAAATAAAATGAGTAAACAATGTTTTATATAAACAAAGTAATAAAATAGGTATTGACAAGCAGCATATCGGATTAGGACAAATTTGTTATATTAGTATAGACATTTGATCAGTTTCTTGAGTCACTGAATAACGTTGATTGAATATTGATATATTATTTATATTAGTATATAGATATTCAATATATGAAATAATATATTATATTTTCCTAACGTTTAAAAGACAAACTTAAATGATATTTGAAGACTCGCAATCAAATGTCTTTCTGCCAAGACTTGCAGAACAATCACCGCAAAAGGTCCCTTCTCAAAGATGCAAGTTGAAGCTGAGGGATAACTCTATCTGGAATCATACAACTTCCTCAAATAATTTTATTGCTTCTTCCCACGCCTTCTCTAACTTCTCAATCCTCCCCACTTTCCTTGGTCATAAATTACAATCTCGATAATTCGTGCCCAGATCACTGCAGGCCAATTTGAAAATCGCAATGATTCGTAAAAACAGAATGTATTTCAAGGGTCGATAATTCATAATGAATTGTTTGAATGAAAAGTCATTTCTGAAAATCCAGTAAATTCCAAACAAGCCTCTTCATTCATAACCTTCGATTCTCTGAATCAGGTTTATTAATATTTTTTACGTTTCCATTGTGTTCGCTCTCCTTTATTTTCTTACAGTTAATAAAAAAGAAGATTTTAAAAGCAATTACAAGCAGAAAAAAAATATATATTGAGTGGTAAAAGTGTTTAATATGTTTCCATTTACACTAACGTCAATGTGGAATAGTGGTCAGTAATGAAACAGTTTTAAATGTTGACATTTTTAAATGTTGTTGTTTCGATACCGGACTAAATTTTATTTTATATATTTCTTTATCTTTTTTTTTTTTTTTTTTTTTTTTTCATGTGCCGGTCACCGAATCTCGCAGGAGTTATAGATATGCTATTTACGCCTCTGTAGGGGAGTAGAATTTTTTCCTTGAGTGCTTTGTAATAGAAAATATCAAAAATAACTGGAAGCTTATTTTAGTTTTTTTTTTCTTCATTTAATAAATTTCTTTATTTCATGTATAGGACAAATCACTAGTTATGGTCATAGTTATGGAACTTGTCGATATAAAAGGGAATTTCGTTGATACAGTTTGTAATATGACATCTTTGGTTATATACTTAGATTCTCACAAGTATATTCTATGGACTATAAAATTGACAAATACATTAAGGCTTCCTTTCAAATTATTTTATATAATTTTTTCAAAAAGGTAAAAAAAACATTTATGGGCATAGCCAAGACTAGCTATATAGTTCATGTGGCAAAATAATCTTTAAACAAATGTTTTTAATAATGAACATCTAGAACTACAAAAATAATCTAAATACTAATAGAACGCGGTCTAACAAAAAAGTGAAATATATATTTAAAAACACTATCACTTGATGCACTCATTAACATACTTTCCAGTTAATTATTAGTTTAGAAAACCAACATGCAATGATAGTTGAAATTAAATGAATTAAAACAACTATATATCAGATTATAATTTGAAGCCACACTTCTCGTTGATATTTCTGCATGAGCAGTAGTGGCATATAATATGGTAATCATCCACGATAAAAAAAAAAAATAAGGAACTAAAAAAAATCGGAATTTATATTTTGTAAATTATCTTCTTTTGATATTTCCAGTTTTCTTTAAACAGCAGTAGCCATCCGCGAAGAATATAACTATATTAATTAGTAATGGTCACTAAAAAGACGTAAGGTAAAACATGACCACTACTATGTAGGGATGTAGTTTTTAAGTTTTAAAATGATATAATCGCATGAACAAAATTCTATTTTTTTTTCTATTTTAGCAGAACGAATGTTTGTAACACAAAAGAAAATTAAAACGAAAAGGGGTGACCATAACACATATCTCGTATTTATACTAACCGATTATAGTCAGTTCAAAATTATTGAAAATTAAAATCAAATAGTCCAAAATAGTGAAGCTTTTATGAAAGTCTGAGTTCTAATAAAAAGCTACATAACCCAAAAACTAAAAACTGATGAAGGAATTTCTCAATAATTCTTTAAGAAGCCTTACTTTTAAAAACGATCATACTAAAAAAAAAAAAAAAAAAAAAAAAAAAAAAAAAAAAAAAAAAAGTGGTATTTTAGGACAGAACTCCATATCAAGCATGTCCTCTACTTTTAAAGAAAAAATCACGACTTCAAGTAAACCCAGCTTCTCTCTCCACGAACCATCTAAACCACTAAACAAAGTTGATCGAAATAAGACAAATTCATCAAGTAGATAATCACAACCCCTAATCCTATGATAAAAAAAAAAAAATAAATAAATAATAAAAAAAATAGCTTATGGATCAAGAACTAGGGAAAAAACATGCCTGTTTATTTTTTATTTTTAAATATTTTATAATTTATATTTAAACTTTGTCCTGAATTGTTTAACGTAAATAAGTAAATTCAATACCACAGAACTATTGTTATTGGTAAAGTATTTTGGGTTGAACTGAGATTGTAATCAAGGTAAATTAGCACGATCTCAGCGCTCGTCAATTCACTCAAAATATTTCCAATGCATATAACTCAAAAATAAAAACAAATGATTGAACTATTACTACAAACTATGTTTATAATAATGATTAACTGATTATTTGGTTTAAACTAAAATTATTTCTATTCCAGTTTCCACAGCGAAACTGCTTTCTTCAGTTATTTTTATCATTAAAAATAGTAATTTCTTTTTAAATTAGCAACTCTGTCAAGTAGATATATTTTTAGTACTGTTTGACTATAGTTGCATGTATATTGTGTTATTATTCCTTTTATAGAAATCATTAATGAAGTGATGTGTTCAATAATTTATCCACACATGGTATATCTATTAAATTCAAGATAACAATAAGACAAAATATATCTGTTTCATATACGATTGTTTGAATTTTTGTTAAAATGTTCATCTACTGTTAGGGAGAAACTAGAAGCAAATGTTTGACAAAAAGTGATGTTACGTATATCTTGAAAACCATTGGAAGTTCTACAAATATGTATATAAACAATTTTATAGGAAATTTGATAAGCTTTAATTTTTATTTGAAACAGTTTTCTAGAGTCTACCGTTTTCGAGATATAATCGAAAAACCCAAAAATGGGGTCTTCTGCCCCCACCGTTAGCGCACCCCCCCCCCCCAGAGGCAGAAACTTTTAGTATTTTTACCTTCTATCTACTCCTAGCGAAGCTGTGAAGTCAAAAATAATCGCATATTTCATGCACTCTATATGTTCATTGACTGGACTAAAAGGAGTTTTCGAGAGGGGACCCACTAGTGAGCCCAGAATACAGTCACCATATAAAAAATATACTCACCATCACTTAGTACAACTTGTAAATAACAATATTTAGTACAAATCTTTCGACCAATTGGATAATGCAACGTTCATAGAACGTTTGTGGTTTATTGTCAAAAAACTGATCCAATTTGTTCGTTTTGGAATTGCTGCGGTTATTTTTTAATTGATTGATCCAACTTTGTTAATTGCGAACAGTACAGAGTTAAATCAATTGTTTGTCCTGATGACAATAGCTCGTTTCAATTTCTTTTGGGCTACCAGACCATGGAGCGTAATTGATGTTAAAATTTCCTGAACGAAATTTGGCAAACCAATTTTGACAGGTGCTTTCGGCTAAGGAACCATCCCCGTAAACACTGCATTTGTTTTTCAGCCGGTTACCTTTTTAAAAATAATACAGCAAAATATGCCGATAATGAATGATATTTTTCTTCATATTCATGTTCAGTGCAATAAACAAAAATTTGCAGAAATGTTTGTTGAAATATTACAAACAGAGTAGCACCTATATAGTTCTACATTAGAAGGTCTCTTGGTCATCTTCTTTTCAGACGCTTCTTTGGATTATCGGGAATGGAGTGTGAGGCAAGTTGGGGGACTAGTGGGTTCGAGTTGGTATGGAGTTTACTATGAAAGTTATATGGTTTGGGTCAAATCAGTAAATTATGGAACATTAAGATCTTTATGGATAAGTCTGTTTGAGACATAAAAAGGAGCATTGAGGATTTTACGAATGATTTTGGATTGGGTACGAGAAGAATTTTAAGGTTTAGTAGAGCCACAAAGCTCAACTACGTCCAAATAGGTCTACTTACTGCCAAGTAAATATGTATTTTGTAAGTTACTTGGTGCCTTGAACGTTTGTCTAAGAACGTTTAGAGTGGTCAGAAACAAGGAGCATTATTTACTAGACTTGTCTTTCAAGTCTAGTAAATAATTCTAATTTTTAAAATGAAAAAAGTTATAGTATATGTACATAAATACATACAAAGTAACTAAGCCTTTTAACATTGCTTTAAACAAGGGTTAGTTTTGTAACTATTGAACCATTGTTGTTAACAGTTTCTCACTTTAGGGAAGTGGGAATTAAAAAAATTATTAAACTTAAGGCCTTTCAGCATTAATTAAGAAACACAACTTAATTTTTGTAGAGGCAGATATTAAAAACCCTGCTTTAAAGGCTAATAGATAACTCGATTTCAAGACAATTTGGCTTATACACCTCTTCACGACAAACACCAATTTATTTTAGCCTAAAAAAAAATATTAATAAATAAAAAATAATAATAATAATAATAAATATTTTAAAAAATACGAACTGTTTCTAAAAAACAGCCCCTGCAGATGTACACAATTATTTAATAGTTCAAAATTAGGTATTTTTACATTTTTTTAAAACAAATTTCCTTTAATCTTTTATTATTTTTATTTTTTGACGATTCGAGCACGAACCTTCTGACTGATGATCTCCATCAGAAATAGAGCAAATATACCCAAAAAGCACTCTCCACAAAGTTACTTATCTAGTAAGTATTAGAAATAGTACAATAAACCTGAGCTACATAAATATACATGTTTGTCACCTCGTAACTCCAGGTCAGTAAGCCAATTGACTCCTATACCTGGGCATCTGGCCAGGGGTACTGTAGTCGAAACACACGTATTATAAATATCTAAAACTATGTCTAAAGGTGTAATATCAGTATGTACCACAAAACTAAGTAGTCTTTCAGTGAGTCTCCGAGACAGGTTAAAACGAATTATGAATTACTTCGTTCGATTTGTTTTCAGAACCCCGAGGCTTTCCAATGTCTCACGCCTGTACACTGCCTTGAAGTGCCTCTACCCATCCACCCCAAATCATACTTCCGTGGTTCATTCCTTTATCAGGTTATTTATCACCATCGCCCAGCCTACAGTTATAATCTGTTTAAATTTAAGTCTTCCTTCTACTCCCGATTCACAACAAGATCACGTTCCTCTGACCTATACTTGCCTTTCCATCGAACAACATTATACCAGCAGTCCTTCCTAGCCCGATCCACTACCCTCAGGAACACTCTCCCTCCTGAAATAAGATATGCTCCTTCCTTTAAGCTCATCTAAAACACTCCTTTTCCAATATCTCCTCTCATCCCAGTCTGATTCCAGTCAATATGAACAATAATTATCATTAAATTTGGTCAAATCGAATAAATTTGATGCCGGTGAATTTATTCATAAATTTTCTTTTATATAATAATAATCTTTTATTTGTTCCATAATGGTAAATAATCATTTTATTTGTTTTATAAAAATTCAATTTTTTTAACTTTAAATATTTTTCCTAAACAAAGAAATTTTATCTATTAACTTCACAATTCATATGTGTATGGTTGTGTGTATAGGTATATAAGTAAATAAGTGCAGTGTATATAAGTATATATCGTAGTATCTGTAAATATTTTCTTTATCCAATGTACATATAGACATAGTTCATTTTCTGTATATATCTTTCCTTATTTTCTCATGTTTTTTTTTTGTTTTTTTTTTGTTTGTTTATTTCATTTCTCCTTCTTATGTTATCTTATTTACTAAGGTTCTTTATACAATTATTTACATTTAACTGTATTTGCATGTCTCATGTTCCTCATTCTACAACGTTTACTGGACAAACGCTCAAAGATGCCGGTAATTAGAAAAGATTCATTTACACGGCAGTAATTCGACCTATTTGGACATAAGCAATTGAGATCTGGGGCTCCAATACTGTCTAATTCATCTCGTATCCAATCCAAAACCCTTAATGATCTTGACTATGCAACAAATAAACGTATCTCTAAAGACATTATTGTCCCATATGCTGCTAATTTAGACCTTGTCAGGTACCTATCCTTTTATACTAAACTCCATAACCATTCAAATCCACTAGTCTTCCAATTTCATTCCTACAACAGAGGCGTCTCAAAAGAAGATGGATGGTCTCGGGACCCTTATTATAGTGCTATCAGAGGGCAGTTGATTAACACGTAATTAAATATAATATTATTGGTTGTAATCACATTTACAACATTTTTTTTTAACAATTTGTAAATTTCAATAAAAAAATAAATAAAATAAACCTTAAACACAAATTTTCTTATTTCATTTCTTCTCAAATATAAGAATTTTAAATTAATGGAAATAAAAAACTCGTTTAAATATTGGAAAAAGTGTATCGAACAAGAAGCTAAACATCTGGAATTTTAGGCAAGCAGTTAATCAATTTTAGTCAGTTTTTTAAAATTATATTATACCAGCTGAAAGTACCCTGCTCCGCTACGGTTTAATATCGTTAGGATTAAGGACAACTTAAATTAGTAAAAGTTAAGCTTAACGTTGATAATTATTATTACTTAAATAAACCTAAAGAATTCCATTCTTAGAATAATTTCAATAAATAAATTTGACAATTTGCAAAAGTTAATTTTATATTATTTTGATAGTCCTCCAGTGAAGCTTCGAGGCAGCACTACCATCTTACCCAGCTCTGATACCAGACCATCAGCTTTTCTTATGACATACTTTAAGTGACGGTAGTCTCAACTTATCAACTTTTTTGATTTTTTAGACCTTTGTATGAAAATATATATGCCAGACCGTTGTACTATTTTTTGATACAATTTTGTTATTCTTAGGGGACAATACGTCCCAGAAAAATGATTATTTTTTCATTCAATAAATTATTGAAATTTTTGATTTTGCTATCTGAAGAACTGGCTGTTTTGACCCAACCTTCGTTTTAAATAAAATATACAATTTAAAAAATAGGGAGTTGTGGAGATTAGGGATCTTGAAATTAAAACAGAGAAGTATGAAAAAAAAATTTTTACTTGAGGTACGCATGATGGTATAGAAGGATCAATACAATTAGGATTTATGAATTAATTGCCACCAAAGTTGGAAAAGAATTTTCAAAATAGGTTTAAACTCTGCATTCAAAATAGATAAACCATTGTGATCATATTTCCCTTCACCTAAAGAAAAAATAGACCCTTTCCAAAAAAGCGGTGTATACGAACTAAAATGTGGCTAAATACACATGAAAAACTAGACGATCGGTAAATCAAAGAGTAAAAGAACATACAAGAGAATACAATAATAAGACGCAAAATTCATATTTTGCTATCCATCTAAATGAAAATAACCATATATTTAATAAAGACTCTAAGTTTAAAAATAATAAATCATGTAGAAAATAGCCTAAAATTAAATATTTATGAATTATAAGAAATAATAAAATCGTTTAAAACCGATCCAGATGTTTGTTTAAATGACCAGATAAACATTTCCAATAGCCCCATTTCAAATATGTTTAAAATAGGAACGAAAAAATTCAATAAGTCATAAGGGAAATCCTATAGTAAACACCAAAAATTTAATCTACCTTCCCCTTTCGACGATGGATATATTTCAGATATATCTTGTATCTCCTCAGGTGAGTACTGATGTTTGATTACTTGTCTTACATTTTTGAAAACTTTAGTACATATAATCCGTGTAACATAGTGCTGATGTGTTGAAAATTTGTATGTTTTAGAACTGAAGATGAATGTTCGGCATTCGAAACTAGTATTCTAATAAAATAATCCCACTAGAAGTTGCAATTAATTCATCAATCCTAAACATATTTTACACCAAAACAGAAAATAAACCAATTCTTATATTTGTGAACTAATTTTCTATATCACATCATTTAAAATCGACACTTGCCTAGAGTATGGTTGCAGTATCCATAGTTAGACCATGATGATATGGTCTAAAAAAAATCGTATTTCTATTTACAATAATCTAGAAAAAGATGGGAAAAGCGAGAAACGTAATAAAGAGTCTCATTTTCAAGCAAGTGCTGCTACCTGTTGACGAGGTGGTGAATTTTGTTATTAATAAAGAACCAGGTCTGATTTAAAACACATTTTAGGCTTGGGTGCAAGTAAACCCATGCTGCAGTTACTATTATGATTAATCAATTTGATATAGTTAGTAGAAGCAATATAGTTAGTATGTGTGTTTGTGAGATGTAACCATATCCCGTTGTATATTGAGCAATAAGTAAGGGGTTTGTAAATTAATAGATGAGATAATTAAGAATATTATTATTTTATTAATTTTGCTAAAGGATATTAAGATATAAAATTGAATAATCCAAACATACATTGGATCAAAAAGTATTGACAAAACATGTTTTTATGGGTTTAAAGCAAAATGCCAAGAAATTTAGTTTCAATAATATATGTAAACCAAAAAAATTTTTTGCAACAGTATCTCATGGGAACATTTTTTTTTAAACAAGAATTCTTTTAATAACAATATGTAATGAAAAAAAAGATTAAAAACAATATCGAGTGCACTAAATTTCTGAGCACTGGAAAATTATGTTTTATAGAAAACACTATATTTACATTAACATTTCGTGCCATACTTTTAAAGCCAGTGCTGAGCAATTAGATTTGGGTGATCGTTTCATTTTTCAACAAGACAACGAACCCAAACACACGGTGCGAAATACTAAAGATTGACTTATTTATAACAAACTCAAAAGCCCTCCTCGAAGATCGGATTTGAATTCTATAGAGAAATTTTTGAAGGATTTTGGACGCGAATATTCAAAAAGAGAAGATCATATACACCGAGTGAATCGTTAGAAGCAATATATACACAATATGGCTGAGATGCAGTGGCAACACATATATGAAAATAATTTAACATTTTAAAATTGGATGAATAAGAAATAATTTTATGATTTTGACGTTAACAATTTGTTTGAAACATTTTAGCGACTATGAAAAATATATTTAGGGGCTTGAAAATAACGGCATTTGCCGTTTAACGATAAACGACGCCCGTATATTTTTTATCAATAAAAATACTTGTTTTGGGGAGATATAATTCATTTTTATCCTCATTAGTGACCTACAATTTTGATAGAAGAACGGCAAAAAATATATCCAAGCTGTAATTGAGGTAAAAGGTCTTCAGACCAAGTACTGAACAAAAAGAAGTTCTTTTTTGCCAATCATTTTTTATTTTATTTAAATTTTATTAAATACGTATGGTTATTAAAAGAGTTCTCGGTAAAAAAAAAAAATTCACATGAGCTACTATTGCAAAAATTATTTTTCGTTTAAATACATATATTATTGTAACTAAATTTCTTCTGTTTTAAACCTGTAAAAACATGTTTTGCCAACACAGTTTTGTTTTGCCACTGTATACTCCTTTTTAAATTTTATCGTCTACTATTAAAATTACTTCTTACTTTTAGAAGTACTTTTGATTGTAGGCGACGTGAAATACCACTGTAATAATATAACCAGAAGATGGAATATGAATCCCAAAATGTGTTGCTTAAGTGAATGCAATTTAAAAAAGAGTATATACAACAATATTCCAATATTATAAATATCCTATCACTGAGATAAGAAAGGTTGGTTAGGCAGTATTTGTTTGGACTCCGAAGAGAGAAGATCTCAAGAGGATTACCAGTACAGATAAGCAGAAACCTACTATTTATATTATTTTTCATCTATTATTTAGCAAAATATTTTCGATTTATTATATTGCTATATACATACATTTTTATTTCAGTAATATTTGTTTTATTACTATTAATTAAATATTTAAACAATGAATGGGACCGATCCACCAAGTTCTAAGGTAAAACGCAGTAAAAAAGGCAGAATGAAATCCCTATAAAGCCCCAATTTTTTTAAACCCAAAAATTTTCCCAACCTACATATTGTTGGTTAGAAAATATGATGGAACCTTTAAAAATATCTCACTTTTTTTTATAAGTAAATTTATAACTAATACGGTAGGCAATACAAAAAATATTTTAAAAAACTTAATGATGGGAACTTGCTCGTTGAAACATTCAACGCAAAACAAAGTGAAACTTCAAAGAGATGAAATATGAACTAAAAAACATCGTCACTTATGTAAAAATAAAAATCGTAAATCAAATATATATGTATATTTTATCATTTAATATTCCAAAACCTCCCGAAGAAATCGAAGGATTTCTCAAAAGTAAAGCCATACATTCCAAACCCGACGTGATGCGATAATTGCTTAGGTTTTTCTCATCCAACAAATCCAACAAAAGACTGTTAAGAAATTTCACTATGTGAATATTGTGATGAAAAACAACAGCCAATCAATAACTAAATGCGAGAAAGGCATTATGAAATAGTAAATGGGATAACAATTCCTTAGATAGAAAAAGAAACTGAGGTGATCCAAATAAATAATAAAACATTGTATACCGAGGCCGAAAAAAATTATAAAATCGTTTTCCGAAATATTAAAAACAACAGAAAAAAAAATATAAAAGTTCAAGCGGACTTTGAGTTCATTATACCACAGGTTAGCCTTGTACAGACTTCGAACAATGCTAATAATCAAAGTGCTGCTAAGCTTATTTTAAATAATAAAATAAGCCGAGAAGAACGTACCATCGCCCCACCCCCACTCCTTGTCACCTTGCCCCCACCACTTTCTATCGCACCCCCTCCTATTTATCTTCCAATTAATTCGCTTTGTCCTAAAACCAGGAGTTTCTTAGCAGAAATACAGTCCTACTTTTATAAAATATTTTATACACAACTGTAAGAATATGTGATTTCTCGTATCTGCAACTACCTATTTTATAGGAGGAGCAAGAAACTGTTTATAAAATAAAATAATAGGCATTTTGAATTATTATTTTTCTAATGATTACGATTTCAACCATTTTTTTTTTAAAGAAAATAATGGTTCCAAAACATTTTTTCTGAAAATTAGCGCTTACGGGGAATCACATCCCGACGATATACAGAATTTTCAAATCCTAAATTAAATTGAATAGACTTTTTATTATTAACTACTTGAATCTATGCATTGATGATTTTTTATTTTCATGTATCTCTTTTCTCATTAAAATTTTTGATAACATCACATTAATAAATATCATTGTTGCACACTAATCATATGATTTATTCCTTTTATTTATTTTATTATTTTTCCTATTTATTATTTCAATATTTTATTATTTTTCAATCCATCACTGGCTCAGTTGTATTATTATTATGGATATATTATTATGTGTTTTATTTAACTATTTTTTAACTATTTTTTTATTTATTGCATATAATTCCTTATGTCTAAAAGCCAGATTTTGTGCAGTAAAAATTTTAAAAACGTGCAATAACAAAAACACATTGCCAAACGCGGAATTTAACCTTCATCTGAGTCCCAGATGGTCTGTAGTTTCATCTACAATAATATAAATATAATCGTTTTCTATTTGTTTACGTATAGAAATATTAGAATGTTTACAGGGATTGATATAATTTTTTCTTAGTGTGTTCTTGTCAGGTATGTTTTGTTTAGTGGATTTTGGAAAAAAATAGATTTAAAGGACTGCAGTTTATTGAATGAAATATTGGAAGCTACTATGGCGTAACGTAAATACGTAAAAAACGTTCATTTATTGCAGGTTTGTGTAACTGTTACTGCAGCTCGCTTGGATATTTGTGCTGCGGTTTGCTGTGTGTACCCCCCCCCAATTAATATAAAAGATATTGTAAATAGTCAAATGCTATCTTCTGCTACTAATAAAAAGATAGAATGTACTTACATTAGTTTCAGTGAGTAGCCACATTATTTCGATCTCACCAATATTTATTGCAAGACAATGTTTTCTCGTCTGATTTTAATTATAACCACGGTTTTTTTTTTCAAATGTTAATTTTTGACGGTTGGCTGGCTGTCACTTCTAGCATTTCACTATTACTTGTACTTGTTTACCGATCTAAACTCTACCGTAGAATGAAATGAAAATAAAAGAGAGGTTGGAAGGTGGAGTAAAATCAAATTATAAATATCTTCAAACGATAATGCAAATATAAAGTTGTTTAACACTATACCATTTATTTAACAAGTTCAAAAAAATAATTGGAATCCATATTTTTTTTTTCTTTCTTGGAAAATTATGTAGGTAAACGTAAATTTCAAATTAAATTGCAACTTTTCTAAAAAAAAATGGGAAATAAAATTTTTTTTTTTTTTTAATGAAATATCAAAAAGTGCGCTTTCGTGCACTTGGGACCTAAAATGTACAAATTTTTGCAGTAATTCCCAAAATGCAATTCAGGGCAATTGCACAGGAATCCGGTCTTTACTTATGCCTCTTGTCCAATAGAACTGTTGTCTATCTCTTCAAGAGACCCATCTTGACACTTCACAAATTTAATTTTAACTTTGAAGTATACAGAAAATAAAGCCACCACCGAATTTCAATAGGCATTCTGAACGAATCACAATCAACCCCCATAAAATTCTTACCGTTAATGAAAATACTTTAAAAACATTCTTATTTTTTTTAAAGCTCAAAATATATTTTTTATAAAAATATAGATTCAGTTAAAAAATAGAAATTTAAATATTTAAAAAAATAACCAATAACCATAGGCGTTGATGGCCTTTGATGTTTTACAGCTTTAGAAAAAAAAAAATGAAAATTTGTTGGTAAGAAAAATTTATGGTTACTTGACCTCCAAGCTCATTGCAAATATTTTATGTATGTGTAAATGTGATTTTTATTTTTTTTTTTTTTTTTTTTTTTTTTTTTTTTTTTTTTTTTTTTTTTTTTTTTTTTTTTTTTTTTTTTTTTTTTTTTTTTTTTTTTTTTTTTTTTTTTTTTTTTTTTTTTTTTTTTTTTATCTTGTATATTATGAATTATTGAGTGCCAAGTAACTCTATTATTTAATGCCTTATAGTGTAATATTGGAATATTTTTAATACGATAAAAAAATTTTTTTGAACATATATTTATTTATCGTTTCAATTAAATATAATCATTTCAAATTTAACGATTTTCGATTTTTTTGTATTTATAAATGCAAATAATAAATATTACAGTTCCTTCTCACTCATATGTATAAAAAAATAACAGTTATTTATAACTACATGTTTTCATTTATTTTCAGAACGAAAAGAACCAGATTATGAAATCCAATGTTTGGCTGAGGCTGGTGAGTATAAGAAACAGCATTTATTTATTTATTTTTTTTATTTGGTTACAGTTTTAGGTGACGAGTACATTTCAGTTTATAGGCACCATGAACTAACTATTTAATACAAAGTTAAATAACAAAGATATCAATTAAATGTAATGATAAACATTATATTATATAAACATAATAAAACATGCATACAGAAATGGATTAATACAAAGGAGACATGCTTCATTAATACAAATAATAATAATAACAATACAATTTTAATGAATTGATGGTTATTTTTCTGTAAATCTACAATCAATATCAAGCAACATTTAAGTGTTCAGTAAATACTAGACAGACTACATTTCATATTTACAAATTATTTTCCAGGATAGAACGAAAAGGAGCCTACATTTTTTTTTTAACGGTAAGTAGATAAATTCCAAGCAATGTCTTGCATTTTATTCTTTGTCTTATGTACGAGTACAATAATATCATAGCTCTACTGTCTTCACCAAACAACTTGTTGAAAATTAGAAATAGATTTTCTAGTTATTTAATTGTCGCAAGTGCGTACTAACTAACGCACTGCGTCGGAAATGCGCCACAAATGGCCAAAAGCGTAAATATTTCAATATCTTTTTAAATAATGATCCTAGACGTACAGTTAGTCTAAATCAATTCAGAATGAAAAATCACATCGGAATATCACTCTGAAAAAAATTTTACTTTGGGAAAAGACCATGTAGTCCAGTAAAATAAGGCTCCAAAAGCCCGTTTTCAAGAAAAAACTGCGGAACTTTTATTCTCAACGGATCTTTATGTTTTTTGGGGTGCTGAATCCGAATCTGAAGTTTGCTACCACGGCAACCATCGGCTTCATATTCAAAATCGCAAAAAAAACGTTATTTTTGTTTTTTTATCAATAACACGATAGCGAAGCTTTTTTCGAAGAAAGTCTTCAAACATTAATTTTAGCTGGAAATAGTACCTACATAATGAAAAAAAGAAATCCGAAATCAGACCATTTTTCGCGAAGTTACGTTATTGGGAAAAAATGGAGAAATTGGCCAACTTGCCGTCAGTCCCACAGCTCCGCGAAAACACGTTTGTCGTACTCTTTTGGCTATAACTCTGAAACTATTTGTCCGATACACCATTACTTTTTTTCATCTTAAAGCTGATTAAATTTAATATAAGAATCTATAAATGATTTATGGTTTTTAATCAAACCCGTAAACTGTACATGCCAGCCTGCTAATAAAAACGTACGTTGTAAAATTCAAGTGTTTTTTTGGCACATTTGTCGCTCTAACTCCTCAAATATTTGTTCGATCCCAAATTTCTTTTTTCTATCTCAAAGCTGATTAAATTCGCAATCAGATGCTATATATGTACATTATATTAAATCCTGTAAACCTCCCAAGCTAGGCCGCTAAATGTGTCCTTTTAAGGACCGCCATCTTAAAACCGTCAAATATTTTAAAACAGTATCCTGGAGGACAACAATGGTGGAAGTTATCCTTCGGATAACTTAAAAACCGTTAAAACAGCAATCCTTAAGGACGAAAAAGCTAATTCTAATTGTGGATGGAGAGAGTGGCCAAGGATGTCCTTTGGCCTCAAAAAAAAACGTCAGATCCCGGCAGATCTGTAAAACAGTGTTATAAGGACGCTGTTTTACAGATCTGCCAGGTTCTGACGATTTTTCGAGGCCGAAGGACATCCTTGGCCACTCTCTCCATCCACAATTAGAATTAGCTTTTTCGTCCTTAAGGATTGCTATTTTAACGGTTTTTAAGGACACTGTTTATAGATCTGCCAGGATCTGACGATTTTTTGAGGCCGAAGGACATCCTTGGCCACTCTCTCCATCCACAATTAGAATTAGCTTTTTCGTCCTTAAGGATTGCTGTTTTAACATGGCGGAATTTTATTAGTTTTTTGTCCTAAAGGAATGCTGTTTTAACGGTTTTTAAGTTATCCGAAGGATAACTTCCGCCATTGTTGTCCTCCAGGATACTGTTTTAAAATATTTAACGGTTTTAAGATGGCGGACCTAAAAATGAAACTTTTTAAAAAATATTTAACGATTTAACTGTTTTAAGATGGCGAAAGGATATTTATTCGTTGTTAACGCATTCTACGGGAGGCTGGAGATATAATAATAATATCCCATATAATATAATATCCCAGCCGCCTAAAATCCCGTACTGTTGTTAAATCCATGGTTTTCGGAACATTTATCATTATAACTCCGAAAGTATTTGTCCGAATCAAAATGTTTTTTTTCAATCTGAAAGGTGGTTAAATTTATAATTAGATCCTATATATGAAATTTTTATCAAAATTCTTGAAATACACAAGCTATCACGCTGAAAATCACTTACTTCTGTAAAATACATGTTTTTTTGGCACATTATTCGCTATAACTCCAAAACCATTTGTCCGATCCAAAATTTAATATTTTTATCTAAAAGCTGGTTAAATGTACTATTAGATCCTATATATGTAACTTATAATTAACACCGTGAAATACCCAAACCAGTCTACTGAACATGTAATAATTTAGATATTTTGCCAAAACATACACATTTAGTGAGCTAGCTTGGATGGTTTACAGGATTTAATATAATGCACATATATAGCATCTGATAGCGAATTTAATCAGCTTTGAGATAGAAAAAAGAAATTTGGGATCGAACAAATATTTGAGGAGTTGGAGCGACAAATGTGCCAAAAAAACACTTGGATTTTACAACAGTACGTTTTTATCATTTATAGATTCTTATATTAAATTTAATCAGCTTTAAGATGAAAAAAAGTAATGTTGTATCGGACAAATAGTTTCAGAGTTATAGCCAAAAGAGTACGACAAACATGTTTTCGCGGAGCTGTGGGAATGACGGCAAGTTGGCTAATTTCCCCATTTTTTTCCCAATAACGTAACTTCGCGAAAAATGGTCTGATTTCGGATTTCTTTTTTTCATTATGTAGGTACTAGTTCCAGCTAAAATTAATGTTTTAAGACTTTCTTCGAAAAAATCTTAGTTATCGTGTTATAGATAAAAAAACAAAAATAACGATTTTTTGCGATTTTGAATATGAAGCCGATGGTTGCCGTGGTAGCAAACTTCATATTCGGATTCAGCACCCCAAAAAACATAAAGATCCGTTGAGAATAAAAGTTCCGCAGTTTTTTCTCCGGCAAACCCTTATTTTACTGGACTAATGATAGGTTGAGAAATCAATGTGTTTAGTGGTAGAGATTTTAGTTATCAGCAATTTCCTTAGGAAAATGGTAAAAAAAAATGAGATTTAACTAAAAACAAGTCATTTATTTAAAAACAAAATGAGAATAAATGTATCAAACAATAGAAGTAATAGAACAAATTAATCTAAATAAAAAATTAATAGGAACAATTATTTCAAACTTAAAATAATTGAACGAATTAACTTTAATTCCATGTAATTTGAAAATTAAATAAAACTTTATTATTGTTGATAATTTGATAATTTTTTTTTAAAAAATTTTGAAATTATTTTTTAAACACAATTTCAACAAACTAAATCTACAACTCTAAGGCATCTGCACTTACAGTAATAAGTTTTTTTTCTTGGTTTTTTCTTGGTTTGGGTCGCATACCGGAAATATATGGATCAGATGATTCTAAAAGCTTTTGGCTAAATTGCTATTCAGCATATTAGGTTTTCTGTTTTTTAGTCGTTTATATTCGTCAGCTACTATAATATATATATTAACTTCTACATATGCGCATAGAGGTTTCTAAAATGCTGATTACTTAAATATTTAAGAACTATTATTAAATTATATTTTTTTAAAAAGTTATATTAAATTGACTAATAATTATATCTATATTTTCAGCTTAAAACTAAATTCTTTTTTGTTAAAGAACTACGTTTTAATTCTTCAACTATCCTACTTTCAAATAAAATACATATTAACTCTCGTATCGAATGTTGGATTTTGGATTTATTTTTCCACGTTTAACTCACTGTGTGTAGCACAATTTAACATAAGTTAATTCTAATTTAACATCATTTTAATAAAAAGTTGGTTCCATTTTTCGATTTTCACATTTTCATTTCGATTGCTATAGAATAAGGTGGTTCAGAATGGCTTAGAAGAATTCATTATTTACCTATACAATGGAAAGAATGATGGAACGGCTTACATTGTCAATTGAAGTGCTTTTTTACTGATGGGAAAATGTTTTTTTTTTTTTTTTACGTTCAGGCCTCATCTATATTATGTTGAAATCTGAAGATTCCTGCAACTTATAAAATACGTCCCCGTTTGTGGCTGTACAGGAACATTCCCTTGTAAAGTGTACACGATGGAACTTATAATCTTTGTTCCTACTTTCTTGTGCCTCTATTCCAATTGCGGCTCCGTGAATTAATATTTTATGGACCATTGAAGGCACGTAATACCATGGGTGCTATTTCTATTGCCAATTGCGCTGTGCCTGTCACATATTATTTAAATATTAGCGAGTCAATTAATAAGTTTCTGTCAATGACCTCTAATATTACTCCAAGTAGCATAATTAGGTCTTCGCTAACTTGAGTTATTTCGGCAATTAAAGAAGGATTTCGGAAAGATACTCTTGTATTTCCGAGAGAAGAATATACTCCATAAATTTTATTTTAGCATGGCGTGGAGAAATTCCTACTTCTTCTTTGCAAAACTTAGGTTTAAGTTTTGATATGTGAACTCATCCCTATTTAAATTAATCGATTTTAATTTTTGTTTATAATGGGGGGGGGGGGGGGACATATTAATCGCACCATATATTTGCACCAAGCAAAGCATCCGATACCAAAGATTACTTCCCGCAAAAAGAAACAAAAGTTTCTAATGATCCGTCACTAAAAACTTCCTCTCATACATCGTAACATCTTATTTTAATAGTCAACATAATGAGAATATCGATGTTCATACTCTTTGAGAAGAAAGCAGACATAACTATTTATATTTATACCATAACTATTTATACCATTTATATTTATTTTATAACTATTTATACCACGAACGTACTAATCCCAACTTAGTAAACAATCCTTGTTTCCATATACAGTTGTCAATAAAATTTAGAGGAATATTAAGTAGTAGCATATGCTTTAAGAAAATTACAAATTTTACCGGAGCTCAGCGGAGATTTTTTTGTAAGATTACACAAGTTCACAAGCTCTGGTTACTTTTTCCCTTTCGTTCTATTATATTTTTTGATATCGTATATTATACTTTGGACCTATCTAATTTTTTTCCACTTTTCTTTGATACAAAAAATCCGTCAAGTTTCATGGTTTTATCTTTAAAAATAAATCCAGAGTGAGACAAATTGTACTTCAATAAAAATAGACCATTTTCGGGTGGAGTAATACTTTCCAACATCAGAAGGTCTGAGAGACACAATTAAAAAACAAATTGGAAATTTTTCTCCAACTAATAATGAAAACAATAGCCCATCAAACACAGCAAAAATAATAAAAAACGTTTTCAGAGTTTGTTCCGCGTTTGCCTCACTGTGCGCCGTTCGTCTCATAGTGTGTAGGGACGTGAGATCACACACTACTTATGATCATCCATTGGGTTGTTTTTTTCGTAAAATACTTAGAGTGCTCAGGAAGTTAGCTAGGTACGTTTGTTGTTTTCAGTGCCCATGAGATTATTATTTTCAAGATATTAATTTAAATATTGTCTTGTTTTCTGTTTGCCACCACTATGGGTGGTACACTGGTAACTTTTTTTTGGCCCGGATTGCTGGTATCAGTATCACTGGGGTGGGACGATATCTTTTCGTGGAATTTATTTCTCTACAGAAAATAGATTTCTGTTTACATGGCATATGCCTTTAGCTCTGCCAATAGTGACAGCAGCAGCTACTTTGATAACTAATGAAATGAAATGAAAAATAATCTTTATTGTGGGACACCTTGTCCCCTAAGAATAATATAAAAGTACAATAAAAAGGTATTATTGTCTGGCTGCGTACATATCAGGCAGCAACTTATATAGAATATAAATTATATACATATAAATATATAAGGTGAAATTTTAGATTTAAAAACAAGTCTTCGGGATTATATGAGAGAAATAAAATAAATAAATAACAAAATAAAATAAGAATAAAAAATAAAATAAAATAAAAAGAAATATTCTAACACTAATATATTATTACATAATTTCGGAAGATTGATAATTGAGGAGGTAGATGAATAAATTATGTTTAAAGGAAGTGAGAGAAGGAGCATTGCGGATCGAAATGGGTATGGAATTCCAAAAGCTGCACGGTTAATAAAGGATTTTTCAAAGGAAGCAGTTCGATGAGAAGGGATATACAAATCTATAGGCTGAGATCTGCTGTTCAAAAGATGAATGGAAGAACGAAGGGCAAGAATGTCGAAAATGTACGAAGGTTTTTTGGACTTTAAGGATTGGAATAGAAAGGAACCAAGGAAGTATTGTCGCCGAAAACTTGGATAAAGCCACCTTAACTCAAAATACCAGCAAGTGATAGGAAAATGCCTGGAGATCTCAAAAATGAATCTTATAAAGGAGCTCATTAATCTTTTCAGCTTCAATTCAAGCTCGTCAGACAGTCCTCTGTATACTAAGCATCCATAATCGAGATGGGGAAGGATGAGGGAGGATACTAGCAATTGACAGGTATTGCGAGTGAAAGATTCACGGAATCTTAGGAGCTGTTTGAGGATGGAGATGGTTTTTCGGGTAATGTGGAAATATGGTTATTCCAATACAGATGTTGATCGAGTACTACTCCGAGGTTTTTGACGGAGTTTGTGAACTGAATAGGAGTGAACGTTATTGAGATAAAGAAGTGGATAACATGAAAGGGAACTAAGGGAGGGTTTCGATCCAATTAGCACTGCCTTAGTTTTTTCTGGGTTTAGTCGTAACTTATTCTCCACTGCCCATTGGTTAGTGCTATAAATCTCATCTTGAATCTTGTGAGTTGCCTCAAAAATCTCAGAAGGATGAAATGATAAGTAGATTTGAAGGTCATCAGCATATATATGATATTGGGAATTATGAATAGCGTCTGTCATATCATTAATAAAAACTGAAAAGAGAGTTGGTGAAAGAGAAGATCCCTGAGGAACACTGGAACCACTGAGCATAAGAGGAGTTTTGGTGGCATCGGCTGCCGTTTTATATATGTATCTGGCTTGAGAAATTTTGAGGGAGGAAAATGCCTCACTTAAGTCCTCAATTAAGATATTAATAGCTAAATTTTTCAACACGTACCTGTTTAGCTTCGGTTGATTTGGGGGGGGGGAGGGTAAGAATGGTGTTCCGCTTTTCTTTTGGATAGATTACTCATGAATTTTCTTCGGTCTTATTCATTAGGCAGATATATTCGGAGGGATGATCTGATCGGTAAAGTGTAATAATCATTGATCTTTAATTTTGTCATAATTTGGCTCACCTGGTTTTCGTTTTAGAATTATTATTATTGGTGGTAGTAATTTTACTAGGCTACGGGTGGGCGTCTGATTCTCATTTTCTGGCGCAGATTTTACCGTCTCTTATGCCTACAGCTGAAAAGAGAATAAATTTAACGGTCATATGCTTGGAAGGTAAATTCAAATAATCGTTATATTTCATAAAAGATATAACTTTCATTTATTGAGATAAATTAAAAATTTGCTTCTCCTGTGTTAAGGAGTAGCATATTCGATAAGTCAAAGAATGACTCAATCACTCTTCCTCTTGAATTTAGGGCGTTTGAACCCCACACTGGGTTATGCCCGTTCAGATCTCCCAAAAGAAGAATAGAGTGAGGGAGTTTATTATAAAAGTGTAGATCTTCTATTAGTAAAGTTCGGTCTGGGGGTAGGTACACATTGCAGATTGAAAACGTTATCCCTAGATGGATAGTTACGCCTATAACTTGAAGACATTTTGGGATTTTTGAACATTTTCCATCAATATGTTTTTCCTCACCACACTGAGAACAAATAATTTTTGGATTATTACATTTTAGAGTGGGATGAGAGAAACACAAACATCAAAAGCATCTCATAGGATAAGGAATGTACTTTTTAACTTTAATATTTTGACAAAGAATATGTTAAATTATAATAAAAAGTTAGGAAATAAATATATCTAGACTTAGTTCGTTATTCCTCCGGAGCGCAGCAAAAACACGACCTCTTTCCTTGGAGTCTTCTAGTTAACTGATTTATATATCATGATTTTTTTTCTACGAAATGCAATTTGAAATATTACAATCACGTAACAATGATATTCATGTTTATTTGGTCGTTAAATTTAGTAACGACATCAAACCACTGCTCCACCAAATTCGTCTAAAATTTATTGTTTTATACATTGATATTTGTTATTTTCACTTCCCTAATGTGAGAAGTTTTAATTTTACATATTGTTTGAATGGATTTTTTGTCATCTATATTACTTACTGCCTGAAGGTAAGGCAGATTGTAATATTATTTCAATATAACGTTTCTATCCAAAAAAAAAAAATTTGAGAAAGTTTATCAGAAGTTCGATATTTTCTTATTTCTACTTTCCTGGAGTGAGAACGTTTACAAGAAGTTAACAACATTACTTTCAACATTGATTTAGTGTTTTCTATCTTATGAAGGCATTTTGGACGGTAGCAGGGTTGGGAGCAGTGGTTGGTTTAATGTTGTTTTCCTTAATTTGTTTTACAACATAAATATTAATAATTTCAAATGTTAAAAGTTTAAAAGTAGTTTATTGTGAATTAAACAGTTGGCAGTAGAGATTTCAATATTATGCTGAGATATCAATATTATGGGGTCAACAATTTAATTCCCACATATCGCCATCAGTGGATTGTAGGAAAAGTATTTATCCCAAACTTTTTCCAGTTAATTTATTCCTTGCGGGTGAGATGGTTCGCCCTGCTCTAGAAAATAATCGCTCTCTTGACACTAAAATGGAACAGTTGCAACATATTTCCTAGCCAACCTATATAAAAATGGAAGAGTTGCATTTTACACATTAAAAACCCTTTTTCCCATATTTACTCAATTTTATATGGTTTTGTTACTTCTTTTTTTTAAATATATATAATTGTACGTTGTATTTTTAAAATAAAGAGAAAACGATGTATATCGGTGTTGTAAGAAGGAAATATTGATATTAAAATATGTTCTTATTATCGGTAGAAAAATATCGTGTATCGATACCCAACCCCAGGAGCAAAAATGTAAAAATTTCTTCTTTCTATTTATTCTTACTTTCCACTTATGAAGAGGGGTTGTGTATTATAAGTGACCAGTCCTGGGAATGCTTACGGTTTTTTTAATCGCTGTTTATTTGAAGAGTTCCGAATTACAGACTGGAAGAAGCAAATTGCAAGACAAAGGTAAAACAATCCAGAGGCTTCAGACAAAGAAGGCAGCACATATGGGCTAGGTTTATTGTGACCCGTGGGTTGTTAAATGATTAATTTAAGTACAGTAAAACTCCGATTGATTGATCCGGATACCCAAAAGTCCGGATAACCAGATTTACTATTGAATTAGGGTATCGAAATAAAATAAAAAAATACAGACATATGTAATTTTTTAACTATGTATTTTATTGAATAATCAAAAATGTGGCTGTTTATAAAATTATATTTATGTAACAAGTTTAGTTAACAGATCGAAAATCGCGGATGTTACGACACAGAACTCATCCGCTAATTTTCTCCCAGATTTGCCTTTCTTAAGACGTTCTACAATGGACAGTTTTTCGGACACAGTTAACACAACTCGTTTAATTAAAAGAAGCAATAGGGCCCAGACTAGGCAAAACCCATGTAGGATGGATGTGCTATGCTCTTAGGAATTCACCAAGTACGTTTAATCAAAACTTGACTGTTATGACGTGTATGGGCTCGGCACTTAATTCTGAGACGCAGTTCCGGTAGCTGCCGTTTGGTCTATATAGTTATACGTCTTTCATTGTGTCATGAATGTTAATAAGACGAGACTTATCATAATTTACGTGAACTTCGAACCACGGCATACAATATCTGTTAATAAACTATTTTTTTAAAAATTATATGTGATAAAAATATATATATATATATATATATATATATATATATATATATATATATATATATATATATATATATATATATTCAAATCAATCCGGATAATTGGAGTTTTACTGTATACTCTTATAAAACTTAATGTAATTATTGTTACCGTTAATTCGCGTTAGTTTGTACTCAATGTAATATAAACTAGAAAATTAGTGACCCCCGAAGATCCCTAATTCCAGGTAGGAAATTAACTTAGACTTGGACGGTCAGATCAAATGCTTCATCCTTTAATATGGCCGGAAACAAGGTGGGATCCCAGGGACTTGTGGATCCGAAATACTAATTGCAGAATATTAAACGGTTTCGATTAAATAGGTCCCGCGGGGTGTAAAAAAATCAATATTTTTCCGAGAGTGGACAGTTGAAAATTTAATTGATTAACTCTCTTTATTGTAATAACCTATAAAATATCTTTGTTTTTTTAATGTTATTTATAAAAAAAAAAAAGGGAAATCTTCAGACAAAAAAATTAAGCCAATCGCTAGTTTCCTTAGGAGCAGCAAAACAAATGTAAAAATTGCTTCTTTCTATTTATTCTTATTTTCCATTTAAGATGAGAGGTTGTGTATGGTAAATGACTAGTTCCGGGAATGTTAACGGTTTTTTTTTTAAATATTGAAAATATAAGGTTTTTTCTTTTCGATAGCTCGCTGTATAGAAATATTTGTATTTTATACCATTTTTTTTTTTTTAATAATATTTACAACTGTATATAATATATACATCAAGTAAATGTGTGGAAAGTGATTACAATGACATGTGAATATCTCTTAAAGAACTAATCATCAGTAGCACTCCAATAAAAGTTTTACACTAGACCAGAAACCGCGAAGGATTATCGGGAAAGGAGCAGGAAGTAAGTTGAGAACCTAGTGGATTTGAGTGTGTATGAAGTTTATCATGGAAGGACAGGTATCTGGTTTGTGCCAATTGAACAAAAAAAGGGCAGAAAATTTATATTATGTTATTTCAGCTTTGGCTCAACTTTGAGAACGGGAGACCCAACTTTTTTTTTTTTTTTTTTTTTTTTTTTTTTTTTTTTTTTTTTTTTTTTTTTTTTTTTTTTTTTTTTTTTTTTTCTCCCCCTACCTCGCCTTTTCAGGCATACGGGGTTTTTGGCGGCAGCGGGTTCAACATATGGGATTTATGTATGCCGCTGCCGCCAATTAAAATCTTTATTTACAATATACATTATTGTCTGAGGACAAATATATTTTTGGGGCACAATTCTGTGGTGCGGCCTGGCACTTTGCTTTCAGACCGCACCTTCTTACTTTTCCTGCGGTGCGGCCCGGCCATGCATAGCACGCCTTAGCGACCGCACCTTATTTCCTTATTTCCGGACGGTAGCCCGGTCCAGCCCTCCTGGTCCGCCGCATCCGTCCGGTCCACTCCAGCACCACTCTCGAGGACTGCATCCGTCCGGACTGCCTGGTCCAGCCCTCCTGGTCCACAGCATCCGTCCGGTCCTGCTCGTCCTCACAGTCTCTGGTCTCTCTTCTTCTTCATCCTGCTCCTCCGGTGGCTCGCCGACAGCGGGGATGGGCCTACCCAGAGTGAAATGTGTAGGACCCACCACTTCCTTCCACCCGTAGACAAATTCCCTGAAATATGGGTAATTGTCCTCCTCTACTAGTCGGGGGAAGTCCGCTTCGACGAGGGCGAAGATTCCTGTTTTCCTCGACAACCTGGCACGGTGTCCTTCCATCTCGGTGCAGGACAGCACAACATGCTCTGCTGTCTCTGGGACTCCACAAGTCGGGCACCGGGGGTCGATTTGCTTCCCATGTTCATGTAATTTTCCCCGGAACCCGCCGTGTCCTGTTAGCATCTGCGAGACCCAGTAGTCCGGGAGGACCCATTTCGCTTCCAATCTTCTTTGGACGGTGGGGAAGAACTTCCTCAGTGTGGCTCCTTTCTCACTTGCCACCCACCGCCCATTCCACTCCTCTATGGAGTCCTCCCGTAGTATCTTCTTCCAAAGATTTGGGGTCTCGCCGACACGCTGTCGGAGTCCCTCCGGAAGCGCCTCCAGCCCCTGCCTCTTAACTTCGTACTTTATGCTGTCCTCTCTCAGGACGAGGTCCAGGGGCATCGCTCCGGCCAGCACCTGCACCGCCTCATGCGACACCGTTCTGTATGCCTTCGTGACACGCACCAGAGCCAGTCTCTGTATGGTGGCCAGTTTTCTTCTCAGCGGTTGTGCGAGGTTTCGGCTCCACGCAGGGGATGCATACCTCAGAATACCCAGGACCACACCTTTATAAATGGTCATCGTTGCTGGGTACCTGAGGCCCCAGAACGCACCCCCTATTCTGCTGAGTCCATTTAGTGATAGGGTCACCCTATCCTTCAGGTACTCCAGGTGAGGGGTTGGGTCAAACTTTCTTCTGAATCTCACACCCAAGTATGTAACCTCCTCACCTGGTCTTATTCTCTCATTACCGATGTTCAGGGTGATAGGGTGAGCCCTATCCGTGGAGCCCTTAACGAGTATGGCCTGAGTCTTGGCTGCCGCCATACTCAACTTCTTCCTCGCACACCATTCTTCCACAAAACTGGCGCACCTCTCTGCTTCCGTCTTGATTCTGGCTCTGCTGTTTGCTGCCACTATGACTGCCAGGTCGTCGACGTAGGCCGTGGCAAGGAACCCTCTCTCCTGCAGCTCCCCCAACAACTCATCAAAGACTAGCTTCCACAGGGCCGGCCCGAGGACCGAACCCTGCGGACAGCCTCTTTCTATAGCTCTCTCCACCTCGTAGTAGTTACCTCTTATCTTTACGCTCCTTGCACTTAGGTAACTACTGACGAGGGAGTATAGGTTGCTGGGGGCGTCGAACCTTTGCAATTGCTGGAGCACGCCCGGCCACCACACACTGTCAAAGGCGGAGGAGATGTCAAACAACAATAACATCACGTACTTCTCCGCCTTTTCCTCCGCATCCTGGCGTACTCTCAGCAACGCATCAGTGGTTCCCTTGCCACGGGTCGAGCCGAACTGCCGTGGATTACTCGCTGCATTCAGGACCGGTCTGAGGCTGGTCACTATCAGGTGCTCCAGGACCTTGCTAACCACTGGGAGGAGGCATATCGGCCTGTAGGCTTTAGCCGTCTCCTTATCTTTACCTCCTCCCTTGTAGAGGAGTCTCAGATCGGCAACCCTCCATTTACTTGGGAAGTACCCCTCATCCAGGCATCTATTGAGGATGCTAAGCAATTCATCCTCAATGTAAGGGGCACTGTTTTTGAGGATTGCCGCATCTATTCCGTCGAGTCCTGGAGCTCTACCGGTCCTCTGTCTATCCACGGCTAGACGAAGGTCCCACTTATCCCATGGTGGGCATAGGTCGGTACCTGGTGGGTATACCGTGGCTCTTCTTACGAACGTCTCCTCCTCATTATCCTGGGACGGATCATCCCTGGGGTACGTAGTATTGATGTACATCGTCGCACTCTCTTCCAGGGTGGCTGCCTGGGCCTGTCCTTCTCTTAAAGCCGCCATCATCTGTAGCGGCTTAACCTTGCCCATTGCCACCCTGTAAGGTATTCCCCAGGGGTTCTTCTCGGACTCCTTGACAATGAACTCGTCCCAGGATATCCTCTTCTGCTTCCTTAGTTCGCCTCGGTATACCCGCTGCCTATGCTTGTACTCGTTACGGAGTGCATCTCTTCTGGCTTCCTCTCTGCACTCCTGGTACCTACGCCTGGCCCTATATGCTTCTCTTTTCCTCTGTGTTAGGGCTGGCGTCCACCATGGGACCGGACGCGCTCTCACCCTACGGCTCTGGAGGGATGTACTCGCCGCTTGTCTGATGGCGCCCGTCAGTATCGCCACTCTTTGGTCGATTTGTGACTCACCTTCCATCGGCGCCATTTCCTGCCATTCCTGGTCGATCAGTACTCCCTCCAGTTTACTGGTGTATTCCTCCCAGTTCGCCGTCCGGGTCACGAAGCCCTTCTCCACTTCTTGGGCTTCGCCTTCCTCCTCCACAACACTGAAGGCTATGACCCGGTGGTCGGAGCTCGTGTCTGACCGTAAGGTCCAGTGCGCAATTCGTCTTGCTATAGCTGCCGTGGCGAGTGTCACATCAATCCAACTCTGGCCCCTCGCTCCTACAAATGTGGGACCAGATGGCTCGTTGGCAATGACAAGCTGACACCTCGCCAGGCTTTCCTCCAATGCTCTTCCTCTTACGTCAGTGCGCACCGAACCCCAGGCCGTGCTCCAGGAGTTGGTGTCAGAACAGACTATCGCGTTCCTGTACTTTATTGCGATAGCCTCCACAGCGGATATGTGTTCCTCGATGTTAACTGGTCTAGGCGGCATGTACGAGGACACGAGGGCAAATGACATTTTGCCCCATCTAATGTAGCATGCCGCCTGATCCGCCGTGGTGTGTTGTTTCAGTTCCATGGCGTCGAGGTTGGGATTGACGATGATTATCGCCGCTCTGGGCCTCCTCTGTCCACTGCTCAGAGCCACTATCCTCGACGCGACACCAAACCCGCTGACCATATTTCCTTGACACCATGGCTCTTGGACAACCATGATGTCACAACTTCGGGTGAGAGCCCTTAGCTCGTCCGCGACCACTCGTCTTCGGCCCATATTGACCTGCAGAATCTGCAGCCTACGCATATCGGGTCTTCTTCGCCTCCCTGTCCATCATCTCCAGGTGTACCTGGCACTCTTTACTGCCAGCACAGTGCTGGAGTTCCTTCCCCACTCTGCCTTTCCTATGGCAATTTCTGCAGCACGCGGGTGTACCTTTCGCCTTTTCCGGGCAGCTCTTAACAACGTGCCCGGTTCCCGTACACCACCTACAGGCCACCTCCTTCTCACACTGTCTCGCGATGTGGCCGTAATCCTGGCATTTCAGGCAGAGTGGGGTGTCGAGGTGATCTCTGATGGACAGGGACCACCATCCTCCGCTTACGTCTTCGGGGGTCAGGGTCATCAGGGCGTGCCTCATAGCGGGGTGCACCTCTATGATCCATTTCCTCGTGAGGCCGCCCCTTGCCGGAGTGGAGAAACATGTTTTCAACCACTCCTTCCTGGCCCCCAGTTCTTCCGGTTTCTGCATCTCTGCTTTGCCCCAGAGGTATGCCTCGGTCGTAGATTCGCCCCAGTGTTTGGGGACTCCTTTTATTTCCAGGCGAGGCCTCTTCGTCCTGGCCAGCCTCGCCTCGATGCCTTTGCTTTTCAGCAGCCCCCAGTCTATGATCTTTTTGGCCTGGTCAGCACCTTCTGTCCTGACCAGGACCGTTCCAGCCTGGGTCGTTCGCAGCACCTTTACTTTAGCGCCCAGGCTCTCCAGCTCTTCCTTCCCTGGGAGCTGCTGCAACAAACTGCTCGGCGACCACTGATCACCCTGGCCCTTGAGGGTGATGTAAGTCGCCGTCTCCTCTGGTTTCTTTGGAGCCCCCTGGGACATCTTTGCCAGTATCCCGGCATACGTCAACCTCTGGGGCTTTACTTCTTTTTCTTTCTTATCTTTCTTTTTTTCCTTTTTTTTTTTTTCTCCTTTCTTCTTCCTTTGGACCAGTGTATACTGGCCCTCTTCCTCTTCGGCGTCTGGCAGTCCCTTATCCATAGGGTCCTTGCCCCTCATTATCTTCCGTTGTTCGTCATCTCTGTAGGGGCAAGGAGCCGGAGCCAAATTGCCATATTTCGCCTTGGAGGACCCTGGTTTGGGCTCCTCTATACTGACTTTCTTTCCTTTCTTTCTCAACTCCTCTATTGCTTTCTCCCTTTCAGCCAGGGTCCTCTCGTATTTCTCCCATTCCTCGGTCAGTCTCTCATCGGTAATGGCTATAGCTGTGTCGATTACTCCTTTTGCAACCTGTTTTTGCAGACCTCCTACAAATCCGTCGTCCTGGAGGACTGCCTTTTGTTATCGTTCTAGGCGATTGAACCTGATTCCGCCACATTTCCTCCAGGGTTTCACATTTCGTTCTTAATGTATTATTTTTAATTACCTCCTTTGTTAGGAGGTCTGCTGTATCTATAATGCATCTGCAGAGGACCTCCTCCACTTCTTTTTCAAGCTGAGCCCGTCTAAGCTTGGCCTGAAAGGATATGACCAGCCTCCGAGACTCAGCTAATATTTCTTCCGGGAGAAGGTCCTCTTCCTCTTCCGTGGAGGTATCTCCTGCTGTCTTCTTCTTCTCTGGAGACTTCCCTGATGGGGAAGCCTCCGACGAAACTACTGACACATCTGACAGCCGTCTTTTCTTTTGATCGCTTTCGACCATTTTCTTTTCGCTTTGTATGGCGACGCCATCTTGGTCCGCCATTTTTTCCACCGTCCTCTGCGGTTTTGGGGCCGTCTCCATTGATTTGAGTCGGTTCGCCTCCTCCAACTCTTCAATTAAAGTTTTGGATTGAGCCATCCAAATTGACGTAATAATTTACGTAAAATAGGGTTTCCCAAAACCCTATTTTATCTAATTATTTTTAATAGCTAAAACTTGTCTCTTATTTTTCCTTTAGCACTAAAACCACTACTACACACACTCCTGTCACTAATAACAATAAGTTTTTAAAAAAATTTTAACAAAAACAATAATAACAACAAGAGTTTTTGGATTTTTTGAAAAATTTCAAAAAACCCCACTACGGTAGGGAGACCCGAGTCGCAAAATTGTCCGTCGGGCCTCAACCTATCACGCACACCATTTTATCACACTTTTACTGTGAGCACGTGTAAAACACGTCTTACCTCCTTGACGTCTGGCAGTATACTGAGCTCTGAAGTAGGATGGGAAGGTGGGGATAATCCGCAAGAGCAGCCCAGCGTGCGTCCTACCTCTACGACAGTCGGGGAGCTACTACGGGAGACCCAACTGTGGCACACCCAGACTCGATAAACTGTGTACCCTTAATTGGATAAAATACTTGGCGGTTCAGAGTGATTTCAGCCAAATCTCTTCCTTTCACAACCTCTGGTTCAGTAACAGTACAACATCCTTACCTAAGTTGCCGTTGACTGTTGTCCAACTGTGTACTTCATTCAATATCCAGCCTTGCTATAGACAAGTTCTCTGCAATCTCATTTTACCATTTTGGTTTTATTATTAGTTTAGATTAGTTATTATTAGTTTGAATTTCGGTTAGGTTTATAAGTGGTGTAGATAGTCAAGTTTTAATTTAGTGCATATATTAGAATTTGTAAAAATAACCAAGGAACTATTATATGTCTGATGAATGCAGTTAGACAGAAAAAATAAAACAAAAACGCCGTTTTATCTTGTTATTGCACAGTTTGTAATAAATATATGAGTTTTATAAATATTTATTTAGTTCACATCAAATAATTGACAGAGGATAAAAAAAAAATTAAATATAGTAAGTTCCATCATTTGCAATATTAATATAGTACTAAACCCATTTTTGCATTAAAAATGTGGAGTAAACCTACATTGGAATAAAATGCTAAGGCGTGACCTTATTTTAATCCACTAAGCCTGCGGACTAGAGGGTTAAAGCGATTACTTTTAAAGTAATCATTTGATGATAAAAAGTAACTGGCAACCTTAATGTAAAAAAGACCCCATTTTGTTACAACAATAAGGCAATTATCCTTTACTTGAGAAGTAACAAAAAAATAACATCTGCGTTTAAAGAGTTCAAGAAAGGATTTAAAATATTTATATTTTATATAGCTGTAAAAAGGAAAGGCTTATGATTTTTGTTTGTCAATTATGTGACGCCTAATGGGGCTTGCAGTGTTGGGTCGGCTACAGTAACATCCGGCAACGTCGCTTCCCTCCTCTCCAAAACTCAGTGGCCATCCGAAATCTCGGCAACTATAAAAATTGCCTACCGAATCGAATATTTTATCTTTACCGATTGCTAATTGCAATGTACGTACCTTCATTTTACTCTGAAAATTAACTTATAGAAATTTATATGAGCTGTTTAATGATTTATTTCTATTGATGCTAAACAAAACTTACGAATAAATTAACAATGTAATGTTTGGGCAAGTTTAATTTCAGAGTTTAATTCTCTTTCTTGTAAGGGTTACTTCTTGATAACATACAATCTTTTAATATCTTGAGATTTTTTTGTAATTTATCAGCAGCGAAATAAATGTTTTATATGGTAAAGATAATACGTCATTGCAATGTGGAAAACAGCGTCCATCGATGATTTTTCTGCTTATTTATTTTATATAATATTATTCTCTTATTATTATTAATGTATTCATTCATTGACTTGGATCTTTTGGCTGGGTGTCTATAGCTTCTTTTTGTAACGTTTTTTTCACCGTTGAAAATGTAACCATTGGTCTAATTAATTTGATATGTGTGAATAATTTTGTTATTTATAATTTGTCGTTAGGACCTTCAGTTTAGGAGCTATATTTGTTTGAATGAAAAAAAAGTCACGTTAAAAACCCATATTTTCTCCCAATTTTGCTTATCACGAACAATCATTATTTGTTTATTTATATAATTTATATTAGTCGATTAAAATTAGAAAAGTAGTAAATTATAGATAGACATATCTATGATTGTTTCTCCCAGCCAGGGAGAAAATGTCGAACTTAATTTGATGGACAATTTTAATAGTTACTTTTTTTACATGCATTACTGGGCCGCTCAAGGACTCAGTACAGCTAGAACTTTTAAATTTATCAGGCATATCTTAGTTGAGTTCTTGTAATGCAAAAAGTTTATACTGAGGCCGTGTTACCAGCCAACAGAAGAAAAATACAAGTTCGTGAACTTGCCTGAAAATGACTACCTCCTTGCAGGTAAAAAGTTGGTCCCTTCAGAACTGTCACTTTCCGTGGAAGGAGAGAACAGACCCTGGTCAGGATTTTTTTAAATAAATTAAAACTTGAGGTAAGGTTTAAAATTTCGTAAAATAATCAAATATTGACCTAACAAACAAGAACCCACAGATTAAGAAACAAAATTAAAAGTTTTGGGGAGGGAGGCTTTTCACTTTTGAAAAAAAAACAATTCCCAACATCAGTAAGCGCTGGTAAACAAAAAACAATATTTGACGAAATTCCCACAGTTAATTGCAAAAAAAGAAGAGAATATAACCCAACCACTGGTCTTTAAAAATTGGGAAAACCTGAAAAGAATTCAATAAAATAAAAAATAAAAAAAAAGAAATTTAAACCATTGATGAACACCAACTTAAAAATAATTATACTTCTCAAAGTTCTGTATATAAATATACATACAAAAAAAAAAAAAAAAAAAAAAAAAAAAAAAAAAAAAAAAAAAAAAAAAAAAAAAAAAAAAAAAAAAAAAAAAAAAAAAAAAAAAAAAAGAAATATGGTGAAAGGAAAAAACAAAAAAGGAGAAATTCAAACTAGAAACAAAAAATAAAAATATCTCCGATTATGATTACATAAAATTAAAGAAATATTAGGTTGATGCAAAAATAATGCAGGTTTTGAATATTCATTTTGTTCAGGCAAATGCTTATCAAGTAAACCAAGATAATTCTCCAGTCTAGTTAATTGGTTATAAACAATGGTTATTAATGTTGTTTTTCCTCAAAGTTTAATTTAGTTTGTGCTACATTTTCTATGAGTAAGGACCTCTGAAATTCTAAGTGTCAAAACAAGATTTTGGTGAAATTCATTTTTATGAGTTCAAACTTGGACGACGTGTAGCCCTAACCACATTTTAATGTTGTTTGAAGTGGCAGAATAATCAGTGAATGTACAGTGCAGCGATGGTTACAAAAATTTCGTCTTAAACAAGGGAGGTAGGCCTCCTGTTGCTGATCACGACCAACTGAGGGCTTTGGTTGAAGAAAACCCTCGCAAAACTACTCGGGACATCACTTATCAGTGAATTTCAGGGGACATTTTGAGAAATGGTGTTTTTCTTTGCATTTAACAAACTGGGTTTCAGTCTACAATAATTTTTTTGTGTTACTAAATCTTTGACAGTTGACATGGATATATCGTTGTTTCTATATTTCAGTTCCTCTGACATAAGGGCGAAAAATAAATTTTCCAGATTGAAAATCTCTTTGGCCTTTGCATTATTGACTATTGAGACTGAACAAAGAGGATGTTTTTATTTCCTTATTTAATATTCTCGAAACCTTCAATACTTCGACATTTTTAGATAGATGGATAATAAATTTTATTTTGGGACAAAGTCCCTTAAGAATAACAACAAATGAATTATAAAAAGTAAATCACATCTGGCCAAGATATTTTAAATAGAATAATGAAATAACATAACATAAAGTAAATACAAGTTTATAATAATATAATTAAAAGAACAAAAATTTATAAACAAATATATAAATAAACACACTTATATACACACTAAAAGATATATACATTCGGTAAAGGAACAAAATTATATACAAAGTTGATTGAAACATGAAATTTCTGGATTAACACATATTGAAGTATGAATAAAAATAATATTTGTTGTTAGGGAACAGTCAAAAATGATAAAGAAAAAATATAAATGGCAAAAAAATTTGAGTAACAGTGAAAACATTATCATAAGAAGAATAGAAAAAAAAAAATGTATTTAATATGCTGGTATGACATTCGTTTTAAAGGATCCATATGATTAAATAGCATCCGTCTGGACGGAGATAAGGTGGTGGAAGAGGTGCGTTTTAATAATTCGACTGGACAGAGGAAGAGAATTCCAAGAATAGCGGAACGTGCAAGAAAGGAACGTTGAAATGCAGTCGTTCTGTAGGATGGGGTGTAGAGATCGGAGAGACGGGATCTGGTATGTAGTGATTGGATTGAGAACTTGAAATGTGGGATGTTATGGATGAAAGGAGGGTGATGTGTGTTAATAGCTTGGAAGAGGAATATACCAAGGAAGTAATCTCTACGGAAGGAATGGTAAAGCCAATTTAACTCGGTGTAGAGATGAGACACATAAGAGCGTCTTGAGGATCCGAGGACAAACCTTATGAAGCAATTCATGATTCGCTTTTATAATTTATATAATATTTATTCATATAATTTTATCAGTTTGACCGGAATGCCATCTAATCCGGTTAAATTAGTGTGGGATTTCATTATGGAGGAAATGAGCTCGGTTGAGGAGATGTAAGAAAAATAAAAATAATTATCATTAAACACAGGTGAAAAGAGAGGTAACTGCGAGGATAGAGGAGTGGATGTAGGGGTGGAGATGAAATAAGAATTTAACTCATCAGGTGTGACAGGACAGACTCCTAAGGGAGAGAGACTCGATCTGTTTTCAACAACGGAAAGTTTGCGGAGGAGCTGCCATTTGGATTTGGGATTGGGTGCGGATATAATGGTTTCGTGGTAGTAATTGGATTTCGTTCGCCGGATGGTACCTTGGGTTGAATTACGGAGAAATTTAAAAGCTTGGTAGTCAACATCGAGCCTGGTGCGTCTGAAGCGTCTTCGGGCAGCCTCACGTCTTCTTTGCAAGTCTTTTATATCCAGGTTCATCCACGGAACAGGGCGGCGGCGACGAAAGGTATAGGTTTTAAGAGGGGCATGGATATCGAAGATAGACAGGAGGTAGTAAGCAATTCAACCATTGTGTCGATTAAGGAACATGAGTAAATTGGATTACAATCTAGGATTTCAAGGTCAGGTAAAATCTTATCTCGGGTAAGGGATTCTATTTTACGGAAAGTAATTGTTATAGGGAAAAACAATGGGGTTGGGACATCGTATGATATTTGGATTAGGTCTTGAGAGGAGAGGAACGTAACAGGCCGCTGACATGAGGAAAGGAGGTTTTTTGGTGAGTCTATGATATGAAGGTCCAACCAAGTGTCGTACCCACGGGAGTTATAGGTAGGATTAAATGGGACACTGAAGAGGTGAAGGGAAAAAAAGAGTTTTTCTAGATACATTTTGTCATAGGTGTCAGAAAGAAGTATTTAGGTGACCAGAAATGATTGTATTGGAATAGAGAGGTATATAATTGTAGAGGTTTGATATAACGATTGGTCAAAAGAAACAAGAGGGGGACGATAGGCCACTACATACATGAGTGAATGGAAATTAAAGTTAAATTACATTTCAACAAAGAGATACTTAATGTTTGGGAGATTTGAGGGAGGAGAAAGATGCAGGACACGTGAATTCAGGCTATCATAAACATAAAGCGCTACTCCGCCTACGGTCCGGTCATCTTTTCTGAGTCTTAGGCGCTCTATCATATCAAAATCTTTAACATTCAGCTTAATACCGTGATAATACCTATGCATGTCACCAGTGCCGCGCGAGTCCCACCCGGGCGTACTGGGATGCCGCGAATTTCTACTGATTTGTTTAATAGACCTTGTTCGGCTTTATTTAATCTACTCTCGAGCTGGCCTACTTTTACTTTAAAATTTTTATTTTCATTTATTAATTCTTCTATATATTTGTTTTGACCCTCTGGTGGTTCTCGATTTTGGTCAGTCTTCAATCTTGACTCAAAACTGAGGTTCCCATATCTAGTGAAGTTTTCAAAGATTTTATTTCCTCGTTCATGCGATTAACAGCCGAGAGAATTTCAGATCCTAACGGCTCGGGCTTTTTTGATATATCACAATTGTGACATAACCAGGATTTATTAATTTTCTTTAGTGCTTCTATTTCTTTATCTTGCATGTTAAAGCACCGACCGCGGAATATTATTTTTTTGCATTTGGAGCATGAAATATTATTTTTGTCCTCCCTGGTAATAGGGTTTTCACATTATAGGCACAACCATTTTTTACGTAAATTAAAAGACTCGTGGTTACAATAACGGGTAGAAATGTTTATTTACGCACCGCAGGTAATAAATAGTACCTTAACGCCGTGAGGATTTCTCTTCTGATAAGCGGTGTGTGACCCTCAAATATTTTACGATTGTTTTAGGTGTTATCACTGAGGCTTCAACTATGTCACTTATCTAATTAACAGTTTTAATTATTAAAATGAAAAACAAAAAAAGAAATGAGAAAATTAACGAGAAAAAACAAATGTTAGGAGAAATATAACGGGGCACTGTTTGCCGTCTCTGGCCAGACATTTTAAGAAATTAATTCAGATTTTGCTTGGTTAAGAGATTTGTACATAATGAATTAAGGTCATTTCACAGGAGTAGCTAAATGTTTGCATTGTGTAGAAATATCAGGGGAATGTATAGAAATCGCAAACATAGCTGGCTGTTTTAGCCCCGGCGGAATCTAAGTGCGCCCACATTTGGCACATAGCACATTTCATCCACACCTCTTCAGAGAACATTCCATCACAAAAGACGCAAGTTGCATCGCTTGAGTCTGGTTTAACCCCAATGTTGAGATCTAGATTGGTATCATCATCGCTGTCCACAAGAGAAGGGTCATTGAAGTTTGATGAGTCCGATGATGAATCGAATCGTTGCCCGGGGTCCAATTTTCTTTTTTTGAAGGCCTTTGATTTTCCCAACCCTGCACTCTGGCCGGTCTCCAAAATATTGTAGGACGTCTTCTTGAAAGCTTTTTTGTCAAGCGGCTTGGTCGACTGATCCTAGAATAGACTTGTGATGAGGCTGGACTTTGCTGCTTTGGGTCCACGAGTACTGATTCTCTTCTTAATTTTGGGAACAGGAGATATGTCGAACGGAGATATTGCATTTGAAGTTCCCGGAGAAATGGGAGCCCATATTTATACCAAGAAAGAAAACCCATATTTACACCAACCCCACCTAAGAAAGATGGCCACTATCAAATGTAACCTAAAAACGTGCGTGACTAGATTAAGATCTCGTTTTTTCGGATATCACTGTGAAATTATTTTTAACTAAACATAAAACATGTTATATAAATATATAATGAGAGAGGCCTCACCGAAGTTTATACTGCCAGTGCCAACTGACGATCAGACATATTCTGGAGGAATGCCCGCTTTACGCAACTTTTTTTGAACAGAAACGGCTGGAAAGAAGACTCTCGGTAATGCTTGGAGATAATAAATACAATGTCGACAAAATTATCACATTTTTGAAACAACATAACTTTTTCGGAAAAATATAATTTAAAACAAAAACAACTAAGGAACCAGGACACTAAAGACCATGGAAGTTGAGTGTCCAAAAACAATAAACCTAACTACCTACCTACATAAAACATATTAAAAAAAAATAACATAATTTAAAAAAAACGATTTTACATACTTCTCAAACGTTTGCAGTCCAGAATAAACACCAATTTGCACAACTCGCACTGCATCCAACCTACTTGAAAGAGTTTTCCCGACCCGGAAGTCGATCCACTTCTAAAATAATAGAAAATAAAAGAGAGATTAGGAAATAAGTAAAAGCATTCATGTTTAAAAAGGTTAGTTTTTTCCCACAGTTTAAGCCGGCGCACAGTGGTAAAAACGGCCAATTTAGGTGGGTATTAAGAAAAATTTTCATGTCAACAGAGCTTTGAATGGACTTTGTACTATTATCCAGAGATGGTTGACGAGATATATACGATTTGATGGATTACCACTAGTGTAAGCAAACATTCTTTCCAAAAAAACAGGCCGTTCATTGATCAGTATCAAGAACTGGCCACTCCTGTAGTGCCCAACCATTCATAGTTTTTGGTACATACAATAACATCTTATATAATATATCAAAGGTCCATCTATTAACGTTTCATGGTGAGTGATACATATCTAAAATTTTATCCTTATGGGCGTATTTAGTTGAGTTAAGTAAACATATTTAACAGATTTTCGTACTTAAAATTATGTAACTTTTTTTCTCCAAGCTCCTCCGCCTTCTGGATGGCATGGTTTTAAACTATAACATTTAAAAAATATTTAACAATTGAAATGTGACCCATCCAGACCCATAGAGCTAAGCTATTTATTGAGAATAATGCCTCTCCTCAAAAGATGTATGGGTCGCCATGGCACACTCTGACGAAAAAGAAAAATTGTCTGAGGTCAAAATGTATGTTGCGGAACAGTTGATTTTCGATGGATTTAATGATGAGGACACTCAGGAATTAGTTATGAATAAAGTGGATTCATTCTTAATTTATTTTCGTTCTTGATGGGTCTCATGAACATGAAGCCGCCAAAATCTTGGATGAAGGGAAACTTGGTAGAAACCCAGACTCTAGGTAAATCTCGTACTACAAAAAAAGAGACAAATTCAACATTTGTTGGACAATTATTCATATGAGGAGCTGCCATTTGCTGCACGCCTCAGTTTGTACGCAGCTTCATTCATCTGACCAATATATTTTAACTTTGTCAATTAATGAAGGCAGTGCTTTGTTGCATTCTGATCCTAATGATTTTTCTCTGAAAAATTATTACATTTACTTTCTGAGCCAACTGGAAAATAAAATCGTAAATAAAAAATAGTCTGCGATGAATTGAATATTCAAGTTATTATTTTTTTTTTTTTTTCACTATTAGTTATTTCTTTTATACACAACTGTCACTCAAATCATGACAATAAGCGGATGTGATATGAGAAATTATTAGGATTGATGAAATTAGGATTGATGAATTAAATGCCACTTCTATTGAGATTATTTTATTTGAAAACTAGTTTCGAATGCTAAACATTCATCTTCAGTTCTAAAACATACAATAAAATTTTCAACACATCAGTACTATGTTACATAGATTAAATATACTAAGGTTTTTAAAAAGATAAGACAAGAAATCAAGCATAGGCACTCACCTTCGAGGTAACTAAAACACTGAATTTGTGAGAAGTAAAAGGGGGGGGCAGGTAGGTTAAGTTTTAGATTTACAACGGGGTTTCCCTTATGACTCATTGGTTTTTTTTTCGTTCCTATGGGAAACAAATTTAAAATGGGGCTATTGGATATGTTAATCTGATCATTTAAACAAAAATCTGGATCGGTTTTAAACGATTTTATTATTTCTAGTGATTCAAAAGTATTTAATTTTAGGCTATTTTCTACTTGATGTAATATTTTTACTCCCGAGTCTTTATTAAATTTGTGGTTATTTTCATTTAGATGGATAGTAAAATTGGAATTTTGGGTTTTATTAGTGTATGCTCTTATATGTTCATTTACTCTTTGATTTACTGATCGTCCGGTTTTTTGAGAAATTATGTAAAATTGGCATGTCAGGTATGAGGGAAATATTTAAGTTATAATCAAAAAAAAAATTTCAACATTTTGTTCTATATATTAAAAAAAAAGTTTTAGTTCTTTTGTTCTATTTAACTATAGTTTATTGTATTTATGCAAAAATAAAAAATACTCAAAAAATTTTCAAGTGATTTCGAATATTGCTTTAGAAGTTATGAACAATGTCCACCTAGATTGGCCATTTTTACCACTGTGCCGCTTATCAATACAAGCGTTTTTTTATAATTAAAATATTCTATTACGAAAATATTCCGAATTTTATTGTATTTTTTAATGATTTAAGCCCATCTAAGGACTCTTATGACAAGTTCCTTAGGATGCTTTTATTTGTTCCCAATACTTCATATAGCTTATTATCAAATTACTTTATTATTATAAATAATATTAATTTATAGGTAAATTCTACTCGTTAGTTAAAATTTAATTGATTTTTCGTTAGTATTATTTAAGTTAAGTGTGTTGCTTATTTTTTGTTGAGTTGTAGGATTATCTCACCAGCCACGAAAATACGAGTAATAACTACAAGATAGAAATTCAAATCATAAAAAATGTATGCCATTAAAGAGAGTAATTTATTTCTTGGATAATGTATGTGGAATCATTTTGAAGAGTTATAAATGGTTAATCGAATCATATATCTTAAGTTCATTGTAAGATAATTTTTGAACCTTGAACATTACTGCTAATCGGTTTAATGCTAGACTAAGAGAATTAAATAATAAATTCTCTACTTTTCGGGGTGCTATATATTTTCATTACATTGTTGTTGTTTTTTAATAATAATTTTTATTAATAAATTCAGATATATTAAGTGGCAATTTAAATGTTTTATCCTCGTATCTTGTTTTGAAAGCTGGAGCTGAGCGTAATTATGTGACAAAGACTAGGGATGTAGTTCACCCTACGTGTTGGATATTGATTAAACATGTTTACACGTTTGAGCCCTCATATTGTCTTCTACATTCAGTAGGTTAACCACCAAACGGACTGGGTACATGGCATAACTCAATGCAATATTAGTAAAATTTATTTAAAATATTTTTTGAGTTTTAGTGTTTAACAAAACTATATTAGTGTACCGTGGATAGAAAGTAGATCTGAGTTGTGCAATATACGTGATATTCTGAAATTATATCGGTAATAGAAAAGTGTCATGTGATACAATTTATGATAAAATAAAAAAAAAGGAAAAGCCTTCGATATTCTTGGATTTATTAATTTTATTTATTTTTTTACATTTTATTGAAGAATATTACTCGTAGACTTTAATTAATAGATCCGTCTGTGTATAAGTTTCATATAAGAAAATTAAAATTAAAATTAACTAAAAATGTAAAAAGTAAAATGATATATAAATACATTGGTATCTAAATAAACTGAAGTAGGCTATGATGCCAAGATAAAGAAATCATGAAATGTATAGAAATCACTTTGACACGAACAAGTTCAGTCTAGCTCCATGGGTAACCTCTGTATAGTATAACAAGAGGGCATTCTTTAAACCGTGAAATTTTACCACGGCTAGCTTACTATATTCGGTAAATAAAACTAAGAGCAGATCAATGAAAGGAGAAGGTGTAAAGATGCACTTCTCTCTCTTAGCTCTGAATTAAATAGAAAAAGACTTGCAACCTCAGGCTTCTGCTTCATCCTTGATAGAATTTAAAAGAAAATACAGATTTAATTTAAAAAGCGATACCTCCTTTTTGTAATTTAATACACCCTGTGTTTGGTGGGGATGGGTATAAAGTAAATTATGTAATTAATTTAGAGGTATATATAGTCGACTGTATATATTTTTCTTGTAAAAATTTCGAGGAATCAGTCAAAGAAAAATAAGAATTGTTAAAGATAACAAAACATTATTTTATAAATCCGAGGATAAAAAGAGAACGCGTCAGATACAGAATCAGTAAATACAAAAAGAAATAACTATAAATGAAGAAGAAAAAGTAAATAAAAGAAGAATTTCTTCTAATCCGAGCATGATTAACTTTCTTGTATCATTTTATAATTTTCACCAACTTGGTTTCTTACTTACCTCAAATTTCATTTTTTTGTATTTCCGAATCTTTATCTGACATATTCTTTTTTTAGCCCTTATGGAGGCCATTAATGTTATGGCCGAAAAGTCGGTATTATAAACAAATGTTTTTTTTACCTTCAACAATGCTTATTCTCTTTTGACAGATCCCTCGAAAAAACTATAAGACAAATTTTTAGGAAATAGTATAATTGTTGGTTCCTTTTGGAATATGATGACAAAAAAATATTTCTCCTTTGTTTGGAATAAATACAAGTATTGCTAACGAAGAAGAAATTACTATTTATTCCAACCAAAAATTTCATCACATTTTTTTGTGGACTAAGTAATGTAGATAGATGGATTCTATAAGATTTTCTTGGCTGAATTAGGTTTGATTATGCTCACAGTTGTATTTTTATTGGGGTGTCCATAAATCAATGCAGGTTTATGGTTTTAAAATATAAAAAATAAAATAAGTAATCTAAAACATATTTAACTATTCAAAATACTCTCCATTACCCTCAATATACGAGGGTAAGTCAATAATTATCCGCAATATAGTTATAAAATTTTATTGAAATGAAATAGGAAACTTACAAGTACATCATTTTTCGACATAGTCCCCTTGCTTTTCAACGCACTTGGTCCAACGTTGTTCAAGTTTCCTGATGCCCTCATGGAAGAAGGTTTTGGGTTGAGATGCGAGCCAGGAATGCACCGCTTCTTTCAATGCTTCGTCCGAGGCAAATCGACGGCCCCTAATTGCCTGTTTGAGTGGACCAAACAAGTGAAAATCAGATGGAGCGAGATCGGGACTATATGGAGGATGATTCAATACTTCAAAATTGAGTTTCTGAAGCGAGCGTTTCTACAGTGTGGGCAGCTGTATGCGGACGGGCATTGTCGTGCAACAACACAACGCCTTTTGACAGCAGTCCTCGGCGTTTGCTTCGAATTGCAGGCTTCAGCTTAGCAGTAAGCATCTCACTGTAACGTTCACTGTTTATTGTTCACTGTGTTTTGAATTTTTCAATCCATTCATAGACACTCCGTTGTGGCAAACAATTGTTCCCGTACTGTACCAAAAGTCTTCGATGAATTTCGGCCCCTGATACACCTTCCGACCACAAAAAACGGATCACTGAACGTTGCTCTTCTTTGGTGCAAATAGAAAGTGGAGCGGCCATTATTAACAGCACGACAGCGATAACAAAACTAACCTACCAGCTTGATACGCACATAAACATAACAACGAATAAACAAAGCATGCGCCATCAACACAAAAGAACAGTACTGCCAACATAAACAAAAATATAGCTATATTGCGGATAATTATTGACTTACCCTCGTATTTTTTCTAAAGAGTTGCAATGTATTATGGGTACGTAAAATAATATTAATTGATAATTAGTAATAAGACGGCGGGATGAAAAGGGCCGGTACTCCTCTGAAGTCTGGAATATGAGTGATAATCCATAAAACCCTTCAAAGGGGATCTGGGCCAGGCCAAACCTTCGGAGTGACCACCGCTGTAAAATATTCTGTCAACAAAAGTTTCTTAAAGACAAAGAAAGGTAAATGTAAGATGGAAGGGATGAAGCTCTTTAAAAACATGGTCCTGAAAACGAAGAGGGATAGTTTGGTGGAAGAGTTTGGTCGACGGAGAGTTGACAAAGAGATGAAAGACGGTTGGAAGTGATATGGTTGCGTATATACATGTATCATAATCGTGTATATACATAATCGTTCTAGTAAATATAGTAAGTTTAGTATTCAGCATAATCATTCTATTTCCTGAATGCCACTAACTAACAATGAATTGGTTTGAACTTAGTGGATCAGAATCCAATAAAGGTAATTAATAAAACATTAATAAATGGGGTTCTATTCAGATAGCAACACAGTATTTCCCATAAACCCCAAGAGCAACATAGCAGAGTTTATAACATCGCTATGCTCTGTGAAAAGAAGTGTGAGCCTTTGGTATTAACGAATTCTAAAAACGCATTTTCTATCAAATTTTGATTATTAAATTTGTTATATCTTAAAAAAAGGCTACAGGCTGCCCATTTTTCGATGGGATAATTGTTTTATTTCTTTCTTTCTTTTACCAACATCTACTTTATTTTCATTTCTTATTTGTCATTTACATATTTTTACAAATGGTTTAATCCATGCAAGTAGACTTGACATATTCTAAACTTTGTTCTCTCGCAGTACTTTAAACCGTAATATCAATGTTTTCCATATTTTTCAGAGATGCTCTTGTTAAAACAAATTAATTTTAACCGGGCGTTTCTGCTAGCTAATTATAAATTCTTCAATCAATTATGGAATAATTTAATATTTAAATAGAAAACTGGCTTACAATCTACTTAAATATTTAAAAATTTTATGGATACTGGTGGAAGTACATGAATATATTTTCTAATATTTTCTACTACTTGGACAAAAAAGTCTTTATTTTCTTTTTTAAATATTATTTTTACCAATCTACCATACTTAGGAGAAGAACTAAATCTTGTTAGTTTTGCCAAACAACCAAGAAGGAAAGATCTTGGTCTACAGAGAGTTCCCAGCACTGTTCTATCAACTGCGTCACTTGTGAAATCCAGTGGAGGCTGAGAAAGCGCTATGATGGCACAGTCGCACAGGACTTAAGTAGAAAAGCTGGCCATTGCCAGAACTCCAATAGTAAATATTTACAATATGTCTCGGGGCCATTGCCGTTTTAATCTGGGAGGTGGGTTATAAGGGTGTGTTGCGCTGGATAATGAATGAGACAGAGGGTTAGGATGATTGGAAAGATTTTAATGGAATTTGGAGAATTTAAGAGGTATCAGGTCAAGGACAAAAGGTATATTCAGATCATTATGAAAGGTTTTGTTGGAGACATAATATGGAGCATTTACGATAGTACGAAGGACTTTGGATTGGAAGGATTGAATGCGTTTGATATTCGATTGTTTTGCTGTCCCCCACAGTTCAAGTCCCTAGGTCCAAATAGGTTTAATGATGGAGTTGTATATGAGGAGTTTGTTTTCAATGGAGGGCTGGTATGTCCTATTTAGTAGTCTGTACAATTGGCTGAAGCGTCTGTTAAGCTCTTGCCTTTTAAGTTTAGTGTGAGGGTTCCAAGTAAGTCTTTTGTCTAAGTAGAAGCCAAGATACCGTACTGTGTCAGCTAGTGGAATATTATTGATATAAACAGGAGGAAAGGATGTGCGGCGGAGGGTAAAAGTTACGTGGGTACATTTCGATTCATTAACTTTGATCCTCCAGCTGTTACACCAGTCTTCAATCAGTGATAAGTGGGTTTGGAGATTATAGGAAGCTATTAAGGGATCTGGATGGGATAAAAGGATAGCAGTGTCATCGGCAAATGTTGCTAGGAAAGTATCAGGAGTAGTAGGGATATCTGAATATATAAGACTGGACCAAGAACGCTACCTTGTGGAACACCTGCCTCAATTGGGCATTCCATTATTATTATTCCATTCCGCAGCGAACTCGAAAGGAACGGTTAGTAAGGTAGGATCGAAGGACTAGGAACAGTGATTGAAGTAAAAAGGTTTTGAGTTTGAAAAGCAAACCGGCATGCCATACCCGGTCGAAAGCTTGCCCTATGTCCAGAAATGCGCCGGAGCAGTATTTTTTGCTTTCAAGTACATAGGATATATGGCCTACAACTCTAAGGCCTTGTTTGACAGTGGAATGCTTAGAACGGAATCCAAACTGGTGTGAGGGAATATTTTGGGATTCAAAGATGGGTAGAATGCGCTTGAGAAGGAGTTAATCAAAAAATTTTGAAAGGATCGGAAGAAGGCTGATAGTTCTGTATGATGATGGATTGTTGGAAGGTTTGTTTCCATTGTACAGGGAAATAAGTTGTTCGGAGGATGCAATTATATAGGTAGGTAAGAAATACGACTGCTTTATGGGGAAGTTGCCTGAGGATCTGTAAGGTAAGGAGATCATATCCGGGGGATTTACGGGATTTTAATTTTCTTAAAAAGCCTTGTGTTTTCTCAGATTGCAAAGTCAGACCCTTTGGAGAGATAATAGTGTTCCCTCTTCTATTGTACAATTTGTTTCCTGGCACCACGAACTCGTGCACACGAATGTTTCAGCGAATCTAAGATAAGCTAGATTTAAATCGTGGTGGAAGATGGTGTTGTCCTCCCTATTGAAAATATGGAAAGGATACCTTTGATAGTAATTGAACACCTTTTGTAAAAATTTCTCGATGTTCTCACCTTTTCGTTTTTTGTGGATGTCTTTCCATAGATATACAGCTATGGCTGCTATGCATGTTTTAACTGAAGCAGAACTACATTTGTTAATTGTTATGTGCTCAAGTGTGTCTGGATTAACGTTCGCATATCCTCTTGCTTCAATAAATTTGAAATATAATGAGTGTCTAGTAGTGTCTTTCATGATTTTATTGAGAGAGTCGTAGGAATAGTGCAGATTATGTTCTTCAATGTCAATGATCACCTTGTTTATTTCCCTAATCATGTAGGTCTCTATTTGCAGAAGAACTCTAATGTACCTTGACCAACAATTCTGCATGGTACTGTCCATCAATATCGATCTTAAAGAGACCCCTTGAATTGTTATGTGCTCAAGATGGCTGACATTAGCTGTATCCTTATTGTAGTAAAATGCTCTACATAAAGAGACAGGTTCCTTCTTGACATTCGAGAGGCTTATCCCTGTGAGTGTGTAATTGGTTCCCAATACTGCGTAGGAAAATTAGTACAGATGTGCTTGTATGAAGCATGCGGATATCGTCCTTCAAATATGCCAATAATACGCTGTATTCAGAGAAAAATGTCATCTTGTGAGATATGCTGGCGTCTCTTATCTTCTGGATTGCTATCAAGTTTTCATCTCTGAACCTGGGTGGAATAGGTGAGGCTCCAAGTATACATAGGCAAGACCTAGTAATCTGTGCTTTCAATTTGTATTGATGCCTCTCTTATAACTATTGCTCTTCTCTCCAGTACTATGGTTCCCCATTGTATCCTGGCTCTATCCCACTTTAGGTTATGGAAGTCATCTGTCCTTGCGAAGTGACCCTTGTATACAAGATCAATTACAGACATGGTTTCTTCTGAAGGTAAGTCCGAGTTTTGTGTCCACCAGTGTATGGCCTCTTTTTTGCACAGGATGCTATTGCTAGTGTGAGTATCTTCTTTGTCTAAAATTTTCTGTTTTTTCTGTATTTTCTGTTCTGTCTAGAACATTCTGGAATTTTGTGTTTTGCTGCCAGAGTTCTGTCTATGGATAGAGGGTAAGCTCTGTACATGTTTGTCATCGTGCTGACTAGTGGCACTGAAGTATTTGCCATTGTCCTCTGTTAATGCTTTGATGTTTGATATGGGAGTGTTTCTCAGGATTTCAATCGACTGATCACTCGCCCTAACAATCCTTTTACACATCTCTAGTATCAATTCTTTGTTTTCCATTGTAGCACCTTGCTGCAAAAATCGGGTTGTTTCTACTGGCAATGGTATTAAATGGATCATTCTTAGCTAACTTGAAATTTAAGTTTCTTTGATTAGATTTTCGACTTTCGATCGCCCATATAAGCTAAAGTGACGATTGTGTGGCGCCGTAGATGATAAGATAATACGCCAATAAAAAGCTGTTTTTTTCCTTAGCTCCTTAGCAAAATTTTTGTATATACCACTTGTTTTTGTATTAATGTTGGGAAGGTAAAATGTTATATGAGCGTGTGATTTTAAGTTTTTCTCATGTCCGTTTTATATTTTATTAGTTTGTTTTTCCGTAATTACTGAAACGACATACAAGGTTTATTTTATGTTTTACCTTTAAAAAAACAAAAACAGACAGGGGGACGCAATGTTATGGGTTGTAAGGTGTGGAAGGAACAGAACAGAAAAAACAATCACTAATTGGCTTTCCAGGAAAACCATTACATGTTCCCATTAACTTGTAATGTTTTTCAACCAATAGCATAAATACATACAATGCAATCATTTCCTTTATTCTATTTATATTGGATGTATGTTCATCTGCCAAAAGGAGGGAGATTTTATTTTATAAAAAAAAAAGAGTGATAATATTTACTGTTATAAATCTATCAATTACAGTAAAAACTGTAAAAAGTCGAAGTGAACCCCGTTTCCCGATCACGTTTATATGATGAATTGTATTCGTTGACTCGAACCAATAATCGTTAACTCGAAGTAAAATTTTTTCTACACAACTCCCGAGATGTATAATAGTATGTCCCACTGTTAAACATGGATGGTGTGTAACATGGTCTGGGGGTGTATTAGTGCATCTGCCGCTGGGAAACGTAAAGTAATCCATGGAACTATGGTCCAATATATTTATTTGAACATTTTAAGGCACATCCTAAAATAAAGTTCAGCGAGTCTTGGTATTTGATCATATCTTTCTAGCAGATGTACTATTTTTTTTTTGGCATGCAGATTTTAACAAACTATGAAAGTTCCCATTTTCGTCAAACCTCTTGAAAATCTCCATAATTAGAATAAGTATAATTTTTAACATACTTCCTTGCACAGCAACAGATATTAAAAGACTAAAAATAGCTCAGAAGAGTACAATGTACAATTCTCCCGAGGATTAACAAGTTTTGGTTGGATATTTTCTGTCCATCAACAGTGTACACAGACATTTTTTGACGTAGATTTTATCATTAAATTACAATAATTCTGAAATTACGCCAAAAAAAATATACAAAAATTGATGTGTATGAGTTGACACATTCATTTGAATTACCTCCATAATAAAATTTTGAATTAAAGCTTCTTAATTCAAAAACATGGATAAGTATTTCAATAATGGGTTTACACAGATATATTTTACTAACTGTATATCCAGAAGAAAGTTACAAACTATTTTAAATTATGTAGCTTATTAAATATGTATTTTCATGTATACAGCTTTCTTCACTCCTCTGTGTCAGCGGCCACGTTCCTCCAATTCTGGATATTTAGCCACCGTATGTCCCCTTCCAAATCATCCATCCATCTTTGCCTGGGCCTGCCTCTTCTCCTTGCTCCTCCTGGCGTTCCCGTTCACATTTTTCTTGGCAGCTTTTGAGGTTCCAGTCTCTCCAAATGACCCAGCCATCGCAACCTCGCTTTTTTCACAATGACAACATCCGTCTCATCATAGAGCTCTCTGAGCTCTGCATTGCTTCTGATGCGCCATCTTTGTTGCTCTTTAATTGGGCCATATATCTTTCGCAGAACTCTTCTTTCCCATACTAGTAGAGACTTATTTTTTTTTTTATTTTTTTTTTTTTTTTAGCTTGCTAAACACTACAGCCGGTTCCAAGCCCGGATAAAACAGGAGGGAGGGTTGGGCGTGAGGGATAGGCAAACTTGCCTCTATAAAAAAACCAAATTCCCAGAAACTGCGGAAAGAAGAGTAAAAAGAGTAGTTAATTATAATTTATACAAATAGTTATTACCGGATTACCTATTGTTGTTATATCACATATGATTGAATTAAAAATATTATACGCAAATGAAAATATTCCAATTTCTTATACTAAAATAATTTGGAGACGAGGACATCATATGAACAGTTCGCGGTTTTTAGCGTTCTAGCTTGGGTATTTTACAGATTTTTGTCGAAATTTTATATACGGGTTCTGATAGTAAATTTAATCAGCTTTGAGATGAAGAAAATAAATTGTGGGTCGGGCATATATTTTCGGAGTCAAAAGAGTGCAACAAACGTGTTTTCGCGGATAGGTGTGACTGACCGCAAGTTGGCGAATTTCTACAATTTTTTCCAAGACCATAACTTCGCAAAAATGGTCCGATTTCGGAGTTGTGTTTTTTATTTTCGTAGGTACTGGTTCCAGTTACAGTTAATATATGAAGTCATTCTTCGAAAAACGCTTGTTTGTCGTGTCATAGATAAAAACCGAAAATAACGGGTATTTTGGGCGTTTTTTCGCGATTTTGGGTATGAAGCCGACGGCTGCCGTGGTAGCAAACTTCATTTTTGGATTCAGCACCCCAAGGAACATAAAGATCCGTTCCGTTAATAATAAAAGTTCTGCAGTTTTTTCTTGAAAGCAGACTTTTGGAGTTTACTGGACCATCTTTGAACTTGTTTTTTTTTTAAGGCATCGTAATCTATCCGAATTTCAAAATAGCAAATGGCTATGGAAATTAACGTTCTGCCTACGTCGATTTAACAAAAAATATAAACGAACTGAATTTTAGGTTGCAAGGAGAAAGCTAAATATCCTCATTAATGCACTTATATCAAATCTTTTCGTCAGAAAATAACATTGTTTCAATCACAATTGCTCCGTCAATTTTGCAGTCAAAACGTTGAGTGCTTTAAAAATAACTGTTGATACTAGTTTCTCAGATTTAGTTGTCATTGCGAATAAAATTAGGATTTTTCAAAATTCTTTTGATACCGCCATAGAAACACTAGCCCCAAAACTTCAACTTGAAATTATCGATCTACAATGTAGTGATATATTTAAGAACAAATATCAAAACTCATCTTTTTTGGAATTTTATAAGTCTCCTACTGGTAAAATTAGGTAATTTGCATGTCGTGGGCTGTAATCTGTTTTTGGTTCAACCTACTAGTGTGAGAAAACATTCTCCAAAATGACATACGTTAAAAATGTTTACAGATCCAAGTTAACCGATGAACATTTCTTAATGATTCAGAGAGATATAGTCTCTCTTAATAATTGGTACAGTTAAAATAGGTCCACAACTACATAAATCTCCTTAATATTTTATGTTATAATGTTTATATACTGTCAGTTGGGTTTATTTCTTATTTGTTAATTACTGTGCTTAAGTTAAATTTTATGCGTATTCTACTTGTTATTAAGCTTTACCTAGCTTAAGTGGATCAGGCTAATACATTTTTCTGGACGATACACATTGGAACAAAATAAGGACGAACGGGTGCTCATTCGGGGCGAATGCGGAAGTGTATACGCACTTTAAGGGTGCGTTACGTAGCTATCACGGGCCGGATTTGGCCCGCGGGCCTTAGTTTGGAGACCCCACACCAGGTCTAGTGCACAACACTATTTGCTCCTTGCCACACGGCTGCTAATGGACATGCAGAACGTAATGTTCAAACAGTCAAGCGATCTTTACATAAATTGTAGGGGGAGACAGGCGGTTTACTTGATAAGATTATTAAAGTGAAGAGTGTTTTAAGGTCAACCCTTGGTTCATCGAGTGGTACTCCATTTTTTCCAATGTTTCGAAGGAAAACTGCACAAAACTTCACGTTGTGGTCAAGGCACCTGCAAGGAAAACGACCACAGTTTTGACACTAGTTCTCCCACAGGATTGAGACGGTTTTTTTTTTTTTTTTTTTTTTTTTTTTGTATTTTTCTGGAGCCCGAGTGCAGGAACGGGCTTACTCTTCCCGTGGGAACAAATGGTAATTATCCACTGTTACAAGAAAAATAGGAAGGCTTCACTACGAAGTGTAAACGGACAGCGGGCTCATGTGGGTCCGGCATTTGGAACAATTTCTCCCGGCTCCCTTAGTTCCTTGATTCGCGGTGGAACTATGTTATAAATTCAATTAGTCAATTATAGTTTATACAAATAGTTAGTTAAACCGGATTACCTATTGCAGTTATATCACACATGATTCTTATGATATAATATTTACCATTTATAAACTCCATTAATTAAAGGAATAGAAGCTGTAAATAATGAATACTATTGAAAAATTTCATTTCAGTAATCATAAGTAACAATCATAATGACAATCACGGTTTCGTAACTTCATATTTTTCCATGCATTTTTCATAACAAAAATACTAATTAAAAACGTGCGGTTTCCCTTTGAAATAGAAAAGGCTAAAAAGAAGTAAAAAAGAAATGGTTTTCTAGAGTAGATAACTTTTCAGCTTCCATTTTCTAGAACCCAACAAATATGTTCATAAAACTTCAAAAGTTCATGAATTATGTCCATCATTTTCATCTTACTTGTTCCTGAGAACGCTAAGAAATATCGCTCATGGTCAAATTACATCTTTATGTTTTGACATAAGCAATAAATGTATCCATGCTGGAATTTATTATAGCCTATTCATTACACCAGTATAACTTTATATTTAAATTAACATAACTTTATATAACCTACTATTGTTATTGTTAAGGTATTAGTTGACTGTGAAGTACTTAGAGATGTAGATAGTTGGGGTAGGCAGTCATAGATACACAGCAAATCAAAATAATATTTTAATTTGAAAAAAATAATCTTTATTCTGGGACGTATTGTCCCCTACGAATAACAAAATTGTGTCATAAAATAGTACAATGGTCTGGCATATATATTTTCATACAAAGGTATTTATATATGAGGAACAATAGACATGCAAATACAGTTAAGTAAATAATTGTCTAAATAACTTTAGTAAATAAGATAACATAAGAAGGATAAATGAAATAATACTAAAAAAAAAATAAAATAAAATAAATAACCCTGAGAAAATGAGAAAAGATATATACAGAGAATGAACTATGTCTATATGTACATTGGATGAAGAAAATATTTACAGAGATTACGATATATACTTATATACACTGCACTCATTCATTTATACACCTATACACGCAACTATACACATATGAATTGTCGATAGATAAAATTTCTTTGTTTAGGAAAAACATTTAAAGTAAAAAATAAAAATAAAAATAAGAAAAAGAATTTTTATAAAAAAATAAATAAAATGATTATTTACCAATGCGGAACAAATAAAAGATTATTATTATGTGAAAGAAAATTTATGAGTCAATTCACCGGTATCAAATTTATTAGATTTTATCATATTTAATAAGAATTACTGTTCATATTGACTGGCATCTGACTGGGATAAGAGGAGATATTGGAAAAGGAGTGTTTTAAATGAGCTTATGGAAGGGGCATGTCTTATTTCAGGAGGGAGGGTGTTCCAGAGGGTAGTGGATCGGGCTAGGAAGGAATGCTGGTATAATGTTGTTCTATGGAAAGGCAAGTATAGGTCAGAGGAACGTGATCTTGTTGTGAATCGGGAGTAGAAGGAAGACTTAAATTTCAACAGATTATAAATGTAGGATGGGCGATGGTGATAAATGACTTGATAAAGGAATGAACCTAGGAAGTATGATTTGCGGGTGGATGGGTAGAGCCACTTCAAGTCCATGTACAGGTGTGAGGCATGGGAACGCCTCGGGGTTCCAAAAACAAATCGAACGAAGCAATTCATAATTCGTTTTAACCTCTCTTGGAGACCCATAGAGAGGCCCCCAAACACTACGCAGCCATAGTCGAAGAGAGGAAAGATGAGCGAGGAAACTAGGAGTTTGCGAGTGGCTTGGGGGAGGAAATGACGGGCACGATTGACTAGTTTCAGGATTCCAATTGAATTTCTGGATATTTGGGCAATTTGAGGCTTCCAGGAAAGGTTTTGGTCGAAGATGATTCCTAAATTTTTGACGGAGGAGCAAAAGGTAATAGGTTGATTACTTAGATTTAGAGAGGGATAATAGGAGTTTGATCTGAGAAGGTGACTTGAGCCGATTACTATCGCCTAGGTTTTATTTGCGTTGAACTTTAAATTATTCAAATTGGCCCAGGTACAGATTCTGTCAAGGTCATCCTGAATCTTGGAGAAAGCATCAAGGATTTCGGCAGGGGAAAAGGATAAATATAATTTATAATACCCGTTGGTGAATAAGCTTTCTACGTCAAAGGAGGCTAGGATAAAGTTATCAGGAATTTGGAAGGGTAATAGGATCTCACGTAGGTGGAAGGAATTGTGGATATCGAAGGTATTATTGTAGCTAAGGGATTGAAGGGAGGAAAGGAGGAATTTGCTCAGTTTTAAAGATGGAGAATTAATGTTGGAAGTAATAGGCGGAAGTGGGTTATTAGGTTTATGAATTTTGGAAAGACCATAAAAACGGGGAGCGATAGGGTTGTAGGAAATGAGGTTTCTGTAAGAGGGGTAATTAGGTGTCTATTGAATTTGGTTATGAGGGAAGAGGTAGGGTCTCGTTTAGTGGGAGTGTAGGTAGTTTAGTTGGATAGGAGTTGGTAAATGTTATCATCATAATGAGAACGGTCCATGATCACTGTGGCATTGCCTTTGTCAGCTTTGTTGACAATGATATGATCATGTGAAGTGAGAAAGGATCGAGTGAGGGATAAGTCTTTGAGGAACAGGGGGGAAAAATTGGAGGAAAGGATGGTGGGTGTTGGAGATGATTGGAAATTATATTACAAACACTTATGCGCGACAGCTCTCTATCTTCTACTGTACAAATAAGAGAACCATCTCTATATATGTATTCTGAATATGTGATTAATGCAGGGATGTGGTGAGTTTTAGTGGTAGAGAGGTAGAAAAGTTTGGACCTAAACTTAAGATGTTGATGACAGGGGAGAGATATCAGTGGAAGAAAGGTTTTTATCCCAATTTTGGTCTTCAGTGGGATACATTTTTTGTCTGAGAAAGTGTTATAAAGGTTTTGAAATTAACGGATGAGATGGGACTTTTTTTGGGATTTGACAATGATGGATATTTTAGTGATGAAAGAATTAAATCTATGCATATTATCTTCACCAATGACTGATGAAAGGTGGTTGGGCAAGGAGGAAATTTTATGGTTGAGGTGGTGAATATGTAAAATGATTTCTCAGATTTTGAGGTTAAGAATAGAATTTTAAATTTTAATGTTGAGAATGCTAATTTTGAGGAAAGGTGTTTACAGATGGATAAGTTACTGAGAATATGGTCAGTGAATTTTGGAAAGAGGGAATGGGAACGACATTTATGGAGGAAAATTCTTTGTTCTTTTTTCACACTTAAGTTTTTTTGAAGTCGAACAAGGTGGTTAAATTGGGACTTAAGATTGGGAAATTTGGATTTTAGGAGGGAAAATGATAAACTTTCCTCAGTAACTGAACTGGACATGCCAAAAATCGAAGGATACACCGGCGCAGTATGCGCGCTGTGTGGACAAGACCATACAGCAAGCTACAGAGGCTGTTTAGTATACAAAAAGTGTGCACAGCCAGAGAAATTCAAACTCAACCCTACAACAAAGAAGTCAAGAACTGAAATAAACAGCTCACAAAAATATAATAGAACTCAAGAAGCCCATTTCCAGAGAATAGGACAGCAATCAACTTCAGCACCGACCATCTAACCACGACAAGAAGCTTCGTACTCTGATAAAATCAGTTATCAGCCTCAACGTCAGGCGCCTCGAATTTCCCAATCACATCCCCCAGACCTCCCAACCTCAACCTCAACCCCAAACCAGAACACTCTCATCCATAATTTACCGTTAAAAGTTAAACTTCCGCCTCAGAAGCAATATCAAAATCCGATCCATCCACCTGTACATAGCAACCCTTCACCCACAAACTTACCATTACAGGTTGATTCTGTTCCTAGCATCCCACAAAGGGTCCAGCCCTAATCAACGCTCCTACCCAGACTTATCATCCATCGCAAGCTCCAGATACATTCCTCTTCCCCATCCAAATACCAATGTATTAACGCCATCCTTTCCTCATTCCTATCTGAATTGAAAGATAGAAACTACCATCAAGCCCCTTATCATCCTTTCTCACCAGAGCCCTTTCAGAAATTCCATTCAATGTAGCTAGATGAGCGCTAAGCCTCTAGCTGCATTTTGGTGGAATGCTAACGGACTGACAAATCACGAGACGACACTTGACATTTTCTCCATGACAATCAAATAGACATTGCCCTGTTGACTGACAAACTCACTTCTTACTCAACGGTCATATTTTTTACATACGTGACTACATCACTTACAGATCTGATCACCCAGACAACACCTCACATGGGCGGATCTTGCATCCTTATCCATAAAAAACAATTCCTCATTCTGTTATCCCTTCTACTTCAATTGACGCCATCAATCCCACATGAAAGTATCTATTTCTACTCGCCCTTTCCATATAAAACATTTAAGCTGTATACTGTCCTCCTGGTAATTCCCTTTCTCAGAGCCTCCTTGATTCATTATTCCGATCCTTCGGACCGCGCTTCATTGCTGGAGGAGACTACAACGCCAAACACCAGCGATGGGGTTGTCGAACAACCAACTCCCGCGGCAGCATTCTATCCCGTATTTCAACCTCCAAATGTTATTCTGTCCTCTCACCTTGAACCCTACTACTGGGGATCCTGTGGGGGGGAAAGAGGGAATGGGAACGACATTTATGGAGGAAAATTCTTTGTCTCTTTTTTCACACTTAAGTTTTTTGAAGTCGAACAAGGTGGTTAAATTGGGACTTAAGATTGGGAAATTTGGATTTTAGGAGGGAAAATGATAAACTTTCCTCAGTAACTGAAGGGAGTGGGCGGGGGGAGGGGGTGGATTAACAAGAGAGTGATAACATCGAGTTGGTGCTGATGTGTTATCAATTGTCTGAGGAGATATGGCAGTGCAGATATTCTGCGGTGAAAGAGCAGATAGGTGTTGCTTGGTGGAAGTAACCTGAGATGAGTGATTGATGTGTCTACTAGAACGGTTAAGAATTCTGGTGCTACGATGAATGGGTAGAGAAGTCATATCTGATTGTTGTTTCCTAGGTTGAGTGCCCTGAGTATTTGTATTCATATTCATAAGGCGTTTGTTGACTGTGAGGTATTTAGAGATGTAGATTGTTGGGGTAGGCAGTCAGAGATACACAGCAATTCAAAATAATATTTCAATTTATAAAGCCTGTTGGTGAATAAGCTTTCTATGTCAAAGGAGGCTAGGAGAAAGTTATCAGGAATTTGGAAGGGTAATAGGATCTTACGTAGGTGGAAGGGATTGTGGATATCGAAGGTATTATTGTGGCTAAGGGATTGGAGGGAGGAAAGGAGGAATTTGCTGAGTTTATTATACTAAATCAATCAGGAACATATTTTAAAACGCATTCAAGATTAAATTAAAATATTTTATAAAGTCAAATAATTAAATTCAATTTATTGAGGAATTAAATTTAACACATTATAAATAGTTTCTTCATTTGCTTATGTTTATAAAACTAATTAAGAATAAATTACATCACAATTAAAATAAATTGAAAAAATAACATGAAGATATTAATATGACATAAATGACTAGTACAAAAACAAACCAATGTTGCACTATTATTCAATAATTTTTAAAGAAGAATTGAAAGGAAAAATTATTAAGCTATTTTATATACCCCATATAATGAAGAAAAAACTTAAATTCAATACACATAATAGTCAATAATCTGAAGACTATTATGATCATTACCTATGATATTATTCCATTTTTTTTTATTTATATTTAATAAACTTTAATCCATTCTGGAGGGAAAAAATGATAGCCTAAACAAATAAAATGGTATTTTATGGTCCTCAATAGGCTTGATTTAAAATATTTAGTTTAATATAATTCAAACTCTAGTATAAAATCGGGTGGTGATATATTGTTATAACATAAATCAATCATTAATCTTAAAAGTCTAAGTGATTTCATTTAATTTTTAGAAATATTGTATATAAACAAAAGAAAATATTGTTTTATGGATGTGTAATAAAATTAGAATAATTTTTTATGAGAAACTTTGTTCCTCAAGGATTAAAAAAAATATTTCATAGTTCAAAGATCCTTTAAGGGATAGGAAGATTTTTTTTTACAAAGACCACAAATCACAGAAAGTCATTGTCAAGTTGTCACATTAAAAAACCTTGAATTTTCAAAAAATTATTGCTGTAGACTATAAAGGAGTTATAGGAAGATTGGTTCTAGGACAGATCGGATTGGTAAATGGTAAAGTTTAAATTTGTAAAGTGATAAATGAACCAATAATGCTATTTTGTACTGTTTGATTAATAACGGTCTATAGTGATAAGTAAATGATTATTTAAATAATGTCTCATGCACCTCCAAAAACAAGTTGTATAATCAAATTTAATAGCAGCTTTTGTGATTATTTTCTTTGTTCATATCCATTTAGTATAAGTTTCATATAAATAAATAAAGGCTTGCCGAAGTTTCGATGCCGACACCACCAACTGTTGACCACACAATAAGGTTCATATATTTATCAAAAATGTATATATTATATTACTTTGTATTAATTTGATAATATATGCTGGAATGTTTATTCATTATTACTATTTTAATTTCTAATAAAATACATTTTTGTTACTTAGTAAATTAGTAAATTTTCAGTATGCTGCAACTCTAAATTATTACATTATATTGTACAGTGCATTAAAACATGCAATTGAATTAAATTTTAATTGTTTCTTTATTGATAAGCATTTGACTTATTCTTATAAGTCATTCTCTAATTACTCCATGTTTTGTATTTTTTTTGTTAGTTTTTATTTTGTTTAATGATAGTTTAAGAATTTATTATCAATGTCTACATTTGTACAGTTCATGATTGTTTGATTAAAAATAGTATGTAGTATTATAGTAAAAGACTTAAATATGTGGATGCAATCTACCTTATACAACAAATATTCTCAAAAGAAGAAACCAAAAAAATAAAATACTACTTGGTGTGGGTTCAGCACTGCCTTCGGCGATGCACACTTCTACGGTGGAACATTAAGGCATCCATTGTTTCATTACCTCTCTTTGTGGAAGGATCGAAACTCCACTTGGTGAGTTTAGGAATTTATTAGTAATAAAAGTAATATATTCCAAGAAGTATGAAACACTGTAAGAAGAATGAGACCGGGCTAAATCAGCAGCAAATACTTCTTCCTGATATGTTCAACAATGATGAAGATTCTTGTGTGTTGAAATTTATAAAGAATATGAAGGAAAAGAAAATTTAACTCAACACATCTGATAGTTTGGATCCAGTAATTCTGAGCAGGATGCTGTCGAATTAATTCCAAAAATATTATGCCATTATGGAAATTGTCATGTTTTAAGTATTGACAAGTTCTTTCAAATTGCATTTAATAGCCCCCTGCCATCCAAAATATAACTGGTTCCAATGTTTACCAGTTTTTAACATTTTTAAATAAACACACAGACTTCTTAGTGACAAATCAGAATGTGATCGGAAAAAGAAAAATACCGAAATGGTCTCTCAGTCATAAATATGAAATAAACACCTCAATTAATCCTTTCACATTGAATAAATCATTATGTAACGTTGATTACTTATATAATAATATTACAAGATGCTTCTTGTATAGTGATGGAACCTATGTTTTTGAATGTGAAAATGATTTAAAATCATTTTTTGGGCAACACCCATATTTATTCTACGTAGACAGTTGTCAGACAGTAAATTTAATGACCTCCAGTACAAAAGTTGTCATTTCTAAAAGAAGGAATTTTAAAAAGCTGAATTACGACCTCATGATTTGTAATAAAAACCTGGAATATTAATGCCAACTTCTTATAACACATATAATCAAATTGACACCGATTCAAAATGTGTTTTACAATGTGCGATTCCAAATCAATCAAATTTGGTTGGAACACAGAATAAGAAAGAGGATGAAGTCTGAACTGTTTTATAAACTTTTATTGGTTCCTTCACCTTTAAGTAGTGAAGAGTCTGCTATTTCCAAATTGTCAAAAATAAATAATGAAGAACAAAAACCTAAATCCAGTTCATCTAATGGTTTAGAATTTGGAGACCATTGCCGTTAAAACCGATATGGCCAATATTGGAAAAAGGAATGTAAGAAAGAATTTAAACCTCTTAAAATAGAAGAAATCGAGAATAACATTTATTTAAATGTTATTTATGAAGTTAGCGATAACTATCATCATCCTAAAACTAATACTCTCTCATCAAATAAAGCCTGTTGACAAACTTTGTTTTCTAGTTTCCCAAAAGATTTTAGTGTAAAGAAAGAATTTGATGGGTTGAATCAGAAGCAGTGACGTTTCTGAATGGCATGTTCTGGGAAGATGGAGTTTTAAATTAAGTAACAATTGAAGAATTATTTGATTCCTTATCCCGATCAGCGTCGGATGCGAGCTGGAAAAGTGTGGAAGAATTCAAGTTTTTTTTTTTGTTCAAGTTACCTGATCATTTTATCATTGCCAAGAATAAAGTGATGAAAAAATAAGCTACCTTTTAAACAATGAAGCAGAATCATTATCTATAATATTGTTCCACTTTTTAAATTTATATTCAATAATTTGATACAATTAAATTAAAAATCGTGTAAAACAAAGTTGGAAATTATTATGGTATAAATCAGTTATTAATCTTTAAAAGTGTTAAAGAAAACCTGACCGCTTCAAAAGAAAATAATGAATTGAATAGAGAAACAGTAAAATTAGAACAATTTTTTTATGAAAAAATATGTTCATATATAAATGAAAAATATCCCATGATTCCAAAGTCCACTGATGGATGGAATGATTGTGTTTTACAAAGAACAGAAATTGTAGAAACTATAAGTCAGAGTCTATATACCACAGAAGAAATTTTAAATTCCCAAAAAGTTGTAGCTCTTAACTGTGAAGGAGTACGCATTGGAGCTACAGGAATTCTGGCTGTGATGCAGATTGGATTGTTAAATGGTCAAGTTTATATTTTTGACATGATTACAGAACCAAAAATGGTAAGAGATGGTGGTTTGAAAGATATTTTAGAGTCTGAATGAATAATAAAAGTGATTCATGATAGTAGACATGATTTAGCTAATTTTTATATTGAATATGGAGTGACAAAACATCATATATTTGATAGTCTTGTTGCACATTATTTCATAGTAAATCGGGGAGTCAGTGCTAGAAAAATGTTAAAAGGACTAACTGCAAGAGGGTTCAATGATTTTTTTCTCAAGGTATGGCATATATTTAAATACACAAGTAGATGAAATGAAAAATGTTTACAATAGCGACATCCAAAGTTATTGGATTAAAAGGCCGTTAACAAAGGACATGTTAGGTTATGCAGCAGTTCATGTCACTAAAAAAAATTCCAGAGGAATCAATATGGAAACTATGTAAAAAGCACTTATTATCCATCTTAAATCAAATGGAGTTATTGTTTGACTAACATTGATATTAATATGTAAAAGATTATTATTACAATAATATTATTTTAATTATAATCTACAGTATAAATTATTATATGTGAATAAAGTATTCATTTTTTATCTTTATTTTTCTTTTACCTATATTGAGATTACTTTTTTCACTTTCCATTAGAGTTATGTTAATAAGGTTAAGGGTACATTGTAAAAATTAGTTATTAACTTGGGGATTTTTAAAAAAAATTGTAATATTGTTTTTATTGACAATTTTGTGAAGCAGGAATTAGATTGTTATTTTGAATAAAACAAGTTTAAGCAAACAATCTCATGCCAAAGGAGGAAGTTAACAATTGTTTTGTGAACTTTGAGGCTAAATAATAATTATTTAGATTTTATAATTTGTCATTTCGCCTTGGGGTACTTGCACTAAAAGCCACTAGAATTAGGATTAGTGAATTAATTGTCACTTCCATTGTAATTATTTTATTCGAAAACTAGTTTTGAATATTAAACATTCATCATTAGTTCTAATGAGGCTGAATGGAGGATGCAATGTAAGGTGTGGAATGAACAGAACGGAAAATACAATCACTATTTGGCTCTACAGGTTTACATTAACTTGTAATTTTTTCTGTCAATAGTATACATACAGTGGTTCCAAAAAGTAATGGCACACCCACATTTTTTCTAATATCTTAGAAGTATAAAGGCTAATTGTTTGTTACTTAATTTGTTTAAAAAGTAGCATACAACTTTGTAATTTTAAAGATAAAACAAAAACACTTGAAATGGAAGTAGTATATAATGAATATTTCCACCTCATTTTTTAACTTCACATACATTCATACATCCATTGTTTTCATGAAGCACTTCTCCTGTTTTGAACTAAAAGTAAGTGTATTAGATGTGATATGCTTTTGTTAATTTTTATAATTATATAATGATACATCCCAAAGCAATCAGGAACATATTTTAAAATGCATTTAAGATTTAATTAAGAAGAAGTAGGTAGGTAAGGTGTGCAATCATAGAATTGAATTCTGTAACTGCGCATCCTAAATACCTACTTCTTCACTATTGCCACAGCCAATTAGTACCTCACCAATACTATTTAATGGAATGATTTTAAAAAGTCAAATAATTAAATTTATTGAGAAATTGTATTTAACACATTATAAATAGTTTATTCATTTGTATATGTTTTTGAAACAAACTCAGAATAAATTACAACACAAGTGAAATAAAATAAAAAAAATTAACATGGCAGAATTAGCTAGCACAAAAAAGAAAGAAGAAAATATTAAGTCTAAAACTAAACTTAATGGATCCCAATAGTAATAGATATCTAAGAAGCAGCCAATTCTAACCAAAGATGCCGTTTGAACAATGTATGACTCAATATAAAAATCACCATTAATATAGGATGTGAAATAAAATTGAGTCCCTTATACCTTCAGAAGTAAAGAAACTCCTGTATCTGAAATGTATAAAGAATAAAATAAAGAAAAATTCTGAATTCAATACATCTAATGGTCTATAACCTGAAGACTATTATAATCATTACTAACGATATTATGCCATTTTTAAAATTTATATTCCATAAACTTTAATCCATTCTAAAGGAAAAAAAGGAAAATCTAATCAATAAAATGGTATTTTATGGTCCTTGATAAGCTTGATTTAAATAAATAAATCTTTAGTGCAATACAATTTAAACTTCAATATAATCGCACCACAAATCACTTGAATTCTCAAGAAGTTATTGCTGTAGACTAAGAAGGAGTAGGGCTTGGAGTTATAGGAAGATTGGCTCTAGAGCAGATTGGATTGGTAAGTGGTACAGTTTAAATTTGTAAAGTGATTAATGAACCAATAATGGTATTTTGTATTGTTTGATTAATAATGGTCTATAATGATAAGTAAATGATTACTTAAATCATGTCTCATGTACCTCCAATAACATAAGTTGTATAATCAAATTTAATAGCAGTTTTTGTGATTATTTTCTTTGTTCATATCCTTTTGTTAGAATTAGTTTCATATATTAATTAAAAATGTTTATATTAGATTACTTTGTATTACTTTGTTAATATCTGCTGAAATTCTTGGTATCTTCATTATTTCTATTTTAATGAACAATTTTGTCTTTTGTTTATTCTATTTTGCATTAAGAGGGCATCTAAACATGTAATTAAATTAAATCTTTATTATTTATTTACAACTAATAATGATTAATATTAAAATCCATGTTTTTATTGATCATGATTGTTTAATTTTAGATGTTACTGTTCTAGAATTGGATCAGTATTTTGTTGTTCCTGTAAAATTATGTTTTGTTCACTAATTTGTGAATGAGGAATTAGCTTGTTATTGTAAGTAAAACAAGTTTAAGCAAACTACCTGATGCTAAAGGAGGAAGTTAATAATAATTTTGTGAACTTTGAAGCTGAATAATAATTATTTATATTTTATAATTTGTCATTTTGCAATGGGGTAATAGCTTAATAAAAGCCACTAGTCTACATGCATATCTTAGTTTCCTCCTTATCTAATTGATGGTGGCTATAAAACATTAGCTTTTGAGATGAAAGATATTGTAAACAAACTTAATACTATTAAAAGATAGTTTTCTAAAATAAACCTACCTACTATACAAAAAAAAACATATTTTGAAATTATTTACAACTTTCACAGTCGTTGCTACATTAAGAACGGCTGAATAAAATTCAGCTATTCAAAAATAAAATAATTTTCAACGCCAACTCACAAAGCAAGCTTGAAACCAGAACTGAATTGACTACTATAGCAAAAAAACAAAAACAAATTTTTATATTTTATATTTTTGTTGCATGTCATGAGCAACACGAACTGATGTTCAATACTTATAGCCTTAACTTCATCCATCTAGTTCTATTTCAAATTTATATCTCATTTAGTTTCGATCGGTAGGACAACAATGGACCTCCCATTGTATAACATCAATACTATATCAATTTTTTCTTATCTATCATTAATTGTTCTTGGAGTATTTGGTCAATTGGACCTAATCTATTAATAATTACAATGATACTTTAATCTGAAAATACACCTATACCTTAAAGTCTTGATAGAAAAGACACAGACTTTTTACTTAATATTTATTAAATTTAGTTAAAGTGATTTGATTTCGCTTGGTGGGCGATGTGTAATCCAGTTGGCAGAATTCCATCATCCTTCAGTCATCACAAGCCTCTTAAGCAGATGAACAAGTCTGATACGCAGGCCTGCAGGCCTACATTTATCGGGTAAAGGCAGCTATTGATTCTTGGTAAATGGCCTATCTGAGGCTCGTTTGGGACAATATAATGACACTTGTCACTCTTAACAACAGCTCTCTATCACGTACCACACTTTAAAAAACCGTTCAAATAAAAAAAAAAAAAATTTTTACTAGAGGCAAGAATTTTCACAACAAAAATGAACTTTTCATTCAGGTAAGGATTTTGATTATTCCTTCGAAATCAGATAAGGGGTTAGAGCCATTTCGAAGCATTATCCGATCAAGCTGTCACTCTTGTGTAAAAAAAAAAAAAGTAGGACTGTGACATTAAGTTTTTCCTTTGCAGTTTTTTTAGTAAATGTTTGTGGGAAAATTACATGGGAACACGTAAATAAAAAAGTTTGTTAAATACCATTTTTGGAAAATATATTACAATCTACCACATTGAGGATTAATAGAGCAGGAGGGTACAATATTTACAAAGATGACCCAAGTTCTGGCATACGCGGATGATATTGTAATTATTGGTAGATCCCTGCAGAGTATAAAGACAGCGTTCGAAGCAATGGATGCTGAAGCAAAGAAGATTGGCCTACACGTCAACGGGGAGAAGAACAAGGTCTTAGTTCTGAACAAAAGGCTAGACCGGAGGCTGAGCCACTGTGAAATTGGCACCTACAGTTTTGAAATAGTGACAAGCTTCCAATACCTCGGCTCTACTATTAATGTTAACCTGGAAGAGGAAGAAGAGGTTAGAAAGAGGATAATAGCCGGGAATAGAGCCTATTTCTCCATCTCAAGGCTAATCAGATGCAAACTTCTCAGCCGTTCAACCAAGTTTATGCTCTACAAGACCCTGATAAGATCAGTAGTCACATACGGAGGAGAGACCTGGACCCTAAACAAGAAAAATGTCAACCTACTTGATAGGTTTGAACGAGTAGTCCTTAGGAGAATTCTGGGGGCTGTGTGTGAGAATGGTCAATAGCGACGAAGGATAAATAGTGAACTGCTCCAGATCTACCAAGACATTAGTATCTCCTCTCACATCAGGATACAGAGGCTAAAATGGTTGGGCCACGTGAGGAGGATGAATGAAAATAGAGTGACCAGTAGGGTCTACAGAAATGTGCCGGATGGCCAGCGCCCACGCGGTAGGCCAAAGGGCCGATGGAAGGATGGCGTAGGAAAGGATCTGCGGCAGCTGAGGATCCCTATCTCAGAAGCAGCGGATCGAGGAAAATGGACGGCAATCGTTGAGCAGGCCAAGGGCAGCATCAGCGCCTGTTGAGCCAGTAGAAGAAGAAGAAGACTTTGAGGATTAAATAATACACCTAAATGGTTTTAATTTGTTATTAATATACCAGATAAGTGAACAAATAAAACAATTATCTGGGAAGAAATGGTGATGTAAACGAATTCATGAATAAAACAGTAATCTAGAAAGAAATAATGATTTATACAAGTTCATAAATGAAAAAGTATATAAATAATAGTTACATAATCGCGTTCGTACCTACACAACACTTACACTCTGGCCTAGATCCCTCCTACGGCCTTGTATGAGGGTAAATCAGGAATTCAGAAGTTCCTAACTCCCATTCCAATCCTTGTCACTGGTTCTAATGCTAGTGGAGTCTGAGTAGAAGCATATTGTGTAAATAAATTAAGTGAAGTGCACTCATCCTTTTATATAAACAAAGGTTGAATAGAATTTAGTGTTTATCGATGTTCATTTATAAACAATAAATTGTAAATTTTGATGGGTTATTGCTAAAGGGTATTATACTATTATATATTATAGTATCCTGCTATAAGGATACTGTTTTTCAGATCTGCCAAGATCTGACGAGTTTTGGCGGCCGAAGGACATCCTAGGTCCCTCTCCTTCCCCTTTTTATACTTTTTTTGTCAAGATTTAACTATTTAACTATTAGTTTTCATCCTTAAGGATACTATTTGAAGATGGCAGAACATCTTTGAGGCACATAGTTTTCAATAATACCAACCTCTTCCTGTCGAAAGTGTTTACTAAATTAATGCAATATATTCTTGTAAATATTTCGATTTAAATATTTTCCTGTTGATCTACAGCGACCACTTCATCGTGGACTTAAGTGATGGTCAAATACCTAATGGTGTAGACTAGGAACGAGAAATCTCCCACTTTAACCAGGTTGAACTTATTTTTGAACAAAACCTCTTTTTAAGATACATAATAATTGTATTTATATATGTATAAGCTCAATTCAATCTGTATTAAACTTTCTTATTTGGCATTACATGGTTACCGGAGCGGAAAACCTAGTAAGAGTATGTCCCAGTTCTTGAAAACCCAGCTTGGAAGTATATCATCACCCAGCTAAGGGAAACTAGCTTTTATTTATTTTATTAATAAAAAATATTCGATGCAGTAATTTTATTAAAATGCGCTTGGTTAAAATATTGAAGCCTAACTTTTCATGAACAAACGACAATAATATGTTTTATTAAGTTAATTTTTAATTCTCAGAGTTTATGTACTATACATAAGTGATTTCGTTCCGATCGTGTGATCTATCCACATGAAATTAATTACTGCACGCTCATTTGATGGTTTATGAGTTATACAATAACAATTCTGAATAAATTTTCAATGAGCGATATTTACATTTATTTATTTGCCAAGGAGAGGGTTGTTATTACCCAAAATTTAATTTATAATTATATCTTATAATAATAAGACACCTTACCTGGTAGGCGTTGAAACACTCCTTTCATCGACATTTAAGGATCACTAAACTTTATTGATGTCATTAATTATTAGCACATAAATGCTAGAGAAAAAAACAAAAAAAACAATTAATTTAACAAGAAATACTTTTATTTCTTTCATAGGAAATGTTAGTAACATGTAATCGTTCTTTATAGGTTTGGACAGATTACCAACTTCAGTGGGACGAAGCTGACTACGGAGGAATCAGTGTTCTAAGGCTCCCACCTGACAAAGTTTGGAAACCAGATATTGTCTTGTTCAACAAGTAAGTATAATAGTTTTACCTCGGTTAGACAAATATAATAATGTAAGCGATAAACAACCAGTAAATTAAATCAATTATAACAAAGGTCCAACTGATTTATAAGTCAATTGAATTTAGTTAATTTTAATATTACTTTTCTTATCCGTATAGACCTTAATGTTCCATATGTTGATGATTTGGCCCAAACTAGATACCTATCCTTTCATAGTAATCTCCATAACCACTCAAATCCACTAGTTTCTAAACTTGCTTCCTACTCCATTCCTGATAATCCTCCGAGGCGTCTGAAAAGAAGATGGCCTAGAGTTCTTCTAGAGTAGACTTTTTATTTAAGTACTACCAATGAGTACTTCTTTTCAACTTTTTACATGTTATTGTAATCGTTATTAACACATTTACTTGATGTATATATTTGTACAGTTGTAAATTTCAATAAATAGATTTTTTTTAAAAAGATTATATATATATATATATATATATATATATATATATATATATATATATATATATATATATATATATGTATGCATGTATGTATGTATGTATGCATATTACTTTTAATCTATTTCTTTCTTCACATGTCAAGAGAGTGTATACATCTTAAGATTCAAAGGATTTGTGAACCTCGAAGTCACGTGTTCAATAATTAGTAGAATGGAGTGGTAGTATTAAGTATGATTGTTAATTTTCTATGCCTGCTTTGAGATACGTTTCTTATCTTTTTGCAATGCAGTTTGTTCGTGTACTTGATTTTCACTTAATCGTCACTTCTTGGACTAACCTCTCTCTCCACCCCTTCCACAACTAACTTCAACACCAGTAAGATAAGGGTATATATAGCATTGAACTGGACAATGGATCTTGTTTTCTAATTTTATTATACGAAAGGTAGTGATAAAAGAATAACTTATTCTTATTATTAGTTAACAACCATTGTTGCAGATCAGGGCCCCGGGGCAAATGCATTGTCCAAGCACTTTAAACCCCCCACTCCCAACAGTAGTCACCTTAGCTCAGGCCCCCAAGAGCCCGGTCGCTGGGGATTTTGCCCCCCCCCCCCCCCCTGTCAGTTAAATTATCTGAGATCGTAAGCAATAATTGGCTACTAAGTTTTGAAATGGTGTTCGGTTCTTCACAAATTGGTTTATATGAAATTTCAGAATCCGTATTTACTCTCGTGCCTAAAATCCATTCCACACAGACAGGTTTAGTTGAAAGCTTACTTATACCAAAAAAAAAAAGAAACTGTTGTGGACGGGAAAACAGTGCAAGACTTGAGACTGAACCCTGAACTGAAGGAATGGCTAGCTTTCCTTTAACTCGTCATACCCTAATCATCTATTTTCTACATTCTATCTGTAATATATTTATTTTAATTTTGTATAGCTAAAGCAACTTGGGAGACTAGTTGGTTTAAGTGGCTTTGGAGTTTATTATAGTTTATTATTGGAGTAGTGACACCTGATAAGGGGCAGATTTGCAACATGTAAAACATTAGCATCGTTATGGGTAAGTTTATTTGTGACAAAGTTAGGAGGATTGTAAGAATTGGATCAGAGATTAATCGGATACTTTAATGGAAGCTCAATGCTCAACTTCATGCGTCCTAATAGGTCCGTCTATTGTCACGTAAATGAGTCTTTTGTAATTTATAGGCATCTTAGAGAGTCTGTCTAATAAATGTTGAAGTAGTGAAAAACGTCTAGCAATTACTCGTCTATAATCTGTTCAACAAGAAGAGTGGAATATCTTTTAGGATACACTCTAACAGGAAGTCATAATTTACGTCAAAGGGCAAGGGTAATTTTGTGGGTTTTCAATGGATTTATTTTATAGCTCCGCTTTTGAAACCATTCTTGAAGGTTTGTTTTATGATATTAAGATACTTGGGATGCAAGGAATGGATTATTATTTACTGATACAGACATGTGTCAATAGTATACGTGTGTTGGGGATGGTGTAAAAAACTCTATTGGAGTATGATGTTCAGAATCCATACTGTTGATCTAGGATTATGTGATTAGAATCCAGGATAGGACACATGCATTTCAAAATGATTCCATTTAATTATTTTCCAATACTTTCAAGGTAAATTGAGTGGAGGATATCAGGGCAGATGTTAAATGTACTAAAGGGAAACAGACTTCTTCATCAGACCATGGCCATATTAAGGATGCAGTTAAAAGACGATAACAATTTTTCTAGTTCAAGGTTATTGTTTTTGTTTTTTTGTGGTCATCCATAATATTTTGTCAGTAATACTAATATTTTTAGCATAGTTATGTTAATTTTGAATTTTGAGCTTCTTGATTTCTACTTTTAGTTGGTTTGTTGATTTGATCTAGTTATTTTTGTTTGATTGATATCTAGTCCTGTGTCAATTTGCTGTTGATCTGAGGTTTTCAACAGCACAAATACAAATATTTGTTATATTTAGTTGTACAAATGTTTTGTATTATTATTCTAAAGATTTTTATTATAAATTTTACTCTTTTAGGTATTATTGATGTTGGTGTATATTGATATTGTTACTTTTTCTATGGTATTTTTAATATATTCTTCTTTTTTTTTTTAAGTATAATTTTTAAGTCTAATATATTTTAAAAATCATACCGAAAATTGTCCCAGTCATCTAGTTGTAAATGAAGGAGGAATGGGTCTAGTAGCAGAATTTGAATGAAAAATTTTTTTTTTAAAAAACTGGACTATGCCCTAGGTCAGGGGTCTCCAAACTACGGCCCGCGGGCCAAATCTGGCCCGCCAGTGACATCTATCCGGCCCGCGACAGTTTCGCAACACACGTTTAAGGGGCGAATACACTTGAGCAACCGATCACCCTAATTTTGTTCAGATAGGAACCGTCGAGCAGATTTGATCAGCCGGATCCGGTGGTTGTTGGTAATTCAAAGTGAGCGCGCAGTTGAACACAGTGGCTCATATTTGTCGTTAGGGCGTGGAAGTGTGTTTACACTTATAATGGCTAATTGTTGTGATAAGGTAGAAAAGAAAAAAAAACACAGAATAATAATAACTCAATTTTATTCAATTAAGCTAGGCAAAGCTTAATAACAAGTATAATACTCATCAAATTCAACATAAGCACGATGACTTACAAATAATTGAAATGAATCCAACTAACACTGTTAATGTATATAAACATTATAACATAAAATACTAATGAGATTTATGTAGTTGTGATTTTCTACTAACAATAGTTTTAAGTTGTAGACCAATTTTACTTGTACTAATTATCAAGTGAAATTTAGAATGCTTATCGGTTAACTTGTATCTGTTAACTTTCTTTACGTACTTTATTTTGGAAAATGTTTTCTCACACAAGTAGGTAAAACCAAAAACAGATAGCCCACGAGCAAATTCATGAAAATTATCGAATTGTGCCAGTGAGAGACTTATAAATTCTAACAAAAATGTCTTTTGATATTTTTGTTTAAATATACTGTAGATCGATAATTTAAATTTGAAGTTCTAGGGCTAGTGTTTCTATGCCGGCATCAATAGGATTTTTAAACATCTTAATTTTATTAGCAATGACATCGCAAAGTCTGAGAAACGAGCATCAAAATTTATATTCAAAGTACTCAATGTATAGCAAAATCGATGGAGCAATTGTGATTAAAACAAGGAGAAGCTGGTTTTCTCCTTGCAACCTCAAATTCAGTTCGTTTATATGTTCTGTTAAATCGACGTAGGTAGAATGCTAACTTCCACAGCCATTCCCTATTTTCTAATTCGGATGGATTTCGATGCTTTTCTTTAAAGAAAATCTAGATCATTATTCGAAGTTTAAAGATGGTCCAGTGAAATAAGGCTTTAAAAGTCCGTTTTCAAGAAAAGACTGTCGAACTTTTATTCCAAACGGATCTTTATGTTTATTAGAGTGCAGAATCCGAATATGACGTTTGATACTGTAACGGTCAGGGGATAGAAATATTACAGAGATACTGTAGATTGTCGTGGGCAACTCGGGCGGCAGGTATCCGAAAAGGCCGGCGAGTGGCCTAGAAGGGTCGCGGCGGGCCTAGACTTGTAACCTGGCTAGAACAGTCTGGAAGGTTCGACGTAGGTTTAAATAGGCCAACCCCTAGCCTAGTGGGGCAGTATTGAGGTGACAGTGATCAGTGAGTGATCAGTCGGGCAAGTGTCAGTTCAGTCAGTGAGTTAGTGTCAGGGATTATCAGTGTCAGCACAAGATTGACACCGGAGATAGGATGACCATCCGACAGGTTCGGACTCCTCGGCTGCCGTTAGCCAAACGAGAGGAGGCAGAGATGATTATTAAAGAAATGGCGGCTGATGGTGTCATTGAGCCTTCGAGTAGTCCCTGGATGTCTCCTGTTGTACTGGTGAAGAAGAAAGACGACAGTACGAGATTCTGCGTCGACTACCGCCTTTTTAACAGCGTCACCAAGAAGGACAGTTATCCGCTTCCAAGGATCGACGATACACTGGACACCTGGAGGGCTATAAGATGCTCCCTACCTTGGACCTCCGCAGTGGATATTGGCAGGTTGGAATGACCCGTGAGGATAAGGAGAAGACAGCATTCTCAATCGGCACGGGACTTTGGCAATTTACTGTAATGCCGTTCGGGCTTTGCAATACTCCTGCAACGATTGAGAGGCTGATGGAAATTGTGTTAAGTGGTCTTTCATGGGAAACGTGCCGAATATACCTAGACGATATCATTGTGCTAGGAAATCCCTTCAGCTACCATCTGAAGAATCTCGAGAATGTCTTCGAACGGCTGCGTGCATTTGAAGCTGAACCCGAAGATGTTCAACCTCTTCCGGAGCCAAGTGAACTACCTGGGGCATATTGTGTCTGACAAAGGAGTCGCTGTAGACCCGGAGAAGATTACAGCTATCACCGACTGGCCAGTATCTCGAAAGCACGAAGTAAGGAGTATTCTGGGGCTCTGCACCTACTACAGGAGGTACGTGAAAGGTTTTGCTAGCGTTGCAAAAACCCCTAACCAGGCTTACCGAGGAAAAACGCACTTTCCATTGGGACCTCGAGTGCCAAACGTCCTTCGAGGAGCTGAAAACAGACTAAGTAGTGCTCCTATCCTAAGCTATCCACGCACCGAAGGCAAGTTCATAATCGACACGGACGCCAGTAACACCGCTATTGGAAGTGTACTTTCCCAGTTGCAAGACGGGGAGGAAAGAATAATTGGCTACTTCAGTAAGGCTCTATCAGCCCCAGAACGCAACTACTGTGTCATGTGGAAAGAGCTTCTGGCAGTTGTAAAATCCATAGAGCATTTCCACAAATATCTGTATGGAAGAAGGTTTCTCCTGAGAACGGACCACGCGGCTCAAATGTGGTTACTGCGGTTCAAGTCGCCAGAAGGACAAGTTGCAAGCTGGATTGAGCGCCTTCAGGAATATGACTTTGAGTCTGTTCATCGCTCTGGAAACACTCATAAGAATGCAGATTCACTCTCGAGGAGACCTTGTGATGAAAAATGCAGCCATTGTTCCAGACAAGAGGAGAAGCAGGCGACGGTGTTGAGGTCTACTGTTTTCATCGACAGTTAGTAGGACGCAGAGATTTATAACCAATAAAGCAGTGGAAGCTTTCAGGACAAAGAAGACCACCCTGGCAGGATGTTGCCCCCATGTCAAGGAACATAAAAACATATTGGGCTCAATGGGACTCCATTCTAGTGGACAACGGGCTGCTGAAGCGAACATTGGAGAACACAGAAGGAGATCAGCACAGACTACAGCTCATCGTCCCAAGGAAAAGAGTGCCCGAAGTGCTTAGGGAACTTCACGAAGGAGCATCTGGCCTCCACCTTGGAGTCCACCGCACTTTGGAAAAAGTACTTGAGCGCTTTTATTGGGCTAACCTAAGAGAAGATGTATTAGATTGGTGCAGGTGCTGTGCGACGTGTGCGGCCTCCAATGGACCAATAAGAAGAAAGAAGGCACCTATGAAGAAGTACAACGTGGGGGCACCAAGAGGATAGCCGTTGACGTCGCTGGCACTTTCCCTTTGACGGATGAAGGTAACTGACATATTCTTGTGGCTATGGACTACTTCTCTAAGTGGATGGAGGCTTATGCCCTTCCGAATCAGGAAGCCGTCACAGTAGCGGACGTTCTTGTGAAACAGCTCGTCAGCCGATTTGGGGTACCAATGGAGCTTCACACGGACCAGGGACGGAATTTTGAGTCTGCAGTCTTCTCCAGGATGTGTGTGACACTAGGAATACGCAAGACCAGGACGACAACTCTTCATCCACAATCTGATGGCATGGTAGAGCGCATGAACAGGACAATAGGTCGGTATTTGTCTAAAGTTGTCTCCGACCACCAGCGGGACTGGGACCAGTGCCCTCACCTATTCCTGCTAGCCTACCGCAATTCAGACAATGAAACGACAGGGCAGACCCTCGCCAGTGTGGTGTTTGGCAGAGAACTTCGGTTGCCCTGTGATCTGAAATTTGGTTTCAAAACTGATGAAGAAATCGCCGGGGAAGATTATGTCACGAATCTAAGGAAGCGAATGAATGCTATCCACGAAAAGGTTCTTTCAAACATCCAAGGAGCAAGCGACAGAATAAAGGAGCGTTACGATATCAGGGGAGAGAAAGATGGCTTCCAGCCTGGAGACTTGGTCTGGCTACAAGATTCTCGGAGGAGAGGCAAGGCTATTCACCCAAGCTTCAGAGATCCTGGGATGGCCCGTATGAGATCATCGACAGGATTAATGACATCATCTATAGGATCAGGAAGCAGCCAAGATGAAAGCCCAGGGTAGTCCACTTTAATAGACTGGCCCCATTCAAAGGAGATCATGATCCAACAGAAGACCAACAAGTGAGGCATCTCTCTAACTTTAAGACCAATATCGACTCAGTTGCACGTAGTATTCAAACAATATACAGAGACATCTTTTCGCTACCAGTGGACTATGGTCTGGCCCATTGCGTCCCCGAAGATCTGAGAAACTCTCGAGGGATCGCAACTGTTTTCAGGAAGACGTTCGCCGGAACTGAAGAACACCAAGGACCCAGTGTCGGAAGGGCACTTTACCAAATGCACGGAGTCCAGCATCTGTTTTACTTGGTTACCAAGCGTGGCTCCCATTAGAAATCAACGCACGGCGCACTACAGCGAAGCCTCTGCCTCCTGCGCAAACCTGCGCAGCAAGCTTCTAAGACTGCAAGTCACTAAGCTCGCCATCCCCAAGTTGCGCTGTGGATATGACGGCCTGGAATGGAAGATCGTATGACACATGCTTGAAGCGACATTTGCCAACTCTAGGATAGTCATATTGGTGTGCACATTTAACCCCTGGAGAGCAAACGGCGACTACTTCGGAAGAAGCTCATCGCAGCTAATTTCTCCAAACCAAGCAGAGCACTTTTAAGGAGGGGGCAGTGTTATGGTCTCGTGAGGTTGGCGGCAGGTAGCCGAAAAGGCCGGCGAGTGGCCTACAAGGGTCGCAGCGGGCTCGAAGGGCCTAGACTTGTAACCTGGCTCGAAGAGTCTGGAAGGTTCGAGGTAGGTTTAAATAGGCCAACCCCTAGCCTATTTAGTGGGGCAGTATTGAGATAACAGTGATCGGTCGGGCAAGTGTCAGTCAGGAGTCAGTGACATCCTAGTCAGTACTCATGTGTCAGTGATCAGTAAACGATTAGTCAGTCAAGTGACAGTTCCGTTAGTGGGTTAGTTTGGGAAGAGCAAGGGAGATGTATTGCATGTTTATCCTAGTTTTTATATAGTTATTGTTAATGTTAATGTTATTAGTTATATAGTTATTGTTATTGTTATTAGTTATATAGTTATTGTTATAGTTATTAGTTATACAGTTATTGTTATTGTTATTAGTTATACAGTTATTGTTATTGTTATTTATGTGAATAGTTTTATATTTATGTTATTTATTATATTTTATATTGTTATACCTAAATAAGGTTATATATTATCTTTTTAATATTTTAAATTTCGTTTTAATTGTAATTCCGCATGGGATCGATCATTTTTATATGTAGACTTTTATATTTTTAAAATAATGACTATTACGGGTTTTTTTTTTTTTTTTTCTTTTTTTTAATATTAAATATTGTAAAATGTCATATTTGATTGATTAAGTATGCTGTGTATTTAGCAACCCATTTAAAATGGGCAGCACCACTTAATAAAGTGTTTCTCTCTCTCTCTAGTGATTATCAGTGTCAGTGATAGTAGTAACAGTCTCTGTGTGTCAGTGTAATATAATCTTATGTATAATTTTGAAACCTAGTATTATGATATTGAGGATAAGTATTGTATAATATATAAATTAGTGTAATTAGATAGAAGTTAGACCTAAGTATAATTGTTATTAGATTAAGATTTGGTTATTAGATTAAGATTTTGTTATTAGATTATTGTAGTTTGATTAGTCATACCCCCAGTGGCCAATACCGTAACAATACCCAAAATCGCAAAAAAACGCCCAAAATACTCGTTTTTTTTTATTTTATTTTTTTTAATATATTATACCACAAAGAAGCGTTTTTCGAAGAATGTCTTTATCTATTCACTGTAGCTAGAAACAATAGCTACAAAAACAAAAAACACAACTCCGAAATAGGACAAATTTTCGCGAAGTTATGGTCATTGAAAAAAATGTAGAAATTAGCCAATTTGCGGTTAGTCACATTCCTCGTGAAAATACGATTGTCGTACTCTTTTGGCTAAAATTCCGAAACTATTAGTCCGATCCGAAATTACTTCTTTTTTTTTTTTAATCTTAAGGCTGATTAAATTTACGATTAGAAACCATATATAAAATTTCGATTAAAATCTGTAAAATACACGTGCAAACTATTCTGAAATCCAGTGGGTTTTCTTGACACATTTTTCGCTCTAACTTCGCAAATATCCTAAATTTCTGTTTTTCATCTTACAACTAGTTAAATTTAATATTAGTATATAATTCATATTAAATTTATACTAGAATACCATGCTAGAACGCTAAATATGTATGTTTTGGCAAAATTTGACAGTTATGACATGTTCAGAGGGCTGGTGTGGGTGTTTCACGGGATTTAATATAAATTAAGTGTATAGGATCTAATTGTAAATTTAACCAGCTATTAGATGAAAAAACGAAATTTTGGATCAAACAGTTTCTGAGTTATGGTAAAAAATGTGCCAAACAAACATGGATTAAACAAAAGTCCGGGAAATTTAGCGTGCTGGCATGTGTATTGTAAGGTGTTTAATCAAAATCTCATATATGGAATCTAATAGTAAATTTGACTAGTTTTAGGATGAAGAAAGTAATTTTGGATTGGTCTAATAGTTTCGGAATAATAGCCAAAAGAGTACGACCAACGTGTTTTCGCGATAAAGTGGGCCAATTTCTACAATTTTTCCCAAGACCACAGCTTTGCAAAAAATGGTCCGATTTCAGAGTTGTGTTTTTATTTGCGTAGCTACTGGTTCTAGCTACAATTAATATATAAAGACATTCTTCGATAAACGCTTCTTCGTCGTGTTATATATTAAAAACGAAAATAACGTGTATTTTGGGCGGTTTTTTTTTTGTTTTTTGTTTTTTTGCGATTTTGGGTATGAAGCAGGCGGCTGCCGTGGTAGCAAACTTCATATTCGGATTCAGCACTTCAAAAACATAAAGATTCGTTGAGAATAAAAGTTCGGCAGTTTTATCTTCGCCAAACCCTTATTTTACTGAACTATTACCTATTTTCGGGAGTAACCACCAGATTTCGTCAAGTGTCGTGGTCGTAACAATATAGTACAACACAATATTGATTGAACTAAAGAATTTAGCAAGCGCTCACTCAGAGCGTCTACTCGGTGACTAGTCTGGAAACTATAGATACTTGTAGGGAAATTAAAAAGGTGTTGGCCCTCGGAACCCTTAGAAGTAATCAGTATGGCCCAAAGGCTGAAAAGTTTGGAGACCCCTGCCCTAGGTAATGAAGGGTTGTCTAGGGATATTATAGTGAGTTGGAATAACGATATCTGGAGATTTATCAAGGTTGACAGGTTGTTCTTTGAGGATTGGTGGCCAATAGGTTGGGCTAATTTGTGTTAACATGAAATAGCTACTGAATGTAGAATCCTGGAAGTTGATTGTTCGACAACATCATCTTCCTGCAATAAACCACTAGCTGAGAATGTCAGTTCTTAATATAAATATTGAATGTCGCAAAATGAAGTGAAAGGCATAAGGGAATGGAATAAGAAAGAACTAGAATATGGTTTGCTGTTATGATGTAGCATTTTTTTTATCACATTTTATTATTATTTGTTCTAATACCAAAAACGTTTATAAGTTAAGAAAATATATTCTGTATGTTACTCTAAGCTGGCTCAATTACCATATTAACAATTGTATTACTATTATAGCTAGTTTCATAAATAATAGGAATATTCTTTAAATTATTAATATCCTTATAAATATAAACTCTTTTAAGAAAGGATCAAGTTTAATATACTATGGCCTATAGGACAAGATTACTCATTTTAGTTTTAACTAATTTTGGCTATGAAAGTAGCCAATGACATTCCAGAAAATCACAAAATTAACAGAAAGCCAGTTCATAATATAAGATAAAAATTTGTATTTAAATGTTATATTTATTTATTAATATAACATGGACATGGACAAACCAATCATTACTTGAAACGATTTCACATCAAAAACACAGACACATGTGAATGCGACGGACAGACTCCACAAACATTTCATCATTTACTATACAACTGCACCCTTTACGAACACAACAGATATTTACTGATAAAAGACAGTACTGATGAATGGGGACACATGGCCTTCTCAGGAAGCAAAACTATATAAAAAATATAAGAAACATTTAGTGAAATTCGCTGCATCAATTGGACCTCATTCATGAAGAAAGAAGACCACCCCTCATCAAAATCTAAGAAAAATACCTGAAGACACATCAGAAAATCAACTTGTCTACTCGTTTTTTTTTTTTTTTTTTTTTTTTTTTTTTTTCTTTTCTCTTTTTTCTATTGTCTTAGACGAATTTATTTTTAATTATGCCTATTAATAGTTCTTTTTGTTCATGATTTTTTTTTCTCTTTTTTTTTTTTTTTTTTTTTTTTTTTTTTTTTTTTTTTTTTTTTTTTTTTTTTTTTTTTTTTTTTTTTTTTTTTTTTTTTTTTTTTTTTTTTTTTTTTTTTATTTCCTTTTTTATTTTTCCCCGTTTGTTCTAATTTCTATATTGAACTTTTACAATTGTAATTCATCTTAATTAAAAATAATATCACACCTGTTAATTACAGGTAGTATGCAAATATGCATGGAACCTGTAAAAATATCAAAATAAACGACCTTTCCATAGGGTTACTATGGAAGGGAAACAATTAAAAAAAAAAAAAAAAAAAATATATAATATATATATATATATATATATATATATATATATATATATATATATATATGAAAAAATCTGTAGTATTGAAATGACATGTCAATAAAATTAATAGTACTTTATTAAACATAGTAAAGTAGTGAATAATAATTATCTAGTAACTTATACTGTTTTTTTGTTACTTAAGTGCTGATGGAAATTATGAGGTCAGATATAAGTCCAATGTGTTAATCTACCCAAATGGCGAAGTATTGTGGGTGCCACCAGCTATATATCAGGTATATTATTTGAGGATAAGAATTGAATTTTTCTCTTGAAAATTCTAAACTATTATTTTATTTATTTTTTTTATTAAAATGTTATATTATATATATATATATATATATATATATATATATATATATATATATATATATATATATAGATGCAGTTTTACTTTCATAAAAAAAAATCAGTTAAAAACCTAAAAAGTCCATATTTCATCAATACATACATTTATTTGATCCTTATTTAAATACATACATATATTTACCCCTCATCCTTTTCAAAACACCATTTAAATTGATGTGATCCTAACAAGAACTTACACATTTATATTAATTACTTGTTAAATAATGGAGGTTTAAATGTCTTTAGAAACAAAACTATTTCTAAAACTTTAATATTACCATTGATTTTCTACTCTGCTCTCGAATCATTTGGTGGGACAATCTACTGCTGGCCTTTGGCCTCCTGCCAGTTTGGTCTGTGAATTGCAATTGTCATCCAATTCTGAAATCCAAGCAGAGTTTTGGAATATTTTCCACCATCCACCCATCAAAGTTCTAAGCAGCTACACATTGGGTGACAAACATATCTTTATCTGGAGCTTCTTTTGGGATTTAAATATGTACCCATTCTGGATACTTGGTCTACCCAGGGCAGCCTATCAAATTTGACTATATTTTACATCAGGTACATTAAGCAATGACTAAACTTCTCTGTTTGTGTTCCTTGAACCATTCCCAAACTCCCACATCGAACTGTCATATTTTCCCCTGAACTGTATCTAATGGTTTTTCTTTCAAATGTTTGTAAATCTTTATTTTCAAACTCAAGAAGGCCCATGTTTCTGATCTGATCAGTATCTTATACAATCTTTTTTTCATAGCTCTTGATATTGAGCTGCTCTTGAACCATTCTCAACCTCCCACATCGAATAATTTTCCATTGGACTGTCAATGTATCTAATGATTTTTCTTTTTTTTTATTTTGTATGTATGTAAATTGTATTTTTTTGTATTTTATATGCTAGTAAATTTGTATTATTTATCTCAAGAAGGGCCATGTTTCTGATCTATTCAGTGTCTTATACAATCTTGTTTTGTAGCTCTTGATATTGAGCTGCTTTTAAACATTAAACACTGGCTTAGTCCTATTGCTGTCTAATTCTATTCGCCTAGTTATTTAGGCCCGGTACATCATTAAGTTCATTAAACTGTAACCACAGGTATACAAACTGATCAACTTGTTCCAGTCAAAAAGGACCAACCTGGAGCAAATCTTTCCCAAGACCTCTAGCTTGACCAGCAATCACATATTTTGTTTTAGAGGTGTTGACAACAAGTCCTGGCAACCACAAGATCAAGGAAATATTCTATGTAGCTTTTGATTTCCCAACAGTATCTTATATAATTATTCTAGTCCATTCGGTTTTGATGGAAAACAGTGAGAATCATTTTCACAATTTTTTCGTTAATTTATATATGAAATACATTGTCCGAAAGGAAATTTAGCAATGCAAAAAGTTCCACTTTAGGATTATGTTCCCACTCCTGGCTATGATGATTAATTGATTTTGTTGTGTCAAGATGGAGAAACTACTTTATTAAATAGATTGTTTATGGTAAATACTGGTGTAGAACGAAATCACTAAGAATAAAAATTAATATGTGATTAGCTGTATAAACTGTGATGATATAGATAATCAAAGGAATGCTTTTGAATAATTAGATACTTTTAAGTATATGTGTATCAAAATATCAAAAGAAACAAAATTATGAGGAAATCAAAGCAAAAATAGCTAGAGAATACAGAGAGTTATATAGACTAAATTTGTGTGACCTGCTTTCAATATACATAATGGAAATAATAACACTGTGATGACAAAAATGGGCTTTTTAGGTGGTCTTCAGAAGTAAGCAAAATTGTTGGTGGTCAATGAGCCCTATTAAATTAATTTTTTTAATTTTTTCACATAGGGTATTGTAACACTCATAATAGTTGGAGATTTGTTCATTATTATTGTTATTATTAATATTAATAAAATTACCAATACTTTTAAGAAATCAATAATTTTTGTTTGTTCTAGAGTTCCTGTACCATCGATGTCACATACTTTCCATTTGACCAGCAAACATGTATCATGAAATTTGGGTCATGGACATTCAATGGCAACCAAGTGTCCTTAGCTTTATACAATAATAAAAATTTTGTTGACCTCTCTGATTATTGGAAGTCAGGAACCTGGGATATTATTGAAGTGCCAGCATATTTGAATATTTATACTGGAAACCAGCCAACTGAGACAGATATTACATTTTACATTACAATCAGGAGAAAAACATTATTTTATACTGTCAATTTAATTTTACCAACAGTCCTCATTTCATTTCTTTGTGTACTTGTATTTTACTTACCAGCTGAAGCGGGTGAGAAAGTGACACTAGGCATAAGTATCCTCCTATCATTGGTTGTGTTCCTTTTATTAGTATCAAAAATATTACCTCCAACATCACTTGTGTTGCCTTTGATAGCCAAATATTTACTGTTCACATTCATTATGAATACAGTAAGTATATTAGTAACTGTGATCATTATTAACTGGAATTTTCGAGGACCCAGAACACATAGAATGCCTCCATGGATTAGAGCAGTTTTCCTCTATTACCTGCCAATCTTCTTGTTCATGAAAAGACCAAAAAAGACTAGGCTAAGGTGGATGATGGAAATGCCCGGGATGACAGCACCTCCACACCCTTCATATGGCTCGCCGGCCGAGCTTCCAAAGCACATTGCACCCCCAGCACCGGGCAAGAGCAAGATGGAAATAGTTGAATTGTCAGATCTTCATCATCCCAACTGTAAGATAAATCGTAAACCAAGTACTGAACGGAGGGAGAGTGAGAGTTCGGATTCTCTTCTACTATCTCCAGAAGCTTCAAAAGCAACAGAAGCAGTAGAGTTTATTGCTGAGCATCTAAGGAATGAAGATCAATATATTCAGGTATTTTCCATTTAATAATTATGTTTATATTATTAATGATATTGTCTCGTTTTACTTTATCTTCCTCCACCCATCTTGTGTGGAAGGACTTTTATCAAACCTAGTTATAAGTTGTAGTCCTGTTATATTAACATAATTTCATTAAAATTTCCCTATTCTAGATCCTGATTCACACTTACCATCTAATTGTGAAATATAATATGAAATTTTAAGGCAATACTTAATTAATATTTTAATACATAATAATTTAATTCAAATTGATGACAATAATATTATCCGGAGTAATTTTTTTTTTAATTTATAGATATATAACAACAATTTTACATACACAATGCAATACATAGATAACTACAGGCAATTCAAATAAAAATTTTGTGAGGAGTGATAACTAAGTGAATTAGTAAAGTAGCTATTGATCCTGAACATTAGCTTAACCGGACTTAATATCCCCTTGGATGGTTGACTGCCTAGCAAAGGAGGGTAGCTTTCACCGACCAACTGCTCCCCTCCTAGTAACATTTGTAGTTCATTCCACAAATATTATATTACATTTGGTGATACCCCTAAATTAGCGTAGCTGAAATGGTATATTAACTGTGTTATAGAGTCAAAAGTTTACTAGCTCTGTTACCTATTGTTGATGTGGTAGGGGTACTAATCAAGTGAATCTTTGAGCTTAGATAACTGGTTGGGGCCTGGCTGATATATATGAAAAATTAATAATTTTAATTTTTCTGTTTTTTTACCAAATAGTATTTTTAATTTTTAATTTTTATTTACATATTGTAATAGGAAGGGTTCACATTGAACCTCTATCCTTTGTAAAATTAGATACATTAGTTATGTAAAAATAATTGGGAGCTCCCAATAATTTATTATAAGATCATTGCAAGCAGTATTGAAAAAGATTAATATAAGGTGATACTAATAATAAAATTTGCTAGCATGACAGCATTTGCTATTGTTTTTGGTTCTGCACACAAACTGTTGAACACTGATAAGAAAAAATTGGTGATCAATTTGGTAAGGTTCCATGCAGCCAAGACACCATTGGATTTAATTATTACTTGATTTAGGTGAAGTCAACAGTTGTAATCAACATAAAGCAGGAATAATTTCAACAACCAATAATGGCAATAGATATCCTACATAATGTTACAGGAAAGCAGTTCATTGGCCCAACATTTTTCCCAAATTTAGAGTCATTTAATGACTTTTCAACAAAATTCAAATAAAACCTATAAATCATTAGTAATCATAAATATACCTAATCGAAATATCGACTATAAAAAAATTAAAAAAATCATTAAATTATTTATTATAAGTAAAGAAGAAGAGCTTAAGACCTTATCAGTTTCTCTTAAACACTTTATTTTTATTGCTAAGGTGGCTTAAATAATTAAACAAGCTAGTTTTATTATTTACATTTCCTGAAAAATAGATCCATGATGCTAAGATCATTGGGATTGGCACTAGCAATAGTGGTCTATACAAATTTTCATATTATTTGAAATATCAATTTAATTGGTTTTGTCAATTAAACTTTATATTCTATATCTAATCAATTTTTATTTATTTCAGATAAGAGAGGACTGGAAGTATGTTGCAATGGTAATTGATAGGTTACAATTGGTAATGTTCTTCATAGTCACCACAGCAGGGACAATTGGAATTCTCATGGACGCACCTCATATCTTTGAATATGTAGATCAAGATAAAATAATTGAAATATATCGTGGAAAGTAGATAAAGTATGCATATATGTACATAGTTTCGGTGTGACATATATATATATATATATATATATATATATATATATATATATATATATATATATATATATATATATATATATATAAATATGTGCGTTTATAATAACACAAACATATTTACATATTTATATAGCACCCAGTTTGTATTAAGGGATATTTAAAAGATCATTGGCACAGCAATCGTATTTTCATATGATCCTACAAAGGTTATTAGTTTTAAGCTAAAAATCAAAGACTGGTTTTGTGTACGTTACTGGTGATACTATTTAATTTTCAATTATTATTTAAACAAATGATATTCTGCAGTGTTCTGAATTAATATTTTTAATGACTCGTGTAGAAATGTATAGGTAAAAAAGATTAAAATATCACTCGTTTTTAATTTTAGAGCTGTGTCAAGATATAGGAATAAACTTTATCCATCTGAAGAAACGTCGCCGACTAGTTCATTGTGAATAAAAAAATAATAATAATAATAAATAAGATAATACATTATATAATTGGATATAGGTTATACATTTTTTTGGTACTATAAAATGTATAACATATTTTCCCATTCTTATATTTTTTCAATGCTTTTAATTTAAATGATGTATCAGCTTATTAACTTACTAAAAATTTTAATTTAACAAATCTTATTTTCACTGTCTTTAGCTTATACTTTGGTTGTTGCTATTCTGATTCTAATTAATTTTATCAAAATTATACCATTTCCCCAAAGATTAGTATTAATATACTGTAGATAGTTCAATAATACATGGTATAGACATAGTGACTAGTTTATAATATTCATAATAACGGTATTATTACAGTGATGAACAAAAACATTTCATTAGCAGATAAGACTAAATTAAGTAGCAAAAATTTTAAATAAATTGTAATATAGTAATATAAAGATTAAATATTAGTTAAAATTTAATATTTATAAATTAGGTAACATGATATACAAGTTATTGTTTTAAATATAGTAGAAAAACATAGATTTCCGATTGTATTATAGTCGATTGTTCAAGATAAAGGATATTCCTTTTTATAATATAGAACTGAATCAGATTTTATAACATATTGCATTTTAGCAGCTAGCTCTTTTGTTATATATTTTGTGGTGGGTTAATGACAAAAAAAAAAAAAGTTTTTTTGGATTTAAAGATACCTTCTAACCATTGTTATATATATATATATATATATATATATATATATATATATATATATATATATATATATATTTTTTTTTTTTTTTTTTTTTTTTTTTAAATAGATATCAAAGTTTTTATCTTTAAGAATATTATGCTTTCAATATTTTATCATGAAATTTGAAATCAATTAAAAAAAAACAAAAAACAACTAAATAATTCATTTATTTTTAATGAAAAAAATCAATTAAAAACTTCAGGTTTCTAATTCAATTGAAAGAGTTAACATTTAAAAAAAGTTTTGATATATATATTTTTTAATTACTAAAAATGTTTTCTTGTAAAAAAAAAGAAGACAAATTTTAAATCTTTTGGTTTTTAATTTAAAAAACCTATTAAAGAACTGTAATTTCAATTTTATAGTCTTTACTGTACCAGTATTAACTTTTCTAATAGATATTTCTCAATTAGAATCAACTCATCATTTTTTCAACGGATTCTTGGGCATTAATTTATTCTTCAAGAATTTGTAATACTTAATGTGAATTAGTAAAAATGACTTTATAATAATAAAAAATGAATAAGTAAATCTTAGGCATTATTGACGGGTTAAGTTTAAAATAAAGTGCCTATAACAGTCAAAAAGTTAAAAACCATTGATCATTGTAGTGATAGACAGGCATAGAGTAATTTTTGTTTAACAGGTTATAATTATTGTTAAAATCATCAATCACAAAATCATACATTAACCAATATTCATTATGATTATCTATCAAGATATGAAAAAAAATTAAAATCATTTGATTCCATTTCAATGTCTCAAAACAACATTTTTCATGAATATAGTTGTGAATACTTTCATAAATGAAACATGTGAGTCTTCCAAATAAATTAAGTATTTAAAATAATGCCAAAAAAAAAAAAAAAATGTATAAACTGAAAATGTCGGCAACGTTTCTTTATGGCTGGCACCTTCAATCTCTTAGCAAATTTATTCTTTTCTTCAGATATTCTCAACCTATTAATGAAGACTCCCTTTAATTTTATATATTTCATTAGGCCTCTCTTTCTTGCTGATGAAAAGTTAACAATTTAAACACTTTCTTTTTTTATGCAAAAATTGTATGTTTTATATTATAAATCAATTCATTACTACAATATATAAAATACTTTTTCATCAATAACAAAAAGATTTAGTCAATGATGCACTGATGGTGTATTTTGTATGGGATGTTGGAAATCTTGACAGTTCACTGTATAATAACGATCAGTTTTTCAAACTAAATGAATCAAAATAATTGATTTTATGACGTAGAAAAAAAAAAAAAAAAAAGAAGAATGAAAAATCCATGAATAATAGTTTGATTAAAACTCTCAAATAATATACTATTTTTGTGAAAGGAAAAATACCTAAGAGCAAACTGTATATTATTTTTTACTTTTCACATTTCTCTATCTTGTTTTGCCTTCACCTGTGTGGCCATATTTTCATGCTGAATCTTCTCTGGAAGGTAATTTGTATTTATGGCCCTGAGAGTTCTTATGACTCCTGGGTTGAGAACCTCTGATCTAATTTATAAATATCAAATGTTTCATTTTTATCTAACATCTTACTTATGAACTACCATTGCTTGGTTAATCCATATGTCGTAAAAACATATTTATTCTTCCAGAAAAAAAGTATTGTGTACCACTTGCCAAAAAAAAATATTTTTAATTATAGCCCTGCTATTGAAAAATATTGATTATATAGTTACCTTATATTTAGATTAGTATATTTAAAAAGTTTAAATGGAAATAAATACAGTTAAAACAACAATCAAGTTTATTATTATATAAGTATAGGTTATAATTAAATACATAATAATTAGAATAAATTATTATAAAATATTGTTATAATTTTATTAAGTAATGCTATAATAATATTTTAAGCATGAGACAGAATATTAATGCTCAAATGGTTTAAATTTAACTTGTTTATTTGTTTTGTTATAATGAGCTTTATTACAAATTTATAGTTTCATAAAGTAAAAAAACTTATTTGTCTTAAATTTTGAATTAAAATTAGATTTTGCAAGGGTGTACCTACACGCACTCAAAAAAAAAAAAGGAAAAAAAAACTGGTCTGTATGTGTGTAGTATATACCATATCTATACACACACCCTCACACACACGCAAACCCATACATTATGTAACAATGTATTCAATACTTTTAAATCACATTTGCAAATATAATTTGCAACAATTCATTTTAAATACTTCAAAGTAATTTCTATATTTAGAAACATGGTTTTATAAGAGTTGAGAAACTAACTGCTTTACATGATTTAAAACTTAAATAATGAATAAATTAAAAACTTGGAATTATATAAATATTTTATAACTTATATAGAAATATAAAATTAGCTGCTCAAAAAATTACTATAAAATTATTATTCCCTCATTCTTTCATTCATAGCCATATTGATATAATAATGAACTAAAAATGTAGAATTAATCTTTAACTTCATATACTGTTTCAAGTACTGAAATAGTAGCGTTAGATGAATAAAAAAAATTGAACAGTTATTTTCCATTAATTCTTATAATTAATCAATAGCTTAAATAGTACTTCAAAAACTCTTTTGCTTTTTAAAATACAGGCTGAAAAATACAGAAATAAGAAAAAATTAAATAAAACATGAAATGAAAAAATAATAAGCACCTATATTATCTAACACCAATAAGATTAAAAACCAACATTGTGATTCAGTGATATGTATTTTGTTAGTTATTGGAATGATGTAAAATCAATTAATCAATTACCTGATATATGGTTTGCATTTAATAGTTCAGTTTTTTCATATATTTATTAAACACATGGTGTTATTAACTTTTATGACTAGAGAATTAACAAATAAAGATTATAAATGATTGTAAATCATCCAAATATTATACTTATAAATTTTTAAAAATTTATTTATTGAGAATTACTACTGTAACAAACATATAATAAATAATGTTATGTGAGCTTAATATGACATGACCATTGGCTTGTGAAGAAACTATCCATTGATAATCCATGTTATATTACATTGCTGAAACTTATTCTTGATGAGGGTGGCAAATATTATTGTAGATCCTTTCAATATATAATTAAAATAACAATTTAAAATAATCTAATAAATGATCTTACATATCAAAACAATCGATTCAAGTTCGTTTTTCATCAATATTTTCTTATGTAAATCATATATATCCTATTTATACACTGACAGGCAAAAAATTCCACCCAACTTTTTTTCATTTTCTTGGCTAAAAGTTTCATTCTTTTTTAGGGGTTTACGTCCCAATATACTCTAACCAGGGAATATGAAACATATTAGGATTATTAAAAAAATAATTAAATACAACCAAACAATAAAAAAATATATATATCAAGCAATTTTAAATGTACATAGATTTTAATTAATAAGTTTTATTTCTTCCCTTTGCAATCATTATATCTTGCCTTTGATAGGGTATAGGTCTATTATGATTTTGACTAAATTCTTGAGGGATATGCCCCAATAATGCAAAACTATAATAAATCATATTAATTTAAAATTTTAATTTATTTTTTTTATTTAATTAATATATTCCATATACTCTGGTTAAACGATACTGGGACATAAGCACTTAAAGAATAATGAAACTTATAGCCAAGAAATTGAAAAAAACATTGGGCGCAATTTTTTGCCTGTCAGTGTACAAAAGATTATTTATAAATTGAGATTGATTAATGTGCATGGATATGCTCTAGAAATATCTGAATATTCAACAATTCATATGTAATTATGATTTTCTAAAGTATATTATATTGATGAGATGCCATAATAAAGGATAGACGCTCAAAACTTGGTATTACAATTTTTATTTCTTTATTGCTTGGAAGTACACCTAGAGTACAATTTGGTGTATTACAAAATATTTAATGAATAGTAGCTGAGATATTTTAATAAAATTATAAGGAAATACCAGGATACGAAATGCTTCATAAGGAATAAGTAGATTTAAGTTACTTAACACTAAAACTACCATGATTGTTTTTTATCGAGAAATTGTGAGAAAATTGTGTATCCTTCTTAATTAAAGACACTGCATCCACCCTTTCACATCTCTTTTGAACTTGACATCTCCTCCTCTTACAGCTGGAAGGAAGACAGTCCTTTGGTTATTATGAAGTATCTCAACAAGTTATACCATTATTCAAATGTCGAATATTCATGTTTGTATTCAGATACAAAAGTATGAAGTAAAAGTATCTGATACAGAGAGTATTCTCTTGTATTCAAATACAAGAAATTCTATTATCAATCCATGCCTACCCTATTCACAGATCTGCCAAATTTATAACGGAATGAAATGAAAACTATACTTTATTGAGGGATTTCACTAGAATAATGGTAATGCACTGTTACATTAGAATAGAATAGAAAGAAAACTTTATTCTGGGACAAAGTCCCTTAAGAATAACATTAAATAACATAAATTAGGATCATAACTGGCCGAGAGGCTGTTAAAAATAAAATAACATAGATAATCTGAATACAAATATGTATGAAAAAAAGATACAGAGAAAAACTAGAAAAAGAAAAAACTTTAAATAAAAAGAGGGTGAAAAAAATGAGTATACAAAATAGAGGTTAATATTGTAAATAAAATTGCAAAAGAGAGAAAAAAAAACAAAAAAAAAACAGAAGAAAAATAAAAGATAGAAAATCAAAAATTATCATTACAAACAATTAAAACATCATAATCAAAATATAATTTATGCTTATGTTTTATGTCTGACGGTCTTGGTAATTAAATTAGACGATTACATATATAGTACATACATCCTTACAATTAGAGAGCGTCGAGTTGGAGGGAAAGAAGATGGTGAAAGAATAGTGATTTGAATGTTCCAAGGGAAGAAGCATTGCGGATACAGGGGAGGGAATTCCAAAGAGTAGAGGGTCGGACAAGGAAGGAACGTTGGAATACAGTACTTCTGTGGGATGGAGTATAGAGATCGGAAAGACGAGATCTTGTATGCAGTGATTTGATAGCGGTCTTGAATTTCAGGTTACTGTAAATAAAGGGAGGGTGACGGATGTTGATAACTTGGTATAGATAGGTGCCTAGGAAGTATTTTCTGCGGAAGGAGGGGAAAAGCCAATTTAACTCAGTGTAGGGATGCGAAACATGGGAACGTCGCGAGGTTCCGAAGACAAACCTAATGAAGCAATTCATGATGCGTTTTAATCTGTCCTCAAGAACCGTCGAGAGCCCGCCATATATCACACAACCGTAGTCAAATTGGGGGAAGATAAGGGAGGATACTAGGAGTCTGCGTGTGGGTAAGGGAAGGAGGTGACGGGAGCGGTGAAATAGTTTTAGGATACCGATTGACCTTCGGGAGATTTGTGCAATATGGGATTTCCAGGAGAGGGTTTGATCAATGGTTAAGCCTAAATTTTTAACAGAGGAATGGAAAGTTATTGGATGACCATTAAGGAATAATGTGGGAATTTTGGCATTTGAATGAAGAAGAGAATGTGATCCTATGGCAATTGCTTGAGTTTTAGCTGTGTTTAACGTTAATTTGTTCAGATTTGCCCAGGCACAGATTTCGTCTAGGTCTTCCTGAATTTTGGAAAACGCAGCTAGCATTTCAGATGGAGGAAAGGAGAAGTAAATTTGGAAGTCATCGGCGTAAAGATGGTGGGAACAATGGTGAATTGAATGGGGAAGATCATTGATGTAGGAATTAAACAGTAGAGGGGAAATGCTCGAACCTTGAGCTACTCCTGATTGTAGAGTGAGGAAAGAGGATAGGCCTTGGTTAAGGGTGGCGACAGCTTGGGTGCGGTGGGAAAGGAAAGATTGAAGCCAAAGCAGAGCGCTGTAGGAAAAGTTAAGTGATTTCAATTTGGAAAAAATGATATTATGGTCTAAGGAATCGAATGCTTTAGAGAAATCAAGGAGGATCAGGATGGTCAGTTCTTTTTTATCCATCTCTGCTTGGATGTCAGTGATAATTTTGATGAGGGCGGATTGTGTTGAGAAGCCGGGACGGAAACCAGACTGGAAGAGATCGAGTAACTTGGAATCTTCTAGGAAATTGGAAATTTGGGATTGCACCAATCTTTCTAGGGGCTTAGAAAGGTTAGAAAGTATGGATATAGGGCGGTTTTATTTATGTACATAAATAAAAGAAACTACTTGTACAAAAATTGTACACAATAAAAAACGCAACGCAAACGTTGAAAGGACGAGAATTACATAGAATTGAGGATTAGATTTGCATGTTCCTTTCTTTTTATGTACTTTTTATTTGTAACATTTTATTTTTTTTCTAAATGGATTGAGTTGTTCAAACTGTTTTTTATCCATTAGTTCAATTTTAATCACTTTTTTGTTCTGGTTACTTATTGTATATTTAGTTTTTATTTGATTTATTGGAGAATGCCTCTTGGTAACAGGCAATTTTTGTTTTTCTTTTCATAATGTTTACTCTAAAGGGACATTCCAAGTTTTTGTTAATTATTACAAATTTTTAACACTTAAGGTAATAAAAAAAATCAATATATTAGTAATAATTGAATTATTCATTTATCAAACCTCAAGTTGTATCCTATAAGATTGTGTTTTTTTTAAGTATAACATGAAATTGTTTAAGGGTACTTTTTGATAAAATCAAATAGGATCATTCAAACCAAGCATTCAGCTATTTTTATGGGGTGTTTATACATATTTAAAAGTTTATACTACTAAAGAAAAAATACTTAATATAAATTTTTTATATCTCAGCTTTGATTAATAATTATCATAACTAAACACTACATTAATATTTTATGATTAATAACTTAACACTTATCTAGCAATAAATAAAAGACAATTTAAATAGAAACTCAAAGCCCACAATTAATCTAAGTACATTTAATAACTACTTAAAATTGACATACAAAAAAATTAACATACACTCACAGAAAATATATATACATATTTCATGGGCTATGAAACGTGATAGTGGGGGGGGGGGGACAGGATAATGTAGGGAGGCTCAAAGGCCACCTACCTATGGTGTGGGCTCCAGAAGGTTGAAAAGCTATTTGATAGTAGGGAAAACTTAATTAATATGCCAATGATGAAATTAAATATTCTAAGCTTTCTATAATAACATATTTCACAACATTTGATTAAATTAAATTTATTATTTACCTAATATTAAAGCAAATGTAGCTTGACTCGTACTTTACCATCATCAGAAATATGATAAGATGGCCTACTAGATTGTTCTTTAGGATGTTTGATAAAGTGGAATCAATGAACTGGGTCATTCATATGACAAAATATCAATGCCCAAAGAAATTTTTAAAATAATTTGTTCAAGAATTGATTTATTAACTGATTTAGCCTCACTGAAAGTTATAGGAAATTCAGTAACATTGAACGTTTTGAAGGAGAGACAATGCAATCTGCAAATGAAAGCTAGATGTACATGATCAAGGAACAGAAAAACTAAACTTTGCTGTGATTGTGAACCTCAATATTTAACATAGTAGAAATTTTCAAAGAATGTTTACGTCGACTGTACTACTTAAGCATACCTATAAAAAGCAACGTATTGGAGTTATTTTCGTTTAATTTTTTATATTCATGTTCGATATTAATAATTAAAAATAGCATTTTCCTTTAAAATACGCTACCTACAATATGTTCTCTAAATGTAAACAATTATTAGTCAAATGGAGTGATTATAAGAGTTATGGTTTAAAAAATATACCTAAATGTATAATACTTTTGTAATTTGTATAACTTAATGGTTATACTACTTCTCTGTCATCACCAGTGGATAATTCAAAAGTTTTGTCAGTTTATTACATTGAGTCAGTGACACAGACGTGTGTTTAAATAAACATCCCTTTGACGGTCCATAAATCTAATCAAGGTCATCCATAAGATCTTCCATATACAGGTCATTTTCAGGAGGATTCAAAAATGTTGTGGAATTATTAGGTCCTATTACGTCTTCTATTTTCTTCAAGCGACCTTCGATTTCTTTTTCAACGTCTATAGTATTAAGAAAATCCTGAATCCTCTGCTTTAGAATGCCTTCACCTGCATCTACAAGTTGATACCTTAAAATGTTAGGTAATATGTTTGCCATAAATTCTAATATATAGTCCATAGTGCCAAGACCATCCATGCGCAACTGAATATTACCCAATTTCATTTGAAAATCTTGCAACTTTGGGGTGTTCCGTACATTCAAACTTTGATTGATCTTTGTTTCAACTTGAAGGTATTCAATAGTGAAGCTGGTGAATCCACTCCTGGAAATCAAACCACCCCCAGATACTTCCCATTGACAACTTCCTTTTAATCTTTTAGTAGAAAGATGACAACCAACTGAAATTGTATTATTAGTCACAGTTACTGTTACATCGCCAGTTCTATAAAATGATGCTAGCCCGGTCACCCATATTTCAACTAATTCCAGAGAGAAAATGCCTTTCGTGCGCTTGTAGTCTTCTAGTTTGTATGGATCATATTGACTTCGGAAATACTTTCTTACTTCAGCAATAGCTAAATCCAGTGGAGGAATCGAATTCGGAAACGTTTGTTTCAGAGTTTTGAGATAATTATTTATTTCTCCTCTCACATTTGTATTTACTTCTGTCAACATGTAGGGCTTTATGCTGTCAAAAACGAAGGGCCCAATCGTATTAATCATTCCTGTAAAATAAATAAAAGTTATATGAATATCTTATTATTCAGGTTTATGTGTATAACGATAGTAATATTATTTTACAAGATTGTTTATATTGTTGATTGATTATTCTTATATTTTTTCAAAGTAAATTAATATTGGAGGAAATTCTTTAACTACCTATAAATTATTAAATTGTGGTTTTCAATTGTAATTCTGTTTATTTGTTCGTTAATTAACATTTCATATTTGCTTTTATAGATGACAATCTAGAATAAATTACGTCTTTGATTGTGGCAGTATTTATTAAGTTTAGTCGTGACATAATATAACAAAGAAAAATTAAGGTATACCAACATAGAGCTGATAAATCTTTTAGGAGAACACTGGCTGATCTAGTAAAATGAGACTACTAATGATCTTAAATTCTTTTAAAAGAACTTTAGAAATTTATCATATCCATTGAATTTTTTCCAAAGTTTATCAACGTGGGGAGATAGAACGTACATTCGCAGCTTTAACTCAAAAAATATATCTTTTTCTGAGTCCGAAATGCTTATCGTCTCATCAAGATTGTTCTGAATTTCTTGTTAGTTTCGTTAAGAAATTATAGACCAGGCACTATCAGGACTGAAAAATACTAAATTAATATTAACACCAATTTACCTTCCTTTCCTCCAAATGGGTTAGTAGTGGAGATATGCTAAGTTTTGTTTTTTTTAATGTAATTTTTGTTTCTTCAGTCCTCATGATACCTGGATATGCGAAACGTAGACCGATTAATCATCAATTGATATTTAAAGAGACATAATGTTTTTTTTTTTGAACCGTCTGACTGTAATTTTTTAAAAATTAAGCTGTTTATAGGTTTTTAGTAGTTCAATAGCTTCACCTTGAAGTAAGGAACCAAGGAATCCAAAATTCTTGAAGTCCATTTGTATATCAGTAACAGAAATATCCATACTAATATCAGTCGCTTCGAGATTCCCCAAGCGAGCCACTTCTAATAAGGCTACGCCCTCAAACAGGACTCCAACAAGGGTTACATTGAATCCTCCAGAAGATCGGGAAAATAGCGATGACAGTGTATAGTTGCCTATCACTTCCAACTTCCCGTATCGCAATCCAGCTTCCACCTGTCAAAAATGATATTTTCAAAATATTAAAGAAATAGAGAATTAGTTTAAAATAGTTTAATAGAGTGTCGACGAACAACATAAATACTGCAATATTACCACTCTCAGGAAACTAATTTAGAATATTTTATAAAAGTAATAAATTAAAAGGGAAATAGGCCACAAAAATGTCTTCTATTTTTGGCTTCTATCTATAACTGTCATTTTTTATTTTTTGATTTGTAATAAATTTTCGAAGTTTAGCAAACATTAGCACCAATATCTCAGAGATAATAAAAAAACTCATTGTAAAATAAATATGGATAGATTTAATAAACTTAAATAATAGAATTAAGTTTCCTTCGATCGGATTTCCTGAATATTTTTATAAAAAAGTTATTGTTTAATAGATAATAGTTTATTTTTTTTACTTACTACATGTTTAATTTTTCCTGTACTGAAAAATATACATTTTTGTTTAAATTATTTCTTAACATTGAAGAGAATTAGAAACATACTTTATGAAGTACGACCCTCATCTCCAATGAAACATTGAAGTTTTGTATGTCTCTACCAAGCGTGGAGAATGTAAATCTATAAATATGATCTTCTCTAAGCAGAAAAATTTCAATAATAAATGATAATCGCAAAAGTATAATAAAGTTATAGTTTCAACCCAATGACAATAAATGAAGAAGTGCTAATAATATATTCTTTCTTACACATAAATCTGACTGGTATTACCCCATTGTTCTCCCTCTCTCACTAAACGTTTATTAAATCTAGAAAAAATTAAACCAATCACTACAAAAACGCGTGTAAATACCTCTCTAGTTGTCATTGATATACTCAAGAGATGGGCTGTGAAATATATGCATTTGCATATTTCTCCTTGCCAACTAAAACATCTATCATAAAAATGTATATGTTTTGAGGCATTTAGAATCGATTTGAATTATTTAGAGTTTACCCCAGTAATAATAAAGTAAATTTAACAGGAAAAACGTTTGCTACACAAACTGCCACCGGATCGGAAAATACTGGTTTCGATACTGATTTATGTTCAGTTGACATACCCCTATATATGTGTTTTATTTTTAATATTCGCATATATTTTAAATGAACTCAAAACATGTGATGAAGCAAAACTGCTAAATTCTGTTATTTCCTTATCAGTAACAGATCCAAGTTTTGAAAAGGAGTAATATTTACTCCTTAAAAACAATTAGATCTCGTGTGCCTGTATGATTTGTATAAAGTTGATGTAACTTAAAAGAATATAGAGATTCTCTTGATACAATATTTACAAAATATGTTAACAAGTTGAATTTCCCCATTAATATTCGTGCTTAACTAAGACTAATTATTACCTGCATGTAAGCTAAATTCGAAAAGATGTGATCTACTCGAAATTTTGTTAAACCATGAACCGAAGCATTTTTTAATACGAGAGTTGTCAGACCTCTTGAATGCTTCATATCTGGGATCGGCATGGGGTCTTGTACAGGAGCACCCGGCATCCCAACCGGATCCACTTGCTTATAATGCTCTATTACTTCTCTTATTTTATTGCTAAGGACATTCACTTGTTCAGTTTTTTCTTCATCAGTCAGCCCTGGCGCAAAGTATTCTTGATTCAACCCTGAAAAAATCATAATGTAATTAACAACGCGCATAATTCTAGCATAGGAGTGTCTGATGTACTTCATAATGTTTTCAGACACTCCGGAATCCATAAAATTAATTCTTTTAAACAATATAACATATTTTAACCTAATTTGAATTGACCATCATGATGAAGGTACAGCAACTATTTTCTCCTGCTACCCAGGAAAAAAATCGTTAACACAATATTTAGGGCAAGCAGCAGTTCAGACCTAATCACTATTGAATACATATACAATGAACCGTCATTACTAAAGAAGAGGCATCCATCTTTACTAGATTTGCTTTAGTAATTAAAGGTTAACCCAATGGAAGAATATGAAAATATCCCTTAACAATTTATTTAAACTTATAATAGTCAATGCACATTGAATGTCATCCATAACAAACGTAAAAGGTCAAAATTAATTTTTTTTAATACTACTCTTACTTAATTTATTTTTTCATTATTTCACAATGTTTTATATGGTCTGTTATTTATTCTAAACGCATGTGCAAAGGTAAGTAACAAAGCGGTAGAAAATCAGTCAAATCACTACAGAGTATCATATATATAATATTTATTATATATTAATATATTAGTATATATTATATTATTGACAGCATACAGTTTTATATATATATAATATCCAATCGATATCCCAAAACATATTCAACGTCGGATTTGCTCTTGCTGTGTTAAATTATTTGTTTGGAAATATATGGGTAAAAATATCCAAATATATTGAGAAAAATGCTTTCCATAATTAGTAGTGATTGAATACACTTTGTTTCGCTTTAATGCATAAACTGGTCACTTGTGTCCCCCGGCAAATAATAAAACAGCCTTGCCCTCATTTAGCCTTGAAAACGTATGTCTCATTTTCGTAATCGTCTTGCAGTTACCACAAAAAAAAATTACAATATAAACTGCGCAAAAATGAATAGGGATATTGCTAATTTTGTGTTATTTACTTTGCCTACCATTTTTGTATTATTTTTATTATAAACTGCATTAATAATTATTAGAAATTATAATGTTTTTTGCTGAAATAAAATACAACTAATGGGTTATAAAAAATAAGACGTTTTAGTTGCGTAATTTTTTTTATTGAACAGATTAGTTTTTGGAAACGATTAATACCTTGTATAATGTCCTCTGTTAGCCAAAACCTGTGTGCACCTATTGGGCATACTATTAATAATGTTGTCACTGGTTTCTGGACGAATTTCACCCCAGAGATGTTGCAATGCTGAACTCAGTTGTTGAAGGTCAATTAGCGGCGGATGATGATTAAAAAGCCTTCTCTGTAACATGTGCTCAATAGGATTGAGGTCTGGAGACAATGGGGGAAGGGGCAGGCGGGAAATTCCTAGGTTTTCTAAAACTTGATGAACAACTATTCCTCTATGAGGTCGAGCGTTTTCATCCAGAAATCGAATATCTCTTCCAATGAGATCCCTAGTTGGAGGGAGGTATTCCTCAATAATTTCATGTGCATATCGAGCTGCTGTGAGGTTGGTTCGTCCTCCCGTGTAAATGCCAGCCCAGACCATTATACCACCTCCTCCAAACTGCGCTGAAGGCACAATAAACTGGAGGCATTGTTCGCATTCCTTGATCTCTGTAGAATCTTGGGCGTCTTTCGAAGGCTGGCGACCCACACAGCTATTTGTTTTAGATACAGCAGCTCGATACAAACCATCTTCTAAAGTTTTTCAACATACAGTTCTGTAATCTCCCAATATACCTTTTCCCTTGAGTCTTCCCTTCTATTATCTGTCTCAGTAGCTTGTACCTTTTGCCTCTCATGATGTAGCTTATACATCTAGTTTTTTATAATGGGGGTCCTTTTGTTCTTTCGGCCTCTGCATCTATCTGAACAATTCTTTGTTCATAATTCGTTAGACCAATGAAATGAAAAACATACGGCGATATAAGTACATTATGAACGCCTCAATTTTCTTTTCAGTTGCAGAGTCAAGGGTCAATTAATGCTTGTAACATAACATTGTGAAAATTGCCTCAATAATAATTACAATTTTATTAATATTTTTAGTATTAATTAATTTTTATTTTTATTTTTATTTTGTGCCCAATCGGGATCACACAATGTCCTACATGCGTCATTCTCTTCCTATGGCTTCCTTTCTTTCATATGTCCAAGGTCTCCTAGTCTTTCTCTTTGGTGATTCTTCTTGGTCAACTTTCTAACTGTGGATTTTGGATCTAAAAATGTCTCTTTCTAGGATGTCTTCATGAATACTTCTTGCTAGCTTAAGATCCTTTTTAATTTAGCCCGTCCATTTGACGGTTTCTGTTGTGTATTTACTCCTATTTTCATAAAATTTCAATATTCTTTTTGTAAGACGATCTGTGTTAATTTTTTTGACGTGGCCGTAAAAACTGTCATCGTTTACGAATGTTACTGTAAAT